>QVRM01000747.1:0-535000 GCA_003439945.1 Dermanyssus gallinae
CCGGCAGCGAGTCAATGATTTTTTGTCCAACTTTTTTGTCGCTGGGGATATCCACATTGTAAGATAGCAGCGTCCGTTAAGCAGCGCGGCGCGGACATATACATATATATATATATATATAATCGTCTGTTGTTGGCGGCAATGCTGAAGCAAACGAAATACAGGGCGCCAAGTAGAGGATGCCGCCACACAGTAGCGAAGACGCTAAGGGAAGTTGCGCTAAATGCGCGGGCAAATCCTGTGATATATATATATATAAGGAATAAATGAATGAGGAGTTATCGTTGCTGCGAGCCAGACAGAGCCAGACGTGTGTTTGTTCGAGCGCGTGTACTAGCGAACTCGTAACGGTCCCGTCCGGTCGTTAGGGTGGTGGAGATACTACGCACACATCAACGGTTAACAAACATTCCGTCGAATTCGCGCGTATGCTTAAACACGCGCGACAAACTGCTAACTCATGTTGTTGATGAGATGATCTCTTTCTCAAACTCCTCCGCCGTCGTCCTTTGAGAAACCTCTAGGTAGGTCGGACTGCGCTTTGCGATTATGCGCTTGCTGATGGCATCTACCGTGACCCGCGACTTTGAGTCGATGTGAGGGCGAAACCATCCGTCTGACGACAGCGACGTTCATTTATGTTGAGTTTCTTACAATCCACGCCCATCGGGAAGGTCTGATTGATTTAACCTTCAAGCGGTAGCAAAAGGCATAGAGAGCTTCAGAGGGTGCTGCAGGAGACGACAGGTGTGGATATATGGTACGACATCGAGACACCAAAGCTCAATCTTTCCAGTGTGTGCTTCCAAGGAGAAGGTCAGTCAAAGTGACTCAGACAGAGCCAATCTAACACCAAGGTTCGTTTGACTCTTTTTGTCTTTCGACTACAAGAAAACGCAATTCTTTCGCGCATATCGTGCCTGCATCTGATTCGAGCAGTCAACGTGCGAAGTGACAATTCGCGACCAAATAATTAAACAGTCAATTTCGTCTACCCAATCAAACTCGATTGTGGCACCGACAAGATGGCAGGACGAACTAGAATTGCAGTACCAGGCCAGCATCGACAAGACGTGAGGGTATGGATGATGCATTCTGGTAATGGACCTCGGCGTTACTCATGAGGTACTCAGAGTAATGTATCGACCGTGCGATGTTTTTCATCTGGTCATCTGGCAGTACGTCATGCAGTAACTGCATGACAGTTGGAACAAATTACCTGGTCTGGCTTTGCGACAACACAGTTGCCGATAGGGATTTCGTTGCCTCAACCTTTTATGGAAAATGTTTAGGGTTAATATATTTTGATCTAATAAGAAGAAGACGACAGTGCGACAAAAAGATTCTACTGCTACACGCAACTCTACAGAATCTCTTCGGTCGCCCTACATAGGTAACTACGGGCAAGCAACATAAATGCTCGTCTAAAGCCTTCCATTAAATTGTGGCTGCTGATGTTTAGTGAGCACTGGCAGCCGGCAAGGTTGCATCGACGAAACATGTCTCGAACTGCCATTAGTATGTGGTTCGATTTGATATTTGAGAAAATTGCTTAGATCTCTCAAAGCGCACCTGCAAAGTGCAAAGCAATCATAAATTCTACTATAGTAGCTGCTAGTTGTATAGTGGCTAAAAAGTCACTTACCTCTGCAGTAGTCTGCAAACAAATACAGGACAGACAGGGGTTAACGTTAGTAGAACACATCTATCGTGTACTTAATGCAAACAAATGCGCGTGTGAATATCATTACACACGGGGAAATAGTATGAACGTGAAACTTAAACGGAAGAAGTCAGTCAACAGTTCCAACAGAAAGAATTCCGCTTAAAAAAATTACAGATACGTGTAATGGCTTAACAGATACGTACATACAAATTAATCATAAGTTTAGTGGTCGCTGTTATCTCTTTAGTTCGTTTTGCTACCTTCTGATACGAATGCTACCCAACTAGGTAGTTTGCATTACCTGGCTTTGGCCATAAACCTAATACAGGCTAGAAATCCGACCTGAATCCACACATTTTCACAAATGGATTTTGGCGTATCTGCGTTATCTCTTAGTGTTCATATATTGCTTCTCTAAGTGTAATGTTTGATCTTGACATTTCAACGTAGAAACCGCTAATCCTACGCCGGGTTTCATTGTCTCACCAGTTATGCACAGACATGACAAAAATTGAGTATACTAATATATTTTCAGTGGATAGCGAATTAAATGGCAAAGCCTTTGTTTTTCATTCAGGAGGCCTGGATGCGAGAGGCATGTTTTTTTATGATTTTGTATTTAGAACAAGGTGAATGCCGGAGTGGACTAAAAATTAGGCCTGACATGAAAACCCGTACACGGGCATTACGGACCTTGCGGAACAAACAATAAACAAAATTAGAAGAAATATTTGTTGGATTACTGTTAGGCTTCAAGTTTTCAAGCTTCAAGCATTCAAGCTTCAAGTTTTGGCGGGTCCTAGAAGAGTTTTCAGCAAGCACTGAATTCTTAGGAATTGAGAGGGTGCGCCCTAGCAACCTGCATAATCTAACAGATAAAGTGTTTTTGTGCAAACGCAGTCACACACTTAGTGATGCTGCGTTGCTGTTAAGAGAAAATAAGCTCTGCGAAAATCTAAGCGCCTTTGCACGTGTACGTAAAAGCAGTAGTGAATTTTTCTCGTAATGATAAATGTATTGAAAGCTTGCATAGAATCGAAAAAAAACGATCATTAGATCATCATTATACTCACAGCGGTAGTACTTGGCAGTAATCTGAAACACAAACGTGAAAAGCATTGATTAGTTTCAGTTATTCTTTTATATATTTAATTTTACCACACGAGGGCCGTGAAAATCTAGCGAATGTCGTTGCGATATATATATATATATATATATATATATATATTTATGTATACATATATATACAGTTTCGTTTTCACGTATACAACGAAAGAATAGTCATACATCTGAGCGCAAACACTCGACGAGCACAATGTACTTCACTAACTATTTACTGACAGGCTTAAAACTAAGCGTGCGACTGTACGTGCTAAAGCGTTGAGGCTTAATACTAATAAGTTGTATGTTAGTAAAAGCATAAGCAAAACTTTTTTATTTAATAATATCTATCGTTAATTTTATAACCGGAACAATCAATGAACGTGTCCATTTACGCGCTATCAATGTTCTGCCCCTAATGCTGGCGTCTGTAAACTAAAATCGCATCGGGAGCAAAACTTACAGCGATAGTCCCGATCGTAGCACAGTTTCCAGATGGGGTTAGTTTTTACTGAAAAAGACAAATCAAATTGACAGAGGCATTTACGTCACAGAAGCAATATAATGTATGACTGCTACAATACGTTATATTAGTATTGTGTTTCGTCTATCTATCGATTTACACACATATATATATATATATATATATATATAATTTTTAGCGAATTAAAAACGAATATCAACAAGGACAAGTGTAATTTTAGATATAATTTACTATAAAATCACATATACAGAAAAAGTATTGCACAGATATTTGCTGTGACCTACTTACAAGTGTCTTCAGCTTTAATAATCCGCGCAGAATTTTGTCCTGCAAAGGCAAAAATATATTCTTAGTAACGACTTAGCCAGGCACAAACTAAATTGCTAACACCACTAGCAAACGACCTCAACTAATAATGATGATAATTAACATAAAATGTTAGCAGTATACGAATAGAAAAAATACCTTATAATAGGACTCCTTGGTGTATGTTTAATTATCAATACTGGAATTACTTTTAAAGCGAAAAAATAAATAAATGTCTCTCCGCGAGTGTGTTCCCAAGTGAACTTATATGTATTATATATATATATTATATAATATATACTATATATAAATAAATAATATATTATAAACAAGTCGAGAGTAGAGATACCCGTGTATGAGAATGGTTATTATTATTCATATTGCCCTCTAGTCATATAGAAGTGCTGGTTAAGCTAAATCAAAAATAGGTTTTTATGTACAGAGGATGCAAACGCTGGTTTTATAGAGGCCCATAGAACCCTTAGGTTGTAAAAAAAAAGATTACACTAATTGGATGGATCACAAAAAGAGGCTCTTGCTAAGATATATTCTAAAGTTATATATATATATATATATATATATATATATATACTACACAGGGTGTTAAAAACATTTTAAAAATGGAATAATAATTGTATAGCTCGTTAAAACAAATATTCTTTCTATGGAGCATAGTCTCTAAGAAGTTTTGTTTTCTAGTAAGAGTTAAACTACTACAATATATGACACCACTGTTTTTACTCGACGTACGAGCGTAAAACGTGCTGTTGCGACACAACTAGTGCTCCTGTATTAAAATTAAGCACATCAACGTTTTCGTCTCAGAAAATTCGGCTCTATCCGAAGAACACCTAACGCTAAGCAAAAAATGCGACATAGTCGTCTAAAGAAGAGAATTCGCAAAGATGAATTGTGTGTATGTTTTTTTAGCCTTTACGCTCAATACATCTAAATCACAACCTTGCAACTGTTCACAGCGCACACGTTCAGGCAAACGCGCATGACAACCAACATTTTGGTCATCAATTCGATGGCAAAGCAAATAACGTTAGTACGGAGTAATTCAGATTTTTGGGCAGATGACATGTCTAGATTGAGCGCATCGTATGCGGCCCGGACTGGCTGCAATGAGGCCCGTGATCGACGCCCTTCGCCATCGAGATACTGCGCTCGCCACTTTAATTAACACCACTTTTGCACCTTGCAATGCTTGCAAGTGAAGTGGAAGTGGTCAACGTGACACACAGGCGGAGTTAGCTCGGTCGGTCGGTCGGAGATCTCGAAACACTAGAAAGTGTCTTTCGCCTAAATCGATTATGTCTGTCCGGCCCCGGTGCAGCGGCCGGCCTACGACGCTTGCTACAGGTATTGCGTATACACCAGGAATGCAGAATTGCTATTGCGTATACACCACCTCACATGGCCATCATCACTGTGTTCTGTGTTCCTACAAATAGCTTGTTTGTTGTTAACTAACGAACTAACTAGCTAACTAACTAACGGACGCGTTAAGTTACGCGCCGGCGCCAGAAAACACGCAGGCATGCCCGCACGGCCACACATGACACACATACACATTGAGTACAGTGTGACTCTACTTACCATTAATGAACTTTGTTTGTTCGGCCGGCGAAGGCAGCCCCAAACAGCGGTAGGACCAACAGTATCAACGAATTTGCCATGGTTTACGCTTCGCGTCGGATCCGGATTTGGCCGAAAAATATGGAACTACCATGCACAAGCCGTCCTACAAGCTTGTGTGTCTGACGGGTTATGGCGAGTCGAGCAACGGTTGCACCCTACTAGACACCCACCCGTGTCTCCGATATCTTATTGACTCGAGCCGACCGAACCCACCGGCGGTGTAATAAAGTGGTGACCGCGGCTAACGCCGTGTTAACTTCCCTTGAGGTTATGGCACGCTCCAACAACACCTGTTGAGTCGTAATGATTTATAGCCTCTCGTTAAATAAGCGCCGAATTCATCATGACAGCATGCCTTCCTGCGCGTCGCGTTCTTTATTTTTTTTCGATATATATAAATATATATATATATATATATATATATATATATATATATATATATATATTATATATATTTATATATATATTTATATATAATATATATATATATATATTATTATATATAAATATATATATATATATATATATATACATTTGCTCTAGAAGTTACACACAATTGAGAAACACATATATCATACTATGTATAATAAAACACTTCTATAGCAATATCTTCTGATTACTGAGAGGAATTTTAATTGGATCATTTTCGTTACATGCGCATTGGTATCAAGGTTTATTGTATCGAGGGTCACGGTTGCTATTTAAATATATATATATATGCTCTAGAAGAGTTACACAAAAATGAGAATATATAATATTATTTATACAATACATTCATTCATAATATTATTTATAATAAAACTCTTCTATAGCAATAATTTCGAATTACTGAGAGGAAATTGGCATCAACTTTATTGTATCAAAGATTACGATTGCCATTTATATGTACGAAATATGCATTTGTATATATATATATATATATATATACTTTATATGGTATGCTTTAAAAGTTACACAGATTTGAGAAACGGATATATTATAATATTAGTAACGAAACCATTCCATAGCAATAATTTCTGATTACTGAAAGGAATTTCAATTAAACCATGTTAATTGCATGCGTCGTATTAATATCAATTTAAATTGTACAAAATATGCATTCGTCTGCGATCGACAAGGTAACCCCTTTGTTTTGCTTCGATGTGCTGTTACGCCGATTTAAATTAGAGAGAGCAGTTTGCCTTCTACGACTATGGGAGAGGCTGCGCGATACCACCTAGCGCTAGAAAAAAGTAATAAACCATATCGGTACAAACTAGTGGCCGCGCTGCCCCAAACGACCCTTGGGGGGAGACAGCACTTGCCCGTTTGAAGACCCTGTTTTGGGCGTTAAGGAAGATCTACGTTTTTAGAAGCTATGTATACCGGGCGTCTAATCTCGCTCAGTCTATTGATTAGGACGATGATGTCTGTGTGGCATGACATATACGTTGAGAAATCATAGCCTGTCGACCGAAAGACCTGTCATATCCTCGGAATCTGGAGCTTCAAGGGAGCTTCTTCTCCGGAGCTTGGTCATAGCGATCTGGTACTGCGGCCCCATATCTCACTGTTTACCGTCTCCATTATTTTTTTACACGCTCGGGTCTCATTGTTCGCGTTAAGTCCTCAGAGTCTCGTGCGGGTGGTCTTGTACTAAGCCAGTTTGCCCCTCGCTTCTTCTATTAAGCTAGCTTCGCGACTTCATGGTAGTCCCTTGAAACCTGATAAAATCCTCGTGGACTCGGCAATGTCTTCATTGTACTAGGGCTTGGATGGGCGGCAATCCTGAAATAGCGAGATCATCTATTTCAGCCTTTGGAATCCCCATGACGAGCGTTCGCATCTGCAAGTGCTTAACCGTTGTTGATGATTTCAGCTGATCATGGTTAAAGCCGATTCGCTGACCAGAGTTTGGCCGGCAAAATCGGTCTCTCTCTCTCTCTCTCTGGCCTCTTCGGGAGGAAGTGGGTTCTCTTTTATTGCTTACATAGGCATTTCTTGGCTATCCATACCCGTAGAAAATGTACTCTCTCGAGATACATCTTCTATAGGAATGATGAATAAGGAGCGATAGGAATAAAGATGCCGGTTCCCCATGTCGTGGTAGCCGCATTGAGGGCTCCGGTAATGCCTAGTGCCTTGCCTTTTGGCCGCTCACGTTATCGGCAATTGTGCTTTAAATTCCCTTAGGCCCTAACTGGGTGAGATGTAGCAGTTGTAGAAGATTGCTATTGCATCTACCTCGATCCAGTTGAACCCCTACCAGACGCTTTACCCCTCACTCCCAAGCGCCCTTCGGAACCTGTCGGCTAAACCGCGGTGTGGACCTCCGCATTGAATATTCGGTCGTTCTTCGGCTTGGTAATGGCAGTTTTTTGACATCCTGACTTACACAATTGTAGGTGAACGGTACGCTAGTATCGCAAGGATTTTAACTTTAAATCAGTTTAGGACTGTTTTCAAGACAGCATTCCGCAAATTGCTTGATAAGGAGATTGCTGTCCTGGCTTTTGCTAGAATATTGCTGCTGTGTCTGCTGACAAGCCCTCCAGTGTGCACTGAATTGTGACTTTCCTGACGTGTGGTGTCCTTATTTTATTCAGAAGCGGCATCTCCTACTTCTAAAGCCATCGTCGCCGCGGTCACGTTAGAGTAAGTGACCGTGGGTATCCTGCTTCCGAACTTACTTACCCGATGAAGACACTTGAAGTAGGTGTAATTTTTTTAGCAGACATACTGAGAAATGCTTTACGCGCACACTGTCACTACGTTAGGACTGTGTTTGACTGTAAGTTTGGGCCGTGAGTGTAGTCCACTAAAGACCAGCCACGTCCTCCTCCCCCCTCTCAACAGGGAAATGCTATTAGACTTAGTACAAACTACATAGGCGTGTACGGGTCACCGAGAGTGAAGTCGGCCGGTGCAGCTACTTCAAGCCATGTCCTCATCTGAATGTTGTTTCATTCCTTCTGCCAGCGGTCTAATGTTGTCTGACGCTCGACATCCCTGCTTTGGATTGTATCCTCCAAGAATCGACGCCGTTCCTCGGCCTTAAGATCCCATGACACAGTGTCAGCTAGCACCAGGGCCGCCTCCGTGCATACCGCTCGCTAGCGATATGTAGGGCCGGCATGCACTGAAGCTATTCGAAGCATGCATCTCATTAAAGTCGTTGTTAAAAAAAGTAATGGGGGGGGGGGGTGGATGGTAATGCACCATCTCTTTTTATTGAGACATCTGTGCTCCCCGTTTTTTTTCGATCATGGTCGATTTTTAGTCCACTCCGGCATTCGCCTTGTTTAAATTAAGAACCATAAAAACCAATTTTGGACTGGCCGGTCTCGGTCTCAAACCTAAGCCTCGCGAATGCAAGCCAAAGGCTTTTGCCACTAAGCTATCTTGCTCGGCTAGTGTGGCCTTCGGCCGACTGGAGCTCCGTATAAAATTATAGACTCGGCTACTGACATCAAAAGACGACGCAAGGGCTGGCCGATTAATGTTAGGTTGTTAAAGCGTCTTCATATCCAGGAGGACTGCTACTTTTTGCAGCAGCTCAGTTTTTGATTGCACTCTGCTCTTGCTGATGGCTTCAATAGCCGCGCGGCTACGTCAGAATTCGTTCGGCAAGTCTGAAAGTATCCTTTGTTTCTTTGCAAAACCCCAAAGAATCCCCAGTACGGATATTGGTCGGTACATATATTTCCTCTAGGGATAAGGATGATGCGGGATGACTTACACGCAGGAAAGTAGAGTCCCTTTCTGCAGAATTCGAATAAATATCACAACTCTTACGCTCCGAGAACGTCACTAAGAGAGTCCTCGTGGCAGCGGCCTGGACCCCGTCAGATCCGGGGGCTTTTTGCTTCGTGATCCGTGTTACGGCGCTAATTATCTTCTGTTTGGTGATGGGCGGGACTTTGTCTGTGGCGTCTCTCAGATAGCGAGAACGGTCAAGCTAAGGTAGCTGGGAAACAACGCGAAAAGAGCATGTCTTTCGTAGGCCCAGAACTCCTCTAACGCTAGTGCCTCTCGCCTACGCATTGTTGCGGTTGGCGGACTATTTCGAGAGATCATCTCGTCCATCTTTCGGTTCAACTGTTCTGGGCTGTGTCGTCTAGCGTTAGCTGAGATGATAAAGCCGTGATCGTAGGAGAGAAACAAGGAGAAGTGGGGTTCCAAAGGATATAAAACTTCAAGCAGTGCTGGTCACTAAGGGTAATCTCGTCTACCGGTACTCTCCACCCCGTGAGCTTATCATTCTGGCCCCGGCGGCAAATCGTCAGGTCGATCCCAAAGCCTCTGCCGACCCCGTGGTATGTAGGTTGGGCCTGGAAAATCTCGACGGCGAGCCAGTCCAGAAGGGCAGTGCCACACGCCGTTGTTAGAAGTATGTGAGCTCAAGTTGTCAGGTCTGAAGTATAGTCGCCTGCAATAATTTTAAAAGGGGGGAGGGCCATATTGCCTGAGGGATGTAGAAAGGTAGCCAAGTAAGGCTTAAAAGTAGTCAAGTAAGGCCAAGTAAGCCAAGCATTACTACAAAAAATGCCTTCCCGGGGATGCCTTGGAACTGGGAGGCCATGTTTTTTCTAGGTTACGCAATCCGATGAGTTATCTTCGCTGGCTATAGGATTCTAGGTGGGAAGTAGTCCCTCCAAATGCGTGCCAAACGAGCGTATACATTTTCTCATATGCAGGATCGGGTCAATCCTAGTTCATAAAGCCCGAGATGTCGACATTACCTTGGTGCTCGTTAATGAGGCCGCTGATGCGGTTAGACAGCTTAATTAGGCGAGCCTCAAGCTGCCCGCGGGCGCTTCTGCGGGTCACATTTACCGCTGTTCGCAAATGGAGGAGTGTTCCAGGGAGTTTGTCTGCCATCGTTTTGGATAGGTAGATTGTTTGAATGAACGCGGAGAGGTCTTCGGAAATCTCGTCGAGGTGTATGTACTCCGTGCGTGTCCTCTCCCTCTGGCTCAGTAGTCGTGCAGTGCGCAGAGGTTCTACAGCATAGGGCAATCTCATAGGTTGCAGCGGCTTGTTTGGGCTCCTCCTGCTGTGGGCCCTTCAACAACAACTAGGAACAACTAATCTCGTAACAGGACAGACACCTGTAACACATCGCGCATGTTAACTTCACGAGGCTAAAAAAGCACGTTAGTTTACTAAAATTTTACGTAATTTGACGTAATACGTCCTGAGATGCACCACCTCACGGTACTGGGACTTTACAATGTTTTCCAGGAGCTCCGGCGTCCTCGTTTGCTTCGATCAAAACTGAAACTAGCCGGCACGTGTACACAGAATACATTGTGCAGGGCTATCATCACTTGGCATGTTCGACCCAAGGATTTCACCCAGTTAGCGATCAATGTCTTTGCCGGTTCTGCTCGCAGAAATGCGCTAAATACCACGCAGCGAGCTGCCAGACGCATCGGCGGTCTTTGCACTTTTTCGCCCGGTGGGACGGTCGCTGAAGTGTTAAAATTGTATAAAATGAATGAATTGTAATTATGTACCATCTTGAAGTGCAGTGTTATTGCGAAATAAACGTTATATATATATATATATATATATATATATATATATATATATATATATATATAGAGAGAGAGAGAGAGAGAGAGAGAGAGACAGAGACAGAAAACGAAACGATGTTTCCTTCGTTAGCCTTACGAGCTCTAACTTGGACCTGACAGAAATATGAGAATATTTGGGTTCTTCGAACAAAGCATTGAATATCTTTAGAGAGTGTGTCTCTGATTGCTCTGAATTGTGTCCCTCATCTCCTGTGGATTATTTTAAGCGTTATACCCTTTAAAACTCCTGACTGTTTCAGGCGTTGTATCTTATAGCCCTGAGGGAACCATGTTGGAATAATTACCAGGATGCACTGGGTACCTTCGTTGGTTGGTCTGGCATCCCTTAGTATTGTATATTTTAAACCAAAATAACGATAAGGCGCGATTGTGTACACATATACGTGTTGTGCTACCCATGCCGCATAAAACAAATAAAAACACATAGTTACACAATGGGTAATTTCACGGTATCTATTCCAACTCCAAATTTTCCGTCCCGCAAACATTATTTATTAAATTAATATCTGCACAGTAAGTGCATTCTGATGGAGCGGAAGCTTACTCCACATTGTAGCTACGGAAAGTTTCAATCCCGTTAACTTTTACTAGCTGTAACAAATTACAGGTTAGTTTCATAAGATTTTTTAAACTAGAGTTATGATAGACTAGTAAAATATCTCAACCTCCAAGAGACTTGTAATTAATCACTAAGAGAAGCCGCTTAGAAGCAATTATAGTTGCTTCGTAACATGCTATTCTAAGAATACAATAATTTGCAAGTTCTTGGAAAGCAGAACTTTACCTCCAAAGGCCAAGCGCCATCCGTAATGCATCGTTCCAAACAACTTAGATCTATTGTGAGGCTGTGCTATAAGTTCATTCTAGTCTGAAACACAGTAAATTAGCAATAGCTTAATTAAATATGTGTGCGTGAATGAATAAAGAATAGAGACGAGCAACATCTTATTGTCGAGAGAATTGCTTTATAATAGTGCTACATATACACACTGCACACATGCCTACCCAAAGGGCCTTGACTGATTGTTTGAAACCGTATATTATTAAGCCACAGCTCTCCTGACATCGCAACGAACTACCAGTCAGGCGTTTCTCCCATAGGAATCATTCCAATAGACAACTTATAGACCAATGTAGGCGCATTGTAGTTACACAAGCCTGCTACACTTAGGATGCTGTGTCTTGCACGTGTCTTAAAGACTGGGTTTGACCATAAGGGCTTGACCATCTAAAACCAAAGGGCCGTTTGTAGTGCATCGCTTAAAATAATTTGGAGTCTTTGTAAGACTGTTTTGTACATACCTTCCCAGACCGCAATGCACTAACTCAACAAATGCAATGCAACAACGCTTTCCTTAGGCAATAAATTAGTGACGACCTTTGTATGGCAATTGTGTTATACAGCGCTGCCAAATAAACGAAAACTGAGGCCTGGAAAATGTCAGAGTCGTTAATTTCCTTGACTCTTACAAATGTTCTCAAATTCGAACTTGAAAGCACCTCTTCCAAGGTACCAAGCAAACCGTTTCACCGTGTCATCGTTCAGACCTGTGCTCTAATAACTTTATGAATGAATTTATATTCATTCATAACGTTATTAGAGCACAGGTCTGCGTTCATGTGGCCACTTTTCACTCATTTTGCCTATTAAGCCAAGGCAGCAGGCGTCCCGGACGATACCACCGGGTGTCACCCGGGGCATTAACCGTCCGGCCCGGGGGTCATTATGCAGCTACATTCCCCCCGTATTGGCAATAGCCTTAACAGCCCTCGAATGGGCCACGACAGGATGACAATATAAATTCGTTGCCAACCAATCTCTATCGTATGCCTTGCCCCCCGTTAGATGTTAAAACGGGGGTGTTACTATTGGGAGTTTGTACCGTCTGACTAACTTACATAGGGGCTCGTGAAGGTCCCCGCAGCGCGCGGAAGTCGCGCACCAGCAGACCAATCCGGTAAGAGAGTCATAGTTACTCCCGCAAATGACATGGCGTATAGAATCAAATGTCCTGAACTAAGTCCGGAAACACTTTAATAACGGCATCACTACCATCTGCGACGCGGCGGACGAACTCAGCCATAGCAAAAGGCATGTGTTTTTCAATAGCTTTGGCGGCACCACATGTAAAGCGTTCTCCAGATTACAATGCATTGGCTTGTACCCGGAACGCTGATATTTCATATGAGTCTAAACAAAGCACCTGGAACTTTTTGACTTGGTAACCTCGCGGCCAGGCACAATTAATAAGTTCTCGGAATGGGCAAACCAAGCTTGATCTAAATGCGTCAATTACTGATTGCGCTGTTCTTCTTTAGCTTAAGCTACAACATTTATGGCACGCAATTTACTCTGTAACAGCCATAACGTACCTAGGTGTTATTGCATCGGTCTTCTTTTCTTTTACGGAAGAGGCTTGAGCGGGTTTCTCGAGGGAGTGGTCGAGACAAGGAGCCGAGGGAGGGGGAAAACTGCTGGACCCTTATGCTCTCGATGCACCCGCTCAAAACGGTTTTCAAAATGGCAGAACCCCTTTGTCCAACCGCAAATAAACATGCAAGTGTATACAGGGATAGAGCGGAGTGAAGGAGAACAAGAGACGTCTCTCCTACGGCTTTAAAGTACGCCCAAGTAATACCGAGTCTGGGGGGTGGAGAGAAGTCCGGTATATGCGTCTCCTGTGTGAAGACCTGGTCTGAAAATAATTCACGACAAAATGTAGCAATTCAAAACAGCGTCTAGCAAAAAATAGCCGCAAAAAGTGTTGTTACAACATATTACTTTGAATGGTTACTTGACACTAGCATTTAAAGCCTCTGTAAGCAGCAGTCACCATGTCACAGAAGACATGTTGGACGTGTGGACAGACTTGTATTAGGTTCTCAAATATAAAAAGAGCCTACGAGATCGACTAGCTGAAGTATAATAGTAGAATTAGCGCATTAAATGACGGACGATGGATTAAGTAGTCACAGGGGTAAAGACGCAATGACACTAAAAACAAAATCGTAAAAAGATGCATCGTACGGCAAGACAAATAGGATGGCCACTGTCAGCAATCGACAGGCACTAATGTATTCAGTAGCTTCAAATAAAATGTAGAGTAAATGCACTATACATACAGAAGTGGCGGGCAGCACTTACGAAGAAAACAAATTTATGGAAGTATACCGGAATATGAAATCAGATATGAGGGTAGAACGGCTATGCGGTAATACAGAGACAGATGGTTCTTAGCGGATGCGAAAGCACCTCTGTTAGGCATGAAGGTGCAGGGTGTGAAGAACAAGAAATAACGGTGTTTAAGGTATGCGGGAGAGGAATTGGTAGATCGTTTAGTTAGAAAGCATAAACGATCCCAACAGAAGCTATAATAGATTGAACTTATTACCTTGGGGCAGCCAATGTCGGCGTAGGTATACGGGAAACATCATAGCCAGATTATCATAGAAGGCTTCAGCGCAAAAAAAATCCCTTACGGGAATGTTTGGACGATTGGAACATGGTTTTTTATGGAGGAGGGTTAAATACTCTTACGTACATTTGCTGTGAGTAGGGAAAGGAGAAGTTCCTACTTGCCATCTCGAGCAGTGTGGGACTCGACCTCATGTTAGTCCGCTGAGGCCCATATACAATAAACGCACCTCCCTCCTTAAGCTTCACTCTCTGATGGCTCAGACCTCCATAGAATCGTACTATAGGCCTATTGCTATTGGATTTCCATAGAACAGTACTATGGATATATTATTACCTAGTACTATGAGACGATTGGAACGTAAAATTCAAGAATAAAACTTTCGTCGACCATACGACTCGCCATAGACACGACTCTTAACGTTACGGGCTGAGAAGCTTTTGAACGCCAGCGGGAACCGCAATCACAACCAATATATAATTTTCGCGGGCCTGCTATGAGGAGCCACACGTTAAGATATATATATATTCCCACTTTTCTTGCTGAACTCGCGACTGCCTCTAAAGCACACGGCCAGGCACCCCCACAAGTCGAACCCGGTGGCGTGGTAGATTAAGTCTCTGCCTCGCAATCGTAGGAGGCACATAGGTGCGCGGGTTCGAGCCCCACCGTTGCACATTTGTATTTATAGGGGTCCGTCTATAAAGCAATGTGAAGAACAGTCCCATAGGACGTTAAATCTTGGCTGAGGGTCAGCCCGAAAACTGTTTAGGCACCCCCACTCGTCTATCGACACAAGCCCACACTTTCTTGGTTGTCTGTTACTCCACGTGACCTTATGTGCCCCATATGTATGGTAACTTGAAAAAAAAACATATATATATATATATATATATATATATGATATTAAACCAATTGTAACCTTGCAACCGAGCCAGCTACATGCGCGCAAATATAACTGTCTTGATTATCATTTTTTGTTCGGTCCCTCATAACGATAAAGTGGGTAGAACAACTGGATCCACGTCAATGTAGAGGAAACAGTGAACACTTTTTTATTGCCGTTTAGAGGTTGCCTAGTTTAAACTGGGCTGCAAATTAAATCTGTGAATACACCTTAGTCGAAAAACGAATGAACAATGCAATCATGGTCGCCGGATTGTCAAAGGCGGAAAATTGTCTGTCTCAAAAAGACAGGCTTTACGTTATGTCGTAAATTCAATACGGAGAATTGAGTCGTCACGCTCAAGATATTTATAATTAATATATAGGAACATCAATAATTGGCCATGTCGTTTTTTTAAATATTGACTCTAATTTATTACCTGTGTTCGGGACTGTTAGCAATGCAACTCTTAAATCCGCCTAATTTAAGACGTTTTTGTTTGCAGAAGGGCGTCAAACTATTGTACATTTTGATGCAATAAGAGTCGGTTAGAGCTTAAACTTATTTTCATAAGGTTTTATACTAATAAACACTAATAAGTTGTAAATCTTGACGTACGTTCTAAAATGATTTGTGTTTAAATATCAATAACACAGAGAGTTTTTTTGTTTTAGCTGTCAAATTGATTGAACTGTCACCCGGGCTCCTTTTAATCCCCCCAGAGACTTATCCTTCTCAACGACTACCTTAGCCCTAAACTTTTGCATATATTAGTTTCTGGACTTCGTTCCTCCAGCATTAGATTGGAAACCCTTGATAGGTTGATCCAGTGTACTGCTGAATGCGACTGGCTCAAGCTAGAAACTCGGTGTCAAATGCATTTATACACGCACACACCTCACATGGAGATTTAGACATACCTTTCCTCGTTACTTTGACATCTAGATTCCGATTCTTCCATTTAACGAACCTACAACACCTACAAAATATGGACGCTCTATGGATCATTCACACAGACTCTTATATAAACGATCTCATAAAAGCCGAGCGGCTATGGGGGTCTGTATGAAGTCCTATATTAGACGCCCACAATGAGACTATATACTTGGATTACAAAACTACACAATGCATTAGACGGGGCATTCCTTAAAATGCACACAAGACTCCCTGATGCCCACTATTAGATGTGCACTTATTTTTAAGCACGGAGTTTATTTTCCTAATTAAGATCTGTCTACCGCACTATCAGGTGAAAGTAACTACGACCCTCTTTCCAAAGTGATTCGCCGTAATGCATGCGAATTATGCGTTCTGTAGGGCATCTTTCTCGTAAATAGATAGTTGGTCAGATGTGTAAACTCTACAGTGACATTCCTTAGGACAAAGCGATCGTGAGAAGCAAGGCATGCCATATTGATTATATAGCGACAATTAATTATTGTCATATTGTACTGGTTCATTCGAGGACTGTCAAGTCTAAAGTTAAACGCATAGGTGAGTGCCACGTTGTCCGGACGGCATTACGGTTTACGCCCTGGAGTACCTTGCCTTAGCTTAACAGGCAAACTGGCAATGAGGGCACTACCACAAGAAGCAGACCTCCCTGCGAGAGAAGAGATCGTCCTTATCTATTGCTGTTTCTCGCAGCGATAGATGTCCCCCGACTTGGCGTGGGTCTGGCCACATCAGAACGGCTGAGCATGTGTGTACACAACGCGGAACCGCTAGTGAGCTGAAACCGATCGTAAAGGTAGGAAGCAGTGTAATGGCCCGTTTCTGGTCGGTCACCGACCTGCAAGGGGTCATACTGCTGGTCTGTCTATTTGGGATTGTCTATACTTAGCATATCTCCTTATGGCCGGCGGCCGGTCTCGGTTTACAGAAGATGCAAAGCGGTAGAGTCTCTGAATTGCTCTATACAGCTATGCCCTTACTCCCATTTGGAGTCCATAAAACGTCATTGCGCCCTAAATCAAGAGGTAACCAGGTAACTACGATGCAAATGACAATGCAGTCCAACAGGGGCACAGTTTCAGCTTCGCCGATGGAGTCAGTAGGTAGGTAGGCAACGGCCATCATCTCATGGCCCGGGGTGACTCAATCTGACCGCCAAGTGATAACCCTTCTCGTTATGAACCGAATAGCGGGGCGTGTTAAAAAATGTTCATCTGTACCAGTTGACAGACGTTGGCCATGTTCTTGCCGTCGCCGTGGCAACATCGTGGCTGTTGTTAATGTAACCGTTAACATAACCGCTCGGCCATGGTGTCTCGTTAGCTTCGTATCCCTATATAACGCGGGCTGTCTGGGTGCGGTAGCAGAAGCTGTTGAAGAAGACAAGCTTTTAATACTTCCATCATTATTTCCTCATTGCCAAAACGAAATTCGCGTACAACCGTGCTACGCCAGCTCGTTGCATAAACGTTTTCTCTTTGTGTTTGCCCTCACCCACCCACACACACGCAACGTATATATATATATATATATATATATATATAAAATGCTGCTGCATTCTGCTGGCCTGACTATATTGTCAAGGGGCATCAGTCATTTGCACCTTGTAGCCGATGGTGTCGACGAACAGCAATTCATACCCACTTCATACAATGTGGTGTGCGTGTTGTATATCAGTAGAGCTTGAAACCGCTGAAAAGAGAAATCTGGTAATCAAAGAGTCCTTAGAGAGGCAGCTCGGGATAGGATGGGAGAGGAGAGTAGGATCAGCAGAAACACCAATTCGCTAACATCAGGTCATCGCTAGACTAGGTTTTCATCTCGGCCTTTGCCTTCGTGTGTTGCGCCTCAGCAGTGATCCCTGTGATCCCTGTGTGTGATCCGTGGTGACAGCTTGCGTTGCGGTTTCCCTTGCTGCTGATACTTCCTTTACTATCAGCACAGCTGCACTTACACATATATATATTATATATATATATTATTATATATATATTATATATATATATATATATATATATATATATATATATATATATATATATATAAGGCTTAGTTTAGAAGTTAAGAGCGGTATTCATTTAATAATATTTATCGATGTGTGTGGAAATAAGTCTTCTTCAAATGAAAAGATTGGGCGTCATTTTTCTTATTCAGGAGCGGCTGCGGAATTATTGTCGTTTGTTAGACCCATGTGGATGGCCAGACATTACTTCATACGATGACAAGAGAACGAGTTGTTTAGTAAGAAAACTGAACACCGCCCGTACTCGGAAAAAAACATCAGATTTGTGAAACGCATCCAGCGCTGGCTAGCAGGGGCCAAACAGTGATCTTGATTAAAAAATGCAATTTTATGATATCTATTTAGCGTATTCTCGCATTTAGTGCGTTAAGAAGTGCCGTTACCTCATAACACACACATTGAGGAAAATGCGCATTTACTGAAAATTATTTTGGTTACAAATCAAGAATGGTGCGATTTCTAATACAATTACTATAATCCGGTTTTCCACTCATAAGGCCGAATTCTCATAGAGCCCCACGTTGCTAGACGGGAGCGTTTGCGGCTTGTGTGCAGGCTGGATCTGGCATTGTTCGTAGGTCATCCGTTAATCATTATTAAATACGTAAGTTATCGGTGAATCTATGAATGTCGTCTACGTGTTTTTTAACTAACCATCGATAAACTAGTGTGGGCTCTTGGTGTTCTTCAGGTAAAAATTGCGTGCATTGAATATGCCTTTTTATGTAAACAGAACTTGATTCGTGAGGGGCACAAGTGCATGTTCTAGAAAATGTTTGCTACGGGATGTGTTTCTTGCACGATGGAGAATCAGCATATAACAACGCTGCCGATGCCCAAGCGGAAGGAAGCTCTGAAAAGGACAAGACTTGCAGGCGCGACTAGACCAATCTGTGACTTGGTCAATGCTGAATTGAGTGAAAAAGTAGACAGCATAATTTATTATAATGCGGTAATTTATTATAATCCTCGATATGATAGAATCTTTAATTTTATATTTTAGAGGATAATTATTTTTTATATTTAGGAAAATTATTACTTAGACGAAACATTTACTTATTATAGCACTGAATAAAAATAAACGTTAAATTGACAAGTCATGGAAGAAAGTCGTCTCCTTCAGGGTATATTTTTAGTATTATAAACAGTAAGGAGTCGCCTAAACTACAGGTGCATTTTCATTTCCCTTAAGGTATCGCACCATGGCAATCGTCGTCTTATTCTATTTGGCTTGTTACCTACTAACCACCACTAGCCTATCTTTTACCTTTCTCTCTCGGATCTCAATCTTTTCGTCGTTTACCTTCTACCCCTACTATACCGGCGCTGGAGTTTAGTAAGGACAAAAACCTATGACCATATCAAGTATCGTGGCGTGGCGTAGTACAACGCGTGGCCTCCCTTCGTGCAATCTCGTGCTATAGCAGCAGCCGAGCATCCAGGCGCTTCAGGCCTAAGCACCATCTTCTTTCTCTGAAGAGCGACAGTCGCGGGTGCCGCCACCCCACCTGATGAATATTCATTAGGCTTCCACTGCATTCGTTGAAGCGCATTTCCTTACCCCCCCACGGAGAGCCTTTTCGTTTCTCTGCTGCCCGTAGAGATGTTTATTCCGCGTATCTGTCGAGCCGCGTCTGCCACACGGACTCGGCCTCTCGGCAAGACTCTGTATCTCGGGTGCCCGCTACGCCGACAGCAAATGCGAGTGGAAACTACCAGGGAGTCTCGGCTGTGCTTCATTCAAAAAAAAATCGTCATCGTTGTGGAGTTGGCGCTGCCAACCTTCCGAAACGTCTGGCACTTACTCGCAGGGCCCATCATGTTTGTATTGACAACGCTACTGGTTATACCTCACCCGCCCCCCCCCCTCCACCCCCCCGCCTCGCAACTATGTTTCTGCAACTCGTTGACGGAGGTATGGGACCCGCGCTGTTGCAGTCGTCACCTTGGGCGGCCTAGAGGTCGACTAATCATTTCGCGCGGCTGCATGTTGTGCCTTCGTGAGCGAGATTGGTAGTTAATGACAGTAACGGCAGCGGGATCAACAACACTTGCAGCAACAATAACAGCAAGGCTAGATAGAGGAAGGTGGATGAGACTGAAACCAGGACCAACTTGGGTCAGACTTGGGCGACAAAGCCATGACTGACTGACTGACTGTGTGATGCACGAGATACGCCACACAAGCATGGGGCACGCTGAAGCGAATCTGGGAGCGGCAAGAAATACTAAAGGTAATGAAGGACAAAATGATATATATATATATATATATATATATATTCATATATATATATTGAGAGAGAGAGAAAGAAATCAGGTTAAGCACACGGATCGAGAACCGCCTCGCAGCATCTCCGTTTACACGGGAAACGGGTCATATGGAAAGTACGAGAAAGCGTAGTTTAGCTAGCTACCTGGATGGTATTTGCTAGTCCCGCAGTGCTCGGCATAGGCGGTTTAGACCCCCCACTTTATACGCCTGCACTTAGTCACGCCCTTTGGCGGCTTCTCGGTTAGGATCAGGCAGATCGCTTTCACCTACTGGTACCACTTTTGCTGGGATGACTACTGCTTGCTCTGTTGTCGCAGGTTGTCAATAGGAATAATGAAAACAAAAATCTAAGGAATAATCGAGCATCACAGCAGACGACTGTGTGAATTGCGTATCTTAAAACAGACATTTTGATTTGTAAAATACGTACAAAAAAAAAAAATATGTATATAAAAAAAAAAAAATATATATATATATATATATATATATAAGGTACAAATAGACAATGAATGACATAGAAACTGTATGTATGTATACACTCAACTGACTTCATAGTGACCTTACTCTAAAGAAGAGTTCCAGAAGCTATCTGCAGCAGAATAATTATGGTCATTGTGACCTAACTCAAACTAAAGACCTTAAAAATGCATGCACACCATAATGGAAAAAAGTCCGGAAATTAAAACGAAAGTTGCTATAAATCAAACGCGCTCGGACGCCGTTACCCCCGACACCAAACGAAAAACAAGGAACTAACGCCCCCGGCCTCAGTCATCTATCGAGAATGTTCTAAATTTTTTTAACATCCTACATTTTGAAGCTATAAAAGTGCTGCAACATTGCTGGTCTCAGCAACAATGCATCCCATTCGCACGTGAAACCATGTCACTCCTGTGATAAGCTTGACCAAACTATTTCGTCATCAGAACGGATTGGGCTACAGCGCATTCCGCTTCTGTTTTTTTGTGAAAACATAAGGTTTAGCAAATGTACTAGTCGAATTGGACTTTTGAAATGATTTTGATACCCTACGGAGAAACATTACTAGACAAAATAAATGAAAACACCTTCTAAACATGGTCTGGCAGAGCTGTAAAAAATTGAACTTCTTCTGTAGGGCATAAAACCCAAGGCAGACATTCAGCCGAGTAGCTTGCTCGGCCCTTGTTTTGTTCAGGCATATCAGATCTAGTGCCCCGGCTAAAGACCCGCCTTGTACACCTAATGTCAGGCTGAGCACTGGTTGCTGAGATAAGTCTACAGAGAGATATGAGATACAGTACCATGCGAAAACTTTGTCTCGGGATGGGAAAATAAAATTGAACAAATCTGACGAGAGGTTGAAGACCTGGGTATTTTCAGTGTTTTCTACCCTTGGTCTGGTCTTACATGTGCCAATCGTCACGTCTATACCGGATCATGCATAGTTCATGGCTAACATCACCTGGTCTGTTTTAATACCAACTTTCACGAAGACTAGAGCACACAGTGCCTCAGTCGCTGTGTGCTCTCAAGCGTGCCCGAAGTATCACGCGCCTGCCTGGCCCTTACGAAGAGATTGTCGTACTGCCTCTCTCGAATGGTATCTCGAGAGCAGCTGATCGTACAACTTGAAGGAAATGTTTTTTGGAGTTCAGCGCCAAATGCATCGAAGTGTGGGGTCGTCGCTAACGGCGGTTTACTTATGTTTGTTTTTGAATTTGTCGACGACTGGTGAGCATGCATCTACAAGTAGCACTCGGCGTATGGAGATATAGTCTCGGATCGTCAAGATTCAGGCAGAATCTAAGTGGAGCTTTAAGCTTCAAGTTTGACAGTACGGTGCCAAGGTAGTCATCCGGATGGACGTTCAGCCAAGGACCTCTCTCCGGTCCAGATGTGTGGGCGAAAGAGATTGAGACCATCAGGCTAGTTTATTGTTGCCGTCGCCTGGCAGCTGCTGAGTCCAGTGTCTTCGTTATGCATATAATTGTTTTTCGATTGTTGGTTCGACAAAATACGCGTCAAATGACCTTCGAAAGGGAGTTAACTATATAATGTAAATATAATAAAAATAAGTTAACTATATAATGTTATCAAATACAAGATTAAAGCTATTGTACGTAATTTGGTTATACTTTGAGAATTAATCAAAGTTTCATGTGATTCGTTTGCCATTAGTCCAACTTACATCTACACATATTCAGCACTTAAAATGTCTGTGACAAAGCTTTAAATGCGTATCAGCCTACGACTTCGTTTACGGCATCAGTGGGCTGGCCTATCCGCAGATCAACTAAGGCAACTAAGTGTTTCGTTTAATAACATCCTCATTTTTTTTTCTCATTCTCAAATTCTAACAGAGATACAATATGGATGGCAATAAGAATCCCGTCTACTCTAGACGCTAGCAGATCGCTCCACATTGCCCCGTCGTATTGACTCATGTGTGAGATGCGTGTCTTTTGTGAGTCGTGAGCCGCTTGTTTTATTGTAACCACCAGATAACAACGCCTGGAATTTGTTAACTACTTCTTACATCCTAGTGCTGTTCTAACATCGCACTAACTATCATTTAGTCTACGGGTAAACGCAACAGCGACAATAAGTTCACTGTGGAAACTACGTGACACAGACGTAAATGTCGCAGTTAAGATGCTTGTATACTTTACTAAAGGGATAATGTTAACATCTTATCTCCGAACAAATGCGCCATATCATAATAAAAGAGAACGTGAGTAGAAAACGAACTTTGGCAGAAGGCGCTATACTATTTAAGCTATCGCTTAGTTCCACAATTGTAAAAACTTACCATTAGTTTATCGAGGCAAGACACATAAACATGCGATCTTATATGAAAAGCCAGGTAGCTACATTAAAGGGCTCGCTATTTTGCGAAGACTAAGTGGACACTCGTCTTACAAAACCACTGCCATATTGCATGCAGAACACCACGCCATGGATGCCATCATTACTACTGCAAGAGATTGCAGCAAACTTGCTTTTCAATCGACATTGTTATCTACTGCTGCTGCTGCTGTAGAGAATGTTATACATAAAGGCTGCGCTGTATTTCTATCTTTCATATTATGTAAACGTTTGACGTCTGTATGAGACTATTGCGCTCTCTGTTGTCGACGATGTGGAACCGATGTGTGCGATCTCTAGGTAACGCAGTTTTGCGTTGGCTCTGGATTGAAAACGAAACAACATACATAGGGCAATCCTATGTCCGTATATAAACATTTATATTCCTCTGTTAAATGGATCTTACCAACTTGCAGGAATTCGTTGTATAGTATGTACAAAAATGGAGGAAACACCGCCATCTGTGTGCGATGTTATTATTACCACACTCTAAACTTATTTCTCCAAGATCTTCTTTAGGTTGGAGAAAACGTGTCATGCGTGTGAACTGGAGGAGTTTTAGCGACTTCAATTGTTAGTTTCGCATGGAGTGAGACATGCTGAAGTATGATATAGATCATGTTGGTGCTATACACATTTTATATATTTTTATATACGAAAACTTAAGCATTGTGAAATTGCGGTTTCATGAATCAACTTCAAAAGTGAATTTTGAAAAAAATCATCTTTATCATTAAGACATTGACTCATAATTTATGTAACTCATAATTCAAAGGGTATAAACAACTGTCCCCAGTGACCGTTATGACAAAGTACATCAGCCTGCACTATTTTTCGAGAATTTACTTCTACCAGGAATAATTTCGTGTCGTGCAAGTGCAGAGCATGGTCTTTTTGCGTCGACGTGCAAGTGCAGAGCAGCGTCTTTTTGCGTCGACTAAAATATTGCTTCCTAATTCTACTTCCTTTGACCTACCAACTTGCAGTAAAAAATACGACCTAACCTCCCAATTATTTGTTTGGAGTTGACGCATATTCAAATGGGATGAATGCTAGGCTGGGAGATAATAGCGAATTTAAAACCAAATAGAAAAAGAGAAATCCTAGATATCAGGACAAATTTTAGTTGTAGCAGTTACCGTAGTAATATAAACATCAGTAGCACTACTCGGCATCAATGACTGGAAGTCTCGCGACGTACGTAGTAGGAGTTCTACGTGACAGCATCCCCGCCTATGTCCAAAATTCGTACTACCCCCAGACCACAATGCACGTATACAAATTATATAGGTGCGAACGAGCTATTCCCTTGCAAAAGTAACAAGACTCGACGAAGAGTTTGGTCCATTCTAACGTACCTTTATTTGATATTGATATTGAATTGTTTATTTACCATCAATTGGTAGTATATATGCTATTTGAACTACTAAGTTACACAAAAAACAAATTATTGGCATCTATTCATTATGCAACGTGTCGGCATCGACTCACAACATTAGCGTCGCAAGATATATGAATAACATCAAAAGCAGATACGTGGACTGAAAGCCTTTCCGGCCAATTGTAGAATGAATATACCTCATCCGCCAAACCCTCGGATCAAATCGGCCAAACCACACGTCCTCAAAACTCTAGACACGTTAAACGAAGCTTCAAGCGAGGTTTAGCCGGGCAACAGGTGTTCCCTAGAGAAGGCTGTCATAGAGTAAGGAGTATGTACAGTTAGCATTACTTGCTATGCATACTTTGCAGCTGGATGGATAGATTATGTTTTACTTGCTAAGCATGCATACCTACTTATAGATGCCACCTCAGGGGCGGCAGCACATGCTGAGATGTCTAAGTTTCGCCAACAGTCGCTGTGGCAGCATAGTCGCTGACTCTCAGCAGTATGATTTGTCATCTATTCTCAATGAGCATCGCTTAGAGAAACGCACTCTCAACACCCCTGTAGATGACAACTATGATGACTAACGCACTAGCCCCCAAACCACGCCGGCACAACGTGACGCGAGTGGCGGGACGCCGACCAAGTACGAAGAGACACGCGACTCGGACTGACGCGCTTGGCACCAAATTACGAATGCTGCTCCAAGCGGTGACGGAACGGGTAGCCACAGACTATACGGCGACAGTGGTTGCGACAAAAAAACGCCTGACCCTTCAAACGTACTCAAGTGGGGGGTGTTAGACCGCTAATCAAATTAGCGTCCGCGGTCGCGTGCGAAGACGCCAGGCCATCGCCGAGAAGTTGCGAGTCAATTGGTTCATAATAATACGTATGTAGGACCCATGGAGAATCTAGCGACTACGCACGACGGCGTTCACTCTGTTCACTCTGAAGTGGCAGCGTTGTAGTTAAGCCTCGTGTACAGCATACTTTTTGCTAATTAGCTATCGGTAACATTGGGACACTTTTCAATGCCAATTGGCGTAAAAACTGAATGGTAAGATCAAACATTTGTCACATATTTTCAACGTCAGTATATATAGATATTGTACATACATCCAAATAAATATATATACATTTCAGTATGATGATAGGTATATTACATTACACTTTAATAAATCTAAGAGACGTTGCGCGCCTGTAGCGGAATGCTCTTGTATACCGACTTGCGTTGTGCAAAAACGCACTAGGTACAACCCACACACTGCACGTCGAAACCGGTACTATAAGGCTGTACACACCCATCACACTTGACTACCTGACCTTGTATAAACCCATCAATCTTAGCACCCTCTGTTGTGGATTGTAGGACCGTAGCAATTTCACAACGTGCTGCAAACAGTCCAAAAAGCCTTAGTAAACTGTTTTGACAAAAGCTCTTCCCGCCCCATATTAAACTAACATGAACGCAAGAAAGTAAACATAACGAACAAATATTGGCAACCCCTGAGTTTGAGCCACAGCTCCGCACGCGACATACTCGTGCTTAGCCCCGTACGCCGAATAGGCTGTACGATTTTGGAGGCCTGCAAGTTAAAGCGGCATCTGCAGACAATTTATATTTCGCGACATTTTGAATAAATATCGAGACATGTATATATATCCAACCAAATTGGCCGCATACACGAGAACAGATAAGACAGTAAATAGAGCGACGCTTTGAGCCGATACATGATTCCAAGATAGTGAGAGCTGTGGGTTTTCAACTACGGAACTTTGCAAACTGCTGTAAGCCATTCGCGATACAACTGTACTGTGGGACCCTCGAATAATCGTCGAAATTACGTCACTTTAACAAATACGGCAAAACGCGGCCGACAGCACCATCGCTCAGATTATCGACTTATATATATATATATATATATATATATATATATATATATATATATATATATATATATATATGCGTGTTTGCCTGCCTGGATCTTACGAAGAGATCACTGCACTGCCTCGCTCAAACGACATGTCGACCGTACCTGACAACAGTGCTTATGCTCGTATGCGTATTCAAAATGAATGAAACAAATGTGATGACGGTATTTATGTGCGTAAATGCATATATTATATACATTTGTTAATTGTATATACAATTTGTGACGTTTAGCATTACCTAGAGACCTTCATATATATGTAGCGCCACCCATATGCCATAAATAAGTATGTTTGAGCGTATACTACTGATACTCTGGATAAAACTATATTTTTTTATTATGAATAGTCTTGAGTAACAACATTATTTAACGAAACGCGCTTAAAACGTCTTCATAAGGTTTGCACCTTCTAGACAGGTGATCCTTCTCTGTGTTATTGCAAATTTCGCGACGTGAACTATAACATGGATTCACTTTTAATTATATATAAACTCATTAGAACTGTCTGCAGTTGAATATTAGATAGACGTATGTAGGACGGCCTGTCTGCCAATACTTTAGACCACTTGAAATTCGCCCCGCCGTAGACAAGTCGCGAGAATTAGACTCTGTGTAAACATCACAACGTTCGTTACTAATATTGGTCACCTCGTGCCTCCGTTTTATTAGTAAGCAAATGCAATGTGATCTACTTCGGTTTTTCTGTACACCGAGAGGCAATGCAGGAAGGTGCACAAGCCGTGTGTTTTTCCTTGCATCAGACACGCGCCACACCGCAGATAAATAGATAAATCTAGGATATGCACTTTTGGACTGGCTTGAGGCCACCTCTTACTTCTGGCTGTTGCTGAACCTCTACGCTAACGATGGCTCCTAAGGACCTAGTAACTCGATGGCAGCATCGTTTCCCGTCTTGGGCGGCTTCCAGGAAGGAGTCTATTGTGCGTGGCGGCTGTGGGACGAGAGCTCCTTTAACACCCGCCCATGTGTCGTCGCCGATGTCAACGATCCGGTAGACTATTATGAGTCACAATGGCTTGACAACGCTTTTAACCCCGGCTGTTGGCTTTTATTTACCGCTCGATTGTAATCGGATGTAGTGGGCATTAGCATTTGTTCCCAGTTGATTGGGATAAACTGTATATATATAGAAATATATAAAAAATATATTATATTATTACAATTGTAGTTCAATTTTTATTCCTTATTAAAAATAAAAAACATAAAACAAATTATATATATATATATATATATATATATATATATATATATATATATATATATATATATATATATATATATAATCTGTCTGGAACAATTCGGATTTAGGGAAGGGCGAAGTACTGAAGATGCAATGATTGAAGTTCGAAACTTCATTGGGGCAATGATAGAGAAGAAAAAACAAGTTTGTCTGGTCTTTTTTTATTTACAAAAAGCTTTTGATTGTGTAGAACGGATAAGATTAGTAAATAAAGTAAACCTGCTTTTGTTAATCACGGCCTACCTCAGGGTTCCGTTCTGGGACCAACACTGTTTAATATATACATTAACGATATACACTCATTTTGTAATGATGTGAAAATTGTTCAGTTCGCGGATGATACATGCATTCTAATTGAGAGTGATACCAGAAATGAGCTAATAGAAAAAGTAACAGGTACTATGGCGAGGATTAATCTCTGGTGGCGAATCAACAATCTATGTCTTAATGTAAAGAGGACGAAAATTATGAGAATCAAGATGGGGTACGCTGCTGAACCACCACTTAACATTACCTGCTATTCATGTGCTTCCTTCGGTTGTTATGCTAATACGAAAGTAAAAACCTGCCGTTAAACAGATGTGATGATACCAGGCTGTGCTTCGACTCTGTTGCCGGCTCGAGCTTAGTTCTTGAGGCAAACTGCAATTGTCCGATAATTGGTGAGGTACACGACTATAAATACCTTGGTCTGACGTTCCAGAATAACATCAAATGGGAAATTCATATTAAACATATGATAAACAAACTTAGGACGGGTGCTCTACTTTTACATAAGTTACGACATATTGCCTCCCTTGAATTTAAGAAAATCGTATATTATGCATTTATTTGTTCACACTTAAAATATGGTGTTTTGTTATATGGTGCTTCATTTAAGTCGAATGTCGAACCAATAGTAACTCGTCAGAAAAGAGGCATACGAAATGTATCTGGATTGGCCTATAGGACAACCACTGAGGACATATGGAGAGATAAAAATATATTGCACTTTTATGGAATATACATATATAGCATTCTGACACACTATAGCAGGAACCGTACCCCTTTTGGAGCTACTTCTAATAATGCTTATCCTACCAGAAGTGCTGTAAACAATGTTGTAACACACCCATATACAAGACTTGTGACAAATTATTCAATGCTCAGTTATCGCCTGGTAAACATAAATGCCAGATTTCCTCATCTGTTTAGATGTGTATTAGAATTATCTACAAATTAATGCAAAACCAAACTTAAACAATAGATTTGTTTAATTTCGCCGGATCTATTAAAAGCATTTGTATTTGGATGAGTCCGTTCAACACATTTAAAACATAAATAAAAAAATTCTACTAAACACCGTTATGTAATATGAAGGATGTTGACACACTCACAAGAGCGGGCAGACACGGGCGATAGCCTTTTCTGCAAAATTACCTGAATAGTTATAATTGTTTGAAGTTATGTAATAATGGAAACTCCAAGCTCAATGAAGAGTTATTGAACTTAAATAAATTTGCCGTCCGGAGAAGACGGTCCCAGTAAAAAAAATTGTCTTGTAGCAGTTCTTGTAGCAAGCCACTGTGTTTGCTGTAACTGTCTGTGGGTAAGTCGGAATACGAATCTATGGTAGGGATGTGCTTCTGTATGTGACGTGTATGCCGTTTCTATTGCCTTTTCCCGTTATAGGACATGCGTGTATATCTACACCGTTGGCCGTACGCCATCCAGTTATAAGAAATCGATAACCAGCTCTAATGGCCGTCCGACCCGTATCGACCTGGCACGGCGGTCTGCGGCAAGACAGGCACTTAAGATGTAAAGCCTAGGCCTTTCGGAAATGTACATGCCAAATTAATAAAGAAAACGAAATGTGTGCAATGCACCACAAGAGGTTCCGCATCGTATCGTCAGAATAGAGAGGTCCGCTTTGCTTTGTTATAATCATAAGTTTACGTATGGATATTAGTCGCGGCAGAATAACGGTGTTTCTCACCGTTGGAGTTCTAAAGTGAGCTTAAGTATCTTGTACAAAAATATTTGATTCTACTTCAAGTCACTATGTTTTCGACGCCTACTAAGCTACAACAGCAAAATAATTAAATTGGTTTGCACTAGCCCAAACATTCTCTACTTTCAGAGACATATTCACATAGGCTCTTGTAAATAACACGTACCGTAACGAGTAATAAATAATACGTATCGTAGTCGATCAATTAACTAATATCGGTAATCGATACGTATAGGTAACATAATATTAAGTATTTACTATTAATGTGAAGTAGATCATAAAACGTGTTAGGTAGTATTTAGCATAATTATATATATGCATACACTCACATGTGCCATGTATGTTTTATGTATTATATACATACTATATGTTCGTATGTTTGATGTATACATATGTATGCGTGCTACGGGCATCCTCCCCGGCCACTTGAACGTTGGCCTTCCCATTAGCAACCCTTGGTTCGTATACCCGGTCACATTGGGGGCAGGGTATACGATGTTAAGTATATAGAAACAAACTACTATTGTTGTACTAACGGTAAACCGTTAGAGGACTGTACACTAAATCTTACTGTAGATAGGTAGCTGCCAGTAAACTCCGGTCCGACTGGTTAATGTTCATCTTTCAATGTTATACCAGTCGAATTTCCTGTCTTAGCTTAATGAGCAAGCTACCAGTACATGCAGCAGTATATATATATATGATAAACCGAATTCTAAAAATCAGACGCCATCGCTCCTGCCCTGCGTATTACGCTGATGTCCAGGAATAGGAAGAATAGCTAATCATATTCCTATAGAACCGCACCTTTAATAACGACGCTGCATTTTACCAGTTAAAATTTATAACTAAAAAGAAAATTAAAAAATGAAATAGTATATGTATATTTTGTTTATTTATAATAAAAATATTACCCCAAAAAAACAATTAATTAACATATTGGCTAACTCGTCTTCCGTGATATGTTTCTCACACACATAATGTAATATACGGAAATAAATTCACAGTTTACAATACAACAAATTATCAAACGTATATATATATATATATATATATATATATATTTACTTTTTTCACCACAAATAGAGTGTATACAACAGGCGGTTAATGTTATTAAAGAACATCATTATTTGTTATCCGGCAATATAATTATATATGTATGTACACATACCAAGCACATGCACAGATAAGTATACATACGTATACACGCAGTGCATAGTTTCGACTCGACATTAGTTAGCGCTTCATGCACGTGTGAAATGCACGATGACACGATTCAGGAAGATCCGGTAAAAACGGCCGACCCGCTCGGAGAGAAAATTCAGCGCACGCACTTGTCCTGCCTACGCACGCACGCACAGCCTGACCTACTACGTTACTGTGGTGCTGCTGAATTTAGCAAAAACAACAGCTATTTAAAACTGACCTGGCGAGATAAGAAGACAGACGTCTTCGGCAGCACATTCGGCCGCCATTAGATCTTGGCCACCCAAGTTTCGAGCAGTGAGTGGTACGCACCTCAGAGTCTGCGATGGACGACGACGACGACGACGACGATGATAACCGGCCACGAAAAAGGGCGCACAGGATCGCACGTTGCCATGTACGTCGGCTTCTACGAGAATAAGCCGAATAATTGCGAGGCGCCGTGGGGGGGGGGGGTTTCATCCTCATAGCACTTGGGGAAGCAGCGGGAGGGGGGGGTAAGGGGTACGGGGAAGAAGCGAAACGGGGCATGAGCCGGCACCTCTTTTGTAGTTATTCCTACCACGACCCGAGTGCGCGCTCTCCTCATAAAAGCGCTCTTGATGAGCGTTACCGTCTCTACTACCGTGGCCGTCGTCGACCCTCGTCGACCCCTCGTCCGGCTCTTGTTCTCCTCACGAAATAGGATTAGATGAATACCAACTACCTCATCATCATCATCGTCATCATTATCGTCGTCATCAGCAGCAGCAGGAGTAGCAGAAGTATCATCGCACACGTGGGCGCCATAAGCAACAACAGTGCCAGAGCCGTGACCTCCCGACTGCCGCCGTCAGAACCATGACCACAATACGATGAACTCTTCTTCACCTTTCTCATTATTACCTCTATCATCATCATCACCATCATCATCATCATCATCACCACCATTACCATCCCCACCACCACCACCACCACTAACACTATAATCATCACCAAGTCCTTCACCGTCGCGGGCGGCGTCTTCAGCCCGGAAGAGAGCGGCTGTAACGGGGGGTAGCTGCAGTCGTACCGTAGCAGAAGCAGCGTAACTCCTACCGTATCTTTACCTCTACACAGCCAAAACTACCCGGCCAAACGTCATCATGGGCATTAGCGGCATCGCTCTGTCTCGTCGTGACTTCAAAGTGAGCGGAAAGCAAGCCATGTATACTACCCCCCCTTCCACTGTCTGGGACGCCCCAACGGCGCCACCGCCTCCGCCATCGCCCCTGCAGTATGATGAGAGGGAGACTTCATTAGCCTAAAAGGCTACGCGAGAGCCCTTCGACAGGTCGTACCTGTTTGGTACCGCGTTTTGTTGGTTGGTAGCATTGTAGCAGCCTGTGTCGAGAAGGGTTTTCGCGAAGCCACGAAATGTAGGAAGCCAACAGAGTGAGAGGGAGATAGAGAGAGAGAGAGAGAAGAATAGAAATACAGAAAGATTATGGCTGCTGCTGCTGCCACATAGGTTGGTCTTGACTGACTGTCCGCCAGAGCGCCGTCTTTGCCAGATGGCGCTATTTAGCCTACACGGCGCCTATATTAACAAGAGCTGGCGTAGAAATGTGCGCGCGAATGCACGCAGACTCGTACGTAGATAAATGGATGGATAGCTTGTTGCTGTTGTTATTGTTGTTGTCGTGTTTGCTTGCTTGTTTGCTAAGAGGTTGCTATTATGATGGCTGACGGGGCAGAGTCAGACAAGATTATAGGCTATACTATTTCCTCTGTACGTGGTTCATCTGCTCCTGCCCCTAACCGACTCTGTCCTAACCTAGTCTAGTCTACGTAGCTTAGAGTGCGTCGTCTGTGGAACGCCTTAAGCCACATGGTGTATTCGTATACTCTTGTGGTGCTACAATTACTTAACAGCATGCTACAATATATATATATATATATATATATATATATATATATATATATATATAACTGTATCTGACACGAATTGCGACGTTATAGTGGGTATGAGTCAAGGTTGTCTCCGCTGAACTAAATATATAATAAAATATCTGCATCCAAAACGGGATACAACAGAGAAGTTGGTTGGAGATGTTCGACGATGCCGACGAGCTGTTGAGGCGTTATTCTGCGTGACTTCAAGAGATTTGTGCGACTGTTGGGCGTTGGGCTTCTCACGAGTATACGCATCACATTTTACTCATCATTCTGACGTAGTTGCTACCCTAGATCCACCAACAGGCAGATGAGCGTGGGTTACAATTAAAAGGGCGGCATGTCGAATTCGGTTTTTTATGGAAGCCGTCTTTCTAATTTGAGACTATGATCCGTACTTTACGGGCTTGATATCGTCATGCGGCTTATCTTCAATGCACCGAGAACCGGGCATATTGAGATATCTATCGGGTTGCCCTAACAGTTTTTGTGGCAGCATAGCCGCTAAATTTTAACGGTATGGTTTATCATCTATTCACAATGAACATTGCTCAAAGAAAACTTGGTCAACAACGGGTATCTAACCGGCAACACCTTGATAGATGACAACCACAACTAGCGCACTAGCTCCGTAGGCCACGCCGCCACTGCTTCGATAACCCCCCACCCTGTATAGAAATAAGGGGAACTTTCTGTAGTTGCGGCGACCCGGCTTTTCAACAATAAATTTCTTTCAACGCTGATGTGGGGTCTGGATTTAAGGTGTAGAATAATCTGACCCCCGCGAATATGAATTTGCGGAAGCAGTTTTTTGTATTCTAGCAACTTCTTCTATTGGTAGGCACCCGACCGAACGAATTGCGCTTGCGTTCTAGTCAAAAAGCATAAAATTTGCTTTGTATACTTAGTTAAAACGCATAAAATTTGCTTCGTATACTTGAAACCGGATTTTCATGAGGACTATAATGCGATTGCATCTATCGGTAGTGTTCGCAGCAACGCGGCAAATATCATACCAAACAATAAGACATCAAATAGTTGACCTATATATGTTTGCCACATGTTCACTCACGACTGAATACAAGGTAGGTGCTAGGTTACATAAAAGCAGTTCTGTAGCACGTTCTCAAAGTGGTTAACGATAAAGCTGATTTAAAAAAATTATTTGTGAACTAGAGTTTCTAGTGATTATTCTTCCTTTTAAGGAAGCTCGCCTTGCTGGCAAGAGTTCGCGCGAAGTGTCAAGTTACGCTTGTTTACGAGCTCGTATAATGAGCTCAACTTAATTCACTAAGAGGTCATATGTGTAGAGGCTTCTCCACGTTTTCTGATATCAGTTGCTTCGATTTCAATAATGATCACAAGTTTGGCGATCTCAAGATTTATTCATGATCCACTCTTCCCAAACCAGCACGACTTTAAACCAGCTCGCCAGTGAGAAATAAAGTCGTAATTTGAGCCTTATTTGCGCGTTTTTTTTTGTCTGTTCGGGACGAGCTCAGTTTCAGCTGAGAGCGGCTACTAGAGAAAACTACCGCGGTCTTAGTGCGGTTGTGGCGTCCTCCACTTGCAAGAATGACAGATGCGATGACGGTGCAAGCATCCTGCCCACCTCAACAAAACACCAACTATTTACTCAAAGAGTAACTGAAAGCGTTATTTCTCGTTTTTTTTTTTTTATAACAGGCGGCAAGCGCCAAGTTGTTGTTGTTGCTGTTTGACGTAATGTTGTCCTCATCCAGCCGCACCGCCGTAACTTCCGTGGTTCGTGTCGTTGTCCGTGACATCTGCGAATGCTGTTCATTCTCTTGTTGCTGTTCTGCTGTTGTACGGAGAAATTGTGATATCCATAGTGTCTCGGGCCGTTCTTAAAGCTTGACGTCTTGCTTCGCCCTACTCTCTTGCCCATCAAGGTGTCGTTCGTCGCCACTGCTACCACTGTATGTCCTCTATCCTGCTGCACGTTATCATCATCTTTCATCATTTATTGACCAAAAAGGTATATACACGTCATATGATTTAAAAACAATGGTTAATTAGTTACTTTCCTTTGCCAACCGTCGTAGGCTATCGAAGCTCTGGCACCCCTCGAAATGATATCGGGGGCAATGCTGAAGGCAATGTAATGCTGTTCGTTATGAATCTCCTACTGCGCTACATTAGGGTTACGTTTACATACGAAGATGCTGCAGTCTAGACAAACATAGCGCTATAGCTTGGAAATCGGCGAGAACACAACGATAAAACTCAACCCGACCGGTGTGCAAACCAAACTAAAGATGGTAATGTTGATGATGGCGGCCTTTTCTGGCCAAAGGAAACGAGATCAGGCGATCAGCAGACGTAGAAAAGTAGATTCACAGCTACCCCCTTGTGGATTGTGCCGGGCGTGCTTATTTTGCTGCACCGAAGGCGTTCTTCTCATCATTCTTCACTGCCTCCTCATCCTTTTGTCGCTTGTCCGTAGCCGGGGAGGTATCTGGCTTTCCGTCGTTGCGTTGGGCCTACCCCGGTATCGCCGTTTGTCCGTTGTTTTCTATGCCCGACATACCTTTCTACGTTCGTCTGTGCACTCAGGCGTTCTGGTCGAACCTCATTCTCTTCAGGATTATGATTGGTGAATACGTCGAGACGAGACGCTCTTATCACTCGGAACTTCTTTTTCTTGGCTGGCTTTTATCACTCGTTGCTATCTGCTTCTGTTTCTTCATTTTCATTTTTATCCTCCGTGATAGAATGTTATCAGCGTTAACAGACATATAGCCTGTCCAATGTCCCTGGATGATTATTTTTACTTATATTTGTATTGTGCATTTGAAAAGATTGTAATGATACAGCTTGATCAACACCTTAAGTCCGTCAACTTCCGTTTAGTCGATAGACCCAGCCCGGACAGATTCTGAAACCTGTATGGGGCACCTTCTTGCGGTTGTCGCGGCTTGAACGACCTTAGCTATTCTTACTTCGCACAGATGATTCAAGGGCTGAGTACTTAGTGAGCACAATTAAGTAGTTTCACTCGCACTTAATCCGTTAACAGTACTGACTCCGATTGAGAAGGTTCGACTCAAGTTTTATTGAGTCGATTAAGTTGCTGCAATGTTCACAGCAACATCCTAGTAATGCCAAAAATAAATTAGGGGATTGCGTAAAGGTAAAACAAATTGCTAATTATTTAGGATAACAGATAAAACGTCGCACTATTCTAATACTGCTCAAATAACCTTAGAAGTATTAATGTGAGTAACTCCTCTTAAAGCTGCAAAGGCAGAGGTAGTCTCTAATGACGGGTTCTCTGACGCATGACCCGAAAGCATGCATTTGCGAGACGGATGAAGTTCTTCGTAAATATTTCTAATAAATTTAGACTTGTTTTCAACGCCAGTAAGAAGAACAACATGTTTTTCAAACTTCCCTAGATAAAGATTAATTTAGGACTGTAGTAGACTTTATCACTGCCTCCATATAATCGAACAGAACAGAGAGTGTGTTATCTGGCTACACGCCTGACATGCATATTGGTAATAATTTCAGTTTTTGCTATACGTTTAGGTACAAACATTGTTTGGCTGCTATAATTATTCGCACATTATTGCACATCGTAAAAGAGGTCAGTACGACTTCTCACTCAAATGTTATGATAGTACACGTATTTATTTGTCATGATTAACGTACTTAGGTCCCGTTACGTATCCTGTTGGGAGCGTTCATAGACCAGATCGAGTGAGCCACGTTTCAGAACAAGACACTTCAGAACGGGGAGCTTCATCGCAATGTCACTGCACGAGCGGTTGATGCCGTCGACAGCGGACTGCAGCGCCATGTCGGCTGTGGGAGAGTCCAAGGGAGATTATATTTTTAGGTCGCTAGCATGCAAGAGGCATTTAACACTCGACGGAATAAAACATTTTATGTCTAAAGGAAATACTGCGCACTGCAATACAGGAGAGACGCAGCTCCCCTGAGGATCGCCAGACGTGGCCTATTAAGAGATTTTCCCATTTTTCCTTTTAAAAGCAGCACAACATTTACACGTCTGTGGATGCACCTGGATCACTTTCATTCATTTTTTTTCTGGTGCTTTGTAGAAATGTCGTAAAATGTCGCGTCGTGCCACAACGCCGAAAGTGCCTCTAGCCTATAAAGTATCTAGCTTCTATAACCTGGCGTCTAGCTGCTGTAAAATGCATTTTCTTGATACTTGTCGGATTACTTCCCTAAAGCTCTTTGGTCGCAAAGTCAAGAGATGGCTATTCTACCCGCCTGGCTACTTTACCCGCTAGGACTGAAGCATATTTTTTGCCTAAACAAATGTACACATGTCGGCCTCTTTATGTTCATCATTTAAGAACATTACGTCAATAACATTTAGTAACACAATTGAATTTTGAATGTGTATCACCGCGTTCACTAATATAGTAAGTTATGGATCGACGGCCTGATTTAGATCCTCAATTCAAGCCAAAATTAATTGTCGCTTTTTTTTTTGTAAAAAAAAGTCGATCACGACAAACTATTTGCTAAGAAAAGATGCTGCTTACATTATTCGTTAGTGCAATGTACTTTGTTGAGTCCTACCCTAAGTTTAATATTTACACTGATCAAGAATTGGTTTTCAGTCGCCGGCGAAAACTCGCTTTACAGCACAATTATCGACTTCACTTCGGATCCATCAACAACCATTTAATGTTAAAAGAAATTTTGCATTGAATGTGATCACAGGCGTTACTTACAACGTGTTGTAAATGACTCAAACTTTCTCAAAAAATCAATATTAACGATAACCAGGCGCCAGTACAGCAAAATAGCTCTGGAGCGATAAGCGTATTATATACAGTTTCACATAGTTGCTAATCCCACAATCCAATGTTCAACTTGTTATGTGCAACATAAGCGTATGTTGCATCTTTTTTTTTTTTTTTTTTTTTACAGGTGGAAAATGCTTTACGCACACCCTCCGATGTTAATTAAGGGTAGTGGGGACTAACGCCGGGAAGAGTATAATACTCATCCAATACGCTCGTTTACCACTAAAAAACCACCTATCCCACCCTGCTCCTGGTTCGGATTGTGAAAAACCATTACATCGAGACCCAGAAGAGGGGAGTCCCGTGCGCGACCCCTTCTCCTAGGTTACGACTATGTCCCGAGAGAGAGTGGGGTCCTGCTCGGGAGTGAAACACTAGAGGCCTAGTGTTGAATCGCGATCTGCGGCGATCTTCCTGGCGACATTTTTCGCGCATAAGCCCGTCTAAGTATTGGGTCCCGGCGTGCCAGTCCGTTGTCGACTTGAGCATGTTGGCCACGATGGTCGTGGTCGGGCTACCTTTGTGGACATAGGAGGAGCCCGTGCGGTAGGCCGCGAGGGCCTCGCAGTCCTCTACGGTGTGCGCCGCGTCGTCGGGTGCGCCTGTGGTGCAGAGAACGCAGATATCTGTATTCGCCTTGCCTATCCGGAAAAGGTACGACTGGAATTGTCCATGCCCTGTGAGCACTTGCACGGAGTGATATGTAAGTGCTCCCTTGAGTTTATACCAGGTTATGAGGTCTGTGATTAGGCTTCTTGTCCAGGCCCCTCTGGTATCCCCAGCTGGTGGGTTGGACCACGTGCCCGCCCATGTGACCAGGGAGTGCTCCCGTGCTTGGGTCCATGAAGTGTCGCCGTCCTTCTTGCGCTTGCTTCTTTCTTCAGCAAGTATGTCCCAAGGGATCTGGCAGGCGAGCGCCAACAGGACGTCCGTCGAGACAGTCCGGTAGGCCCGCGTGACCCTGATGGCCATCGCTCTTTGGGAGCTTCGTATCATGCGCCGTGCCTTTGCGGTCCGCAGCGCCATACCAGCCCATATGGGCGCGGCATACAGAGCGATGGCCTCTGCCACGGCCGCTAGGAGCAGCCGCTTGGCGTGCGTTGCGCCCCCCTCGCGAGGAAGGATGCGTGCAAGGTTGGTGGAGACCTTCGCGACCTTCTGGATGATGCTCTGGATGTGTGGCAGGCCGGTGAGACCTGTGTCCAGCGTTACGCCTAAGTATTTTGCCTCCCGTTTGATAGTCAGGCGGTGTCCTGCAAGTTCTAACGATGCTTGCCTAGTACGACGGCGGCCGGTTAGGTAGATAACCTCGGTCTTCTGGGGGGCCAGCTTCAGGTAATTGTCGACCATCCACTTCTCTATTCTGAAAAGAGCCGTGTTCGCTCGCGCCTCGAGCACCGCCTCCGTTTTCGCGGTGACCACCAGCGCCAGATCGTCGGCGTAGGCGATTATGTCCACCCCGTCAGGCAGGTCGTCTAACCGCAGGACTCCGTCGTATGCTATATTCCAGAGGATCGGCCCGAGCACTGAGCCCTGCGGGACGCCCGCCGTGACAGGGTGGACCTCACCGTTGGCCGAAAGTGAACGCGCGTCAAGATACGAGGAAATAATCCGTCGCATGTAGGGGGATATGCCTCTCTGTTCAAGGGTGTCCATTATTACTTGCCAATTCGCTGTATTAAACGCGTTTTGCACGTCCAGCAGGATAAATAAAACGTAATTGCGTGTCCTAAGTGTCCGTTGTTGTTCTGTGTAGGCTACCTGGAGCACTCGTTCGACGGCATCGAGGGTCGATCGGCTCTTGCGAAAGCCGTATTGGTTGTCCGACAGAGCGGCTTTCTCCTCGATCTCTTTGTTCAGGCGTCTGACCAGCACATTCTCGAAGAGTTTGCTGATTGTGTTGAGTAGACATATGGGGCGGTGGGTCGAAGAAGATCCCGCTGCTGCGTTCGGTTTCGGTATAAGAGTCAGGTGAGCGCGCTTCCACTGGGATGGAAAACGACCGTCCTGAAGTAAGCGTGTAAAAAGCCGAGCGAGAGTTTCTGGATGGTTCTGCGCCAAGATTTTTATGACCCCTGGGGGAACTCCGTCCGGCCCAGGTGCCTTTCCAGTTGCGAGGCGTTCCGCGGCGTGTGCTACTTCCTCGGAGTTCACTTCCGGGATCTGGTCAGGGTCTACCTCGATGTTGACGGGGGGGCAGGCTGGCTGCCGGGGGAAGAGGGCGGTGACTAGGTTTCGTACTTGCTCTGTGGGGAGCGGTGGGGGCGGCTTACGGAGCTTTCCCATCACCGTGCGGTACGGAATGCCCCAGACGTCTGACTCCACTGACTCAACCAGCGCTTTGTAGGACTCGGCCTTCGCTCTGCCTATTAGCCGTCGCAGACGCAACCGCTTGGTGCGGTACAGCTGTTGTAGTTGATCAGCGCGGTTGACCGCTTTAGCTAGCTGGCGGTTATCTTGTCCTCGTCGACGGCGTTTCGCCAACCACGACCTCGCCCGAGTCATGATGCGGTTTGCGCGCACGCAGGCTGCGCGGGCGGTCCCGATTTCTGGGCTCCACCAGTGTTTAGCGGAGGCTCTCCTTGGACCTCCTTGTCTGGCCGGACCGCCGGCCGCATGACATGCCATTGTAATGATCGCCGTTAGATCGTTCTCGTCGAGCGGCGTATCGCCGAGGCGAGTGAGCCGTCTCTTAAAAGTGTCTACCAATAGTTCCTTATTGATGTGTCGCATTTGCCAGTATCGGCGGTCCGGCAGGCGCGGGTAATGTCTATTTTGCGGCATTATCTGAAAGGTGATGTAGCGGTGGTCGCTGAGACTCTCCTCCGTCTCCTGTACCTCCCAGTCCTGGATGTTGGCTATCGCAGCCGAGTCCGCTAGCGTCAGATCAAGGAAAGATAGCTGGCCGCGACGCGCAAACGTCGGCACGTCGCTGTTATTGGCAAGTGCCAAGCCCCGGCCCGACAGCCAGTCCAGTAGGATCTGTCCTCGGTCCGTGTTGCGGCGACCGCCCCACGCGACGTGTAGTGCGTTAAAGTCGCCTGCGACTATCAATGAATGGCCAGGGTAGCGATGAGTGTCAATCGATACGCTAATGTCGTCTAAAAACTTGTTAAACTCTTCTACCGTCCTGTTTGGGGAGAAGTAGCAACTGTATATTACACAGTTAAGATCTGGCAGATAAGCCCATGAGAATCCGTTCCCCTGGCCGTGGCCCGTGATGGACAGTGCGGCCTCCTGTCCAGTCCACCAGATAGCAGCGTCGCAGGAACTGTCTGTCCATGCGTTGGTTAAGTTCCTCGAGAGAGCGACATTTGGCTCTGAAATAATGCAGAGGGCGATGCGATGTTGTACAACGTACGACTCCAGCAGGTCATGCGCGGCTCTGCAGCGTATTTAATTGCAGAATCTTGATCATTTTGTTAGAGACACTGCGCTCATGGTGCAGTCGGCGCCGTCATCCGCCGCTGGTGACGGTCTACACGAGAGCGTCGCTCGCTTATAGGTAGTGCTTCTGTGTTGTGCGCCTCTGCCGAAGTCGTCGCTGGACTGCGTGTTTTGCCGTCTTTACTCGCCTCGCAATCCATAGATGTTGCATCTAACGCAGTCCGACCGCGCAATGTGTTCTCTACATGTTAAGTAATTTGTTACGAGCACACTAAGATCTCTTTCAGAACGAGCCCATAGTGTGGACTCTTCGTTGAGAGTGTACGCGTGGCTTAAGTGGCCCACCTTTAGGGCTGCACGTTTCTGCGAAACGGAAAATTTCATGCCCTTTTTACTGGCTCCACGGAATACACCACATATGCTTAACTGCGGGCACCTTTTATCTATTATTTTTGGCGAGAACTTGAACGTTGTAAAATACAGTTTCATCTATAGACTACGTTTGAAATCCTTGGATGCATTGTGCATACCTGAAGGTAATTCGAATTAGTTAACTTTCAAATCAATGTATAAAATTGTACGATTTAACAAATTTTCTTCAGTTAAGAGATCATCTTCGTTGTTAGCCATAATCCTTCCCTATCTTTAGGCCGGACTGTCGGTTCCTATGGCAAAAAAGTTTGCTTTCGGCATCTCGAAGAATGCCTCCAAGTGTATTTTACTGCTTCTGTAAAGTGAATATTTATCCCTGTAAGTATTTTTGCAGACATCTGAATAGGTAGCAGTTTAACGACTCGATTTCCGCTCAGTACGACCGCTTTATGCACAATACTATGTCTCTTCCTTTTAAGGCGGCAAAAACTCGATCAAGTTTATCACATTAGACACCCGTGTTTATTGTTTGGCCACTAGGAGGAAATTTCCTATAGACAATGCCATGCCTATTCCACCAAACGTGGAACAAAATCTTGCATCATGAACGGGTTAGCCTCTTTGACGTTTTTGGGAGAAGTCGGCGCCAGGATCTTTCCCGTTTTGTTGCCATTGTTGCCAAAAACCCATTTGATATAAGAACGGACGCTCATTGTGTCCGGCAAGCCAAAATGAGGATTTTGCTAAATGCTCCGTTTTGCTGCTCAACTCGTGAGGTACCCATCGGTTCAACTTTAACACAAAACCGCGGGCGCAAAGGCGAGTAACGATAGTTGTGTGTTACATTTTGAGATGCATGACTAACTCATGCGTATTCACTCGCAGATTATGTTCCACCGTTTCGCGCAAACGGTCTTCTCCGAGCGTATTAGGCGTTCTATAAGGCGGTTTATCAAGAAGACTTAAAGTTCCAACACGGGACTTTGTGAAGGATTGTGGCACGAGGTATTTAAATTGCTGTCCTCGCCAAATACGCCTCATATATTTCGGGTTATTTCCGCAGCAGTAAGACCTTTGGGCTCACACAAAAGTCGGCCGTCCCAAAAGTGGATTTTTTTATATATATAATCAATGCCAAACTAAAACGTCTGTCAGTAATTGACGTTTCTTGCGTTATTTCTGGGTTTATTGATGATAGGAATGATAAATGGATGCCATGCTGGTGATAACTGTCGTGAATAAAAAGACAGCCAAGTGTAGTGCATTAGCCGAGTTTTTAAAAGTAAGAACGTGAATTAGCTTACTTTGATAATGACACTAGTGGCTAAAGTGGGCATTTTGGCAAATTACAAATGTTTCGCCATTGCAGTTCATAGTGTATTTTGGGCCTGATGTTAGCCTAAACTTCCATAAAGAGATCGTCCGTCTTCTCTATATACGATTAGCAACGGTTATCGGAGTTAATTTGCTTTAGTAATCCGTTTCTGTTTAGTTGTACTATTATCCAATCCTGGTAATTATTTCCGTTACTATCGCAGCGTTAACACGAACGGCCACTTCATACTACGTCTACGTGTCATCTTTCTCGAGAAAGCCAAGCAATTTGGCAGCATTACTTTGCCGTCATAGAGTGTTTGTTGTTTTAGACAATATCATGCCAGTTGTATCACATATAACCTGATTGGTGATTGAGGTCAGATCACGAAATGACTTTACGTACCCGACAGCACATCGGAGCGCGCTTCATGGCGGCCAGCGTATCATTGCGGACGACTTACCCAGCAGCAGATTTAAGTTAAATGCGAAGTGTAACGCATCCGTCCGGGTAGGCGAGCTAGCACGTTTCCCCTCTAACCGATTGTGTAGCTTTCAAGTGTACTTCGTCTGTTGTGCAGATAAACCGAGTTAGAAATACTGAATCGGTAAAAGCACGGAAGAGAGGGAGACGATGGTACCGACAAAAGGGCGGACAGAGTCGGGAAAAGAACGCAGAAGAGAAACAGGCGTGCTCTAGCCTCATTGTCTGCGGCGGCTGTTGGTTTTCGTTGTGTTAGCGATGTACTGTCGAACTGCTGTCGTGACGTTGAAGCGCGCCACCACTATCAGTGTCACCGCTGCGGTATGTGTGGGACTCCAGACGCCCGTCGAGGCTGTGGGAGAAGGCACATTGGGAACCCGGCATCCGACCACTATGCATCATGCATGCACGCCTTTTACGTGTCTCACTCTCATTGCCCATTCACCGCCGAAGCAGGCAGGGAGGCAACCAGGCAGGCAGACAGCCACCCCGAACAGCGACAATCGCATGCACCGTCGGTTTTCGCTGGGCAGCTGCCATTGCATGCACCGCTACGGCCGGGCCTAGACCCGCCGACCTAAAGAGGAGCCCCGAAGAGCTGGCTCGTCTGCTCGTTCGCCTGCGCCCCCACCATCCAAACGTACCGCGAGGCCGCCAGTCAGTTCCCGATCTCCGCCGCCGTAGAGAGGCGCGCCCACCAGCCTACGTTTCGCCCTGGCTTGCTAGTGCGTCGTGATAGCACTGTCACCAGCTTTAAGTTGAACGGTGTCATCAGTCCATTTGTCGTCGTCGTCGTCGTTGTCGTCGTTTTTGTTGTTGTTGCTGCTGCTGCTGTTGCTGCTGCTGTTGTTGTTGTTGTTGTTGTCGTCGCTGTAAGGCATCTCCCTTTTTTGCGAAGGAGGAACTTGCTGTATCTCTTACCACTGGAAGCTTATAACAAAAGCAGCAGAGGCAAAACAACAACAACGCTACCACCAGCAGCAGCGAGCGCAGCAAGAACAACATCAACCACATCATCAACAACAACAACAACAACAACAGCTGTAGAAGCAGCTGGCGTTCCTTGCCGGCCTGATGATGTACTTGTGGTCGGTGATTTTTATGCACCGCGCTCGGCTTGACGAGATCTCAACGTCCGACCAGGATCTTGCCTTCCCAGACCCAGCCGGGATTCTACTGATAAAACCCAAGCACGACTTCTGCTGGGACTCATAGTGCTTGGAACGGCAGAGAAGGAACTCTCGTAGAGCATAAGAGACTCGGCTGAAACTCCCGCAGGACCACGGCCAAACTACCCTAACAGCAGCGATATGTGTGTCCTTCCGGGTACGCAAACTGCGGTCGTCGTGCTGCAAGCTTGATATACAAACATTCCTAAACCGAAGTGTTAGCTTAGCATCTGTCAGGGAACTAAATACTAGTTAATCAAAACTTTATTAGTTATTATTTGTAGTTAGTCCTAATAATAGTTCTGTTAACGTGCAGATATAAATCATGTCGAAAAATCTAGACATGACTGCGCACGTTGGAAAGGGTAGTGATCTAGGACTTTCAATGAGTGCTAGCGTACACAGTCGGCCTCGCAATGATCGTCCAGGCTCACTAACCCCAGCAACTAGAACTAAGGGCCAGCGACTCCTGGCGGAAGTTGCTGGCTGGATGAGGGGGCTGGCCTAACACTAGCGCCGAAAAAGGTGAGGACATCCTCTTAATTGGGCCAAGAGTGTGCATTCTCGCAAAATTAACTCTAGATTGCCAGGACATCAAACTCGTCCATACAGCCCACTTTGTGCGAGTGGACCTGGACGGACGACGGGGCACACCCGGATACGTCTGGCAGCAGAAAAGAGTACTTAGGTTTCGCAAAAGAGTGACTGGCTGATGCTAACCTAATAGAACTCTCGGGGATTAAGACGACGCGTTATTATGTTGGTGGCCGAGTTCATAGTTTTATTCGCAGCCACGGTGTCGACTCAGCCGCATCGTCCGGAGCCAGCAGCAGGTCGGCCGCTTTGCAAACGCCAGTGCGTGCCCGCTTTGAGAATAATAATGGCCTATAGAACAGCCAATACGGAGGCTACCCTCGTTCTGGCTAGCACACTTACGTTGAACTTCAGCATCGCTGAGCGACGCCGCTTGCGGGATGACCTGGCATAAGAGGAAAATAAAAAGGAATAGAATCCTCAACATTTGGCAGACCAAGTGGGGCCCCAGTCTGACTAAAAGCGCCCGGAGAGCTAGTGAGGACTCTGGTTGCGGATGCTAGAACCAGCCAGATGGTGAGCTGGCGTTTCATATGACTCCGGTCCTTACTGAGATTCTGAGATTTAAGGAGAGCTGCACCCTTATTCTGCAAGTACTGCAAAAGTGAAACCGAAAACACGCCCGTGGTGCCCGACATGAGTCTCCCAGCGCGCAGGATTACTTAGGGGACAGCGCACGTGTTGAAAGTCACGTCCTTAAGTGCCGGCATGATAGGCAAGTCCTGTTTAAGGCTATGCCATTTGTTTGAGAATACTCAAAGCGATGCTTATTGAGCCTATATGATAAATCATACGCCATAGTACCACATCGACTCTTGAGGAAACCCTAAAGATCTGAACATCTGTATAAAGATAACTTTTATGGCTCCTGTAGACGCCGTGCGAGCTGTCCATGGAATGCTGAACGCCATAGGTAAGCCCTGTAGTAGAAAGTAGGAAGCCCTGGAAGTCGTGCGCTCTTATAGACATGCAGCAAATAGCACGATGCAATCTGTACTGATGCTAAGAAATGCTCCGCTAGAGCATTTTCGCAGCTCTGTTAACAGCGTTAGCGATTTTGTGCCGCGTAACGTACAGCAAAGTCTCCTATAAATGTCTTGTTTAGAATCACGCCCAGGTACTTAACTATAGGTGTATAGCTGAACGCCGTTCCGAGCGTAAGCTTAGGTTTATTCGGAGTAGACTTCCGGCGGATGTGGGTGTGTATATACTCCATCGTAGGCTATACTCTATGTGACTGATCCCAGTACGGACGCTTGGAAGACTCATAGTCCACACCTTTATCGGTGGATGTTCGGTCTTTAAGGTACGACGCTAGGTTACATCGTAAATAAGGGCAGGTGACTTTGTTTACGGTAACATATTATCACGGTAACATGTTTGGTTACCTTCAAGTGGTTCATTAAATGTAAGCATACTGCTTGCGGGGAGACCTAAACCTAGTGCTTTTCTTGTTTTTACGCGTTTGGCTACGATTCTGAACTTTTAGATTGCAATTGGTCTGAAAAAGTTAGGTCTGAAATCTCTTTAAAGAGCAGAGGCTGCAGCCTTGGCCTTTGCGGGAAGAACGCACGTATAGTCGATTGGGATACTTCTACTGGTAGGAACGGCTGTGTGTGGCATATTTTCTTAGGCACGATATTGTGCCCATTGCCCCATTGGCATTCCTCGACTCTCTTGCACAACGAGTTCCAGTAGTCTACTTTGCTATAATTGTCTTATATAATTTTTCATATTTATATGTACTCCTCTCATAGGTAGGAAGGTTCTGGCCGGTGTCTTGCTCTACGGCGCGTACATACATGTCGCAAGTAGTAATTTTTCGCTTTGCAGCGATCTGGCTTTTCCATCACTAGCACTGGAAGTGATTGGCTACTTTAACGTGTAGGCGGGAGGTAGATTATCGGCCAACTGTCAAACATGCAGGGAGTTCAACTGGCGATTACTCAGTGAGATGAGGTACTTTTATTTTAAACGTTTTCTGTTAGGTTGCATAAGTTAGCATGGAAAGCGTGGCCGATTTTTTTAAATCAAAGTGTAGGGAGAAAGGTAAAGTGACGAAGAAAAGCTCCTTGCAGATCCTCCAGTCGGTTATTCCATGAGCTATTCCTTATGTAAAATGCGTTAAATGTAGCGTTAATCTGTGTCTGCCGTTATCACAAGTATGCCCGAGAGTGTTTACAAGATAGACCTGCCCGGGTTGCCAATTCTAGGAGAATTTATAGTTTCCATATACACTGAACAGATCGTAAGTACGGAAGTGGTAATAAAAGAGAACTGTGTGTTTTGTCTGATTGAGGTGAGGAATGATCTTGTGGATAACATTGTTGACCAGAACAATAACAACAACAACTATCCCACGGTAACTGTTTTATTTGCGATAACCAACGTCAAGAGTACAACGATTAATTAACTAGAACGCATTCAATTTGTTTAGTTAACAATTATTCCAATGAATATTGTTTTTGGTAGATTTCCCGTAAGGCAATTGCCCGTGTACGGATTTTTCATGACATGGCTAAGTTTACTCCACCCCGGCATTTACCTTGTCTAAATTGGAAACCATGCAAACCAATTTAAGAGTGGCCGGTCTGGGTCTCGAACCCGGTCCTCCCGAATGCAAGGCAAAGGCTTTGCCACTAAGCCACCTTGCTCGGTCTGTCGCTGTCTGTAGTGTCAACGCTTTAGCGCCATCTAAAAGTAGACATAACTTAACATTAAATAAACAGGCGAATGAGAGGCAAGGGGAAGTCAGAGAAAAAGAGAGACGATTAAGGGCAGGTAAGGTGACGAGATAAAACGAGGCAGGTCTCTTTGAAGGACGAAAATAAGAAATATATCCACGTACCCGGCGTTGATTCCGCTGATGGGTGCCCCAAGTCTGAGAGCTTCGTAGCTGTTGCTCTGTCTGTCCGTCTGTCTGCCGGCTGGCTTCCTTGTGTCTGCATCGGTCGTTCCGTTACGCCATTTGCCGGCTGTTGTTACGGCTCCCGGCACTGCCTTGTATAGTTATTTGCGTATCGTTTATCTTGGGCCTCCGAGAAGGTGGCAGCTCTGTTTCGCCTCGGCCGGCCCGGGTCGTGATGGAAGGGGCCCGGTGAGGGAAGCAGAAGGCGCAGGAAGGGCGGCTCATCGGCGGGGACTCGTCGACGGGCATACAAGACGGGCACCTGTTTTGTTTTTGGCGCCGTCTTTCCGCTCGACTTATGTTCCTGTGGCTGACTGGCGTACTGGCTTTCTTCTCCACAAGGGCGACGGACCAAGTCTGACCTTCTCCACTTTCTTACAGCCCTGCCAGCCAAAGCGTCCTTCATCGTACGCAGCGTTGCTTCTTACTAGCGCATTTTCCTCTGCCGTATTTTCCTTGGCTTCGTGTTCGGCAGTCGAGGTGGTCGTAGTAGTGGTAACAACAACAGTTGTAATAGAGCAGCCGGAGGGGGGCGCCGGTGTAGCAAACGTAGAAACAACAGCGCCCCTTTCACCATCATGTCCTCGGCTGAGGCTACCCTCTACTGCATCTATTACTACTGCTACTACCACTGGAGCTAGGCTGCTACTACTAGTCTTGCTCCAGTGCAGACGTCGTCTTCGTCGTCCGACACCCCCTTCGATTGATGAGTACAGATGGGACTTGCGCCCCGTGGGACCACTTGCGCCGGCCGAAGATCGTTACTAGTGTTGCTTGCTTGCTCTGTTTTAGCTCGCTCTTTCGTGTTTAAACAACGACAACGATAACAAATGCAACAACAAAAACCATGACAACAACAAACTACAAAAACGACGATGACGATGACAACAACAGCAGACGACAAATCAGTGAACTAACTGGAGGGCGGCCACACACATTTTACGCTACGGCGCAAAGCGGAATACCGAAGGTTTTAGTTGACAATGTTTCATATATTGGCGGCCAATTGTTGTTGCAGAATTGTCCTGTAGCGTGAATATAAGGCGTACCTGATACCACGTTTGATTACATTGAGTTTTGCGTTGCTCTTCTTTATAGTCGTCTTCTCAGCTAATCAACAAATGATTTTGTCTAGAATCGATTCTAATGATCCAATTAAGGCAGTAGATGTAAGGGAGCGGTTTTTTCTGATGGGCGGGCTATTTGTTTTGGGCCGGTCTTTCGCCTGGAGGCTGTCAATCCTTTGTTTTGGTGCAGCGATGCAAAAGCCTGTGGCTATGCAGTGCTGACAAATAAAGACTAGGGCTGCAGCTGCTCGTAAAGGAGTTCTCAAAGTAGGTGATCGTTAAGTGCTTTGCCACCAAGAGGCACTGTCTTCGCACACGTATCAGTCTAGGCATCGACATATTGCTTTGTAGAGTCCAAACACCGCCTACCGGATATAATTGAATCCACAACGCGACCGCCTTTAGATCTCTGAGCACGGCAGCATGCACTGTTTATCGACGTGGATCTACGACAAGACACCACTTTTGATAAGACAGCGAGGATACTACAGCAGGATAAGCGTGCGAACAAGGCAATCTTCGATATCGCGCGCTGGGTGTGGAAAGCGCGCTTGCTTTATTCCCCGCCAACTCAATAATTTAGTTCTATTACAGATGCTCGCCCGTCTGGGCATCATCCACGACAACTGTCGCCTGGAGTCGGTCTTTAGGTCGGAAGCAGGCAGTTAGGGCTAGCAAGAAACAATTCTTGTGGGGGTGAGGATTGGGAATTTTTAAACACGTAATTTTCGCTCTCGGGAAGACGCAAGTTGGAGTCTCACGGTAACGGTACACACTTGCAGGCGAGTTCCTGCAGGTGTGTCCGCCTGCAGAGATGTCATTTTCCAGTTACGCCTCGAAAAAAAGAGTAGACAAGTCTACTGTTGGCCTTCGAACAGAGCAATTATGCGTGCAAGGGGCATATTTTGCTCTGTTGTGCCGGGTATTTCCTTTGCAGTTTTCTTCGTTTTTTGTTTATTATAAATATGTTTGTTCTTGTCGATTTTAGTATTTTACTGCCTATTCATGCTAATGATAAGTCGACCAACGCCGAATAATATGCTGACTACTATTCATAACCATGACACTTATTTTAGTTTCAGTACTATTGTTATATTGTTTGCTGTATGTGTATTTTAAATGTTGTTCCATGTGTAGCCTAAGACGGTAACGTGGCTGCCTGTTGAAGCGTTAGGTTGTTTTTGTTTGTCTCTGTAAGTGCAAGTCAACTTTTCTGCACGCTGGATCTCTCGAAATCCGCGGCTTTCTCTAGCCTCTCTATAATAATATCATTATTAACAGGGATTTTAAGGTATTTAACATTTCATAACAACTGGCCAATTTTGGCGAAGTTTGGCGAAATTAATCGTTTACTTTAAACACAGATGCTGTTTCTTAGACTTCGCAGAACAAATGGTTGCCATATTAACGTTGGTTTAGTTTCAACCCTTGTGTGCACCTAAACGGAAAGACTTAGCTTTCCTTAGTTAGGCGAACAATACGGGTTGTATTGTTTCATAAACGTCTTGATTTATCATGAAATGACGTGTATATATATTTATATAGTTTTTCTTCTGTTTAACACATTATGTTTGTGTTACACATATCACGAAGGAATAAATAAGCTACGTACCTAGCGGGCGTTTATGGCGACTCTCACGTCACCATAAACCACCACCCTTTTCGTTCAGGCTACGCCAAATCCACTTCAGACGTGTGCCCCAAACGTAGGCACCGTTTCCGTTGAATGTCAAGATTTAGACGTTGTTTAAAGCACAAAGGACGACAACCTGCTATCACCGGATAACAGATTTAACCAATTGTGTATGTATGTATAAACGCAAATGTCATATTAATAAATATGTATCCGAGTAAGGTGGCTTAGTGGCAAAGCCTTACGTTTGGACGGCCGTTAGTTCAAAACCTACACCGGCCACTTAAATTGGTCTTCGTAAAGATTATTCTCGGAGTGGATTATAATCGATCATAATTGGACCAACAAACGGGGAGCACAGGTGCCTCAATAAAAAGATATGGTGCATTACTATCCAATCCCGTTATCACTTTGAAGTATCCACACATACATAAGTGTGGCTCAAATAGATAGTATTCAAACGTTTTGTAGAACTTATGTCTATTTTCCCATGAAATCAAAAAGTACAATCATCTTCTTCCATGACTGGTCTATTAGCCCGAAGAACTGCTTCCAACGAAGTTTCAGCTTAAAGCAATTACAATGGGTCATGAATATTCAAGGGATCAGTCCGGCTTCACATTTCAGGAGAAAAACAAATTTCCGGTGGAGAGTAGGGAGTGAGAAACCACGAAAAGCGCATAAGATGGCGCACGCAACGTCATTTACCTTTTGTTGTAATGGCTTTGTAGACGTCGCTCGAACATTGACAATTCTTTGTGCAATTCCACGGAAGAAAGAGGAATACAGATAAAGAGAAAAAGAAGAAGAAAAAGAAGAAATAACGATAACTATGGTGATTAGATAAATATAGGCAATAACGATAGGTATGGTGATTTAGTGCAGACATTTACGACTTCAAGGGAGAAAACGGACACCGTAAGCTTCGAGAACAGCCCACGAGTGCTACCATGGAATGATACGCTGATAAACAATGCGACCCTAGCGCCTCCGTCGTCTAGCCTCATAGTGGTCTCATTACAAAATGTTTTAAAATCTAGACTCTTGACTTCGAATGTGTCGTTGTTTAAATCTAGACAATTTTAACAATACGGTCGCAATACGATATTCAGTTATGCGTGCTACAACTTTATAAGTTTGGCTATATTTGTTAAACATTGTATTTTTTTTGTAGACGGCGTAAAAAACGTAAGTGCTGAAAAAGCAGTTCTGTGAAAAACTATGCCGTTCTAGTATCAATTGTGTAGTAGATATTTGCGCGGAGCCAACGCCAAATATACTATAAGACCCGTATAGAAAATGAAATTTTAAAAATACTCTACGTACGATTTTGACTGCTAGTTTTAGTAGCTATGTATCGTAGTATAGTGGCACTCCTTTACATTATGCCCTGCTGGATATAAGCGCAATATTTCGTGTAGACTTGTTTAAGACAAGATATGCAAGTATGTATCGAATTAAAAACTATGAACATATCAGTAATCTTCTGTCAAATGCATATATTGACAAATGTATATTATATTCCATGAAGTTCCGGAATGCCGGTACGCTGCCAACTGACCGCGCACTCCCACTGTATTCCTCGGAGACTTTTTTTTGAACAACGATGATACTTTTGACTAATTAAATCCTAATTAAATCGTATGCACATTTACTCCCCGGTAGAAAAGTGTAGTCCACAAGTAATTGATCGTTTTGTTTACCTTTGGTCCGCAGCGTAACTGCAATTTCGTTGATTCAGCTCTTAGTCAAAGCGCCTTCGAATAACAGAAAAAATATCAGTAATATTAGTAGTAATAGTAGTAGTAGTAGTAGTAGTTGAATTGCTCTTTTCTTCCTTTCACCAAATTCACCCTTAGACGGCTGACCGACCAGAAGGCTGAAATTGACGTCGGCGGCCGGTGGCTATTTGTAAGGCGTCAAGGCGGTGATGGCGCCTCAGTCGCTGGAGTGAGCTGAAGTAATGTTCTCCAGCTTCTGAGGGCTATCCTTTTCTTAGCGGTCGGTCGTCTCGTTGCTTCACTAGCGCCACCCCCACCGTCCTCAAGCTCCGATCCCCGCTTCCTTCCTCCCCCGACGGACCGTCGAGCGAACAGATGACCGACCTCGACGGCGGAACGAGACGAAGACGCCCGACCTCGTGCGAGACGTTGATGTTGATGACTGCGTGGCAGCGGCAATAGAGCGGCCCGCCCCAGTCGCAGCCAACTTGCCACTACGACAACGTTCGGTGTTCTTCGCTCACTTAGACAAACTCTATCGGCCGGCAGGCCGGTCCATGACCCATCGGTCCACGGAAGTCAGTCCCTGGTGAGTGCGTGCGTGCGTGCGTGGGCCAGCCCGAGACCCCGAGACAACAAGGTATAGCTGCTAGCCGGATCCCAATGAGAGGGGAAGAGAGCGTGCAAAGAAGAGCGAGAGAGAGAGATATAGGTCGTGAGAGAGAAAGACAGCAGGTGATTTACAGGGACAGTGTGTGACATACAGAGAGAGACAGTGTGTGAAATAGAGAGAGACAGTGTGTGACATAGAGAGAGAAAAAGGCTATGGCTATTCGCTTCTCTCCAGAAGTCAGTAGGAGAGGCGACAAAGCACACAAATAAATGCATACGCTCACTTAGTGGCTACACGATTTGCTACTGTGGGCCGATTTATCATCGGCCATCGGCCACTTAACTTGGGCCACGGCCAGCCCCATCCCGCCCTCAAAGCCACAGCGCGCGGACCTTTTGGGTTTAGGTCGGAGCGCTTTTCTGAATACGGTATGTCTGGCCTGTCAGTGAGGATGAGAACACCATTCTCGGCGTCGTTGTCGTCCCAGATATCGCTGTACTTTTCGGCCGTCGCGACTTGGCTCTTGGCTCGGTGCCTTCGCATCGCCACCGCCGCCGCCGCCGCCGAATTTAGACACAGGCCGCATCACGCATGTTGACCATTCCTACGCTCGCACACTATGCATGCAACGAAGACGACCATAGCAACTCGTCAGCTAAGTACGCGCAAAAGTTTGACTTATCGCCGTAGGTAGATGCACTTACATGTACATGTATGTACGTGTATGTATATATATATATATATATATATATATATATTGGGTCGATACCAAACTTTTTGCTGTTTTGTTGTTTACTTCAGTAACTTTAAACCAATTTGCAAATCTCTAGAAAAATCGTTTTGAAAGAGCCGAATATGCTGAGATGTCTAGGGTTTGCCTAACGGATCTTTGTGGCAATACGGCCGTTGACTCTCTGCGGTATGGCTTATCATATATTCTTAATGAACGTCGCTGAAAGAGAATTCAATCTACAATAGAGATCGAATCGGTGACACCTCGAAGATGACAACCATAACTAGTGCACTAGTCCTTTAGACCACGCTGCCGCACTTTCCGTTGCGTTTGTCAAACAAAGCCAAAAGACGAAATTGCAAGAACAAGTATTTTTGTCTCGTCATCAGCGTGGTCTCCCCTCTCTGAATAATATCTTCTGTACGACCAAACAGCTTTTTGTTCCCTTTTTTGTGAAATCTGGTTTTCAGGAGACGACAAAGTATAGTACCTAAATTCGCACGTTCTCGACTTGAATTTTTACAGTCCAAGTAATGGAATAATTGATCCTGGACAGATTTAACTCGGCGCTAGAGAAGCGGAATGGTCTCTCCAACATCTAATATGGATTTCCGCTCTACCCTCGACGTGATCGAGCACATCCTCCACCACGCGGGACACGAGGAAACCGCCTCGTGGAGAACACTTAACTATGTTCTGCTTATTTTGTTGGACGTTAAGAACGCGTTGAACACAGTAAACTGGGGCATACTCATGGGGGCTCGGGAACACCGCCACATTTTGCCTTACCTCAATCGAATAGTGTTGTCTTACTTAGACGAGCGCACGGGGAGGCGCACATCCATAAAGTTTACGACGGGGGTCTAGCAGTGCCGTACATGATTCAACCGATTGTATAGTCTAACGATCTGACAATGCTGGTGACCGCACGGCGGGAAATCATCGCTAGAGACGATGGCGAACGTCACTCTAGATATAATCAACAAATGGATGGCTGTCAAACTTCCTTGACGAACACGCTTCGCGGAAGACAGAGGCGTTTCATTTAGATCACCCATACCCTGAAGAGACAGGCAAAATATCTAGGCATGCAGCTGGACATCTGCTTTAAAGGAAATGCCGTACATCAAATATGTTGCCAAGAAGCTAGCTTAGGTCTCGCGCAACTTCTCAAGGATTCTGCCGAGGGAAGGTAGGTTGGAGATGCGCGTCGTTGACTGCTAGCGGCCGCAGCGGAATACACGGCCTTATTCGCGGCCCCGGCCTGGGCCGACCTGGCCCTGTGAACCCAACGTAGCCGCTCAACAACCAGGTGCACCATAGCTATGCACGTCTGCAGAGCCTACAGGACAGTACCGACCTCCTGCTGGTAATGTCGCGTCCGAGCGTATTAAGCAGGGGCTAGATAGGGATTTCGTCTAGATTCAGACGATATCTGCGACCCTCCACGACTGGGCCGCCACGTGGGTTCACCCGCTTATGACGACACACGGTACTCCAGGCCTTGACGGGTCATGGCCAATTCCAGGTTTACATGCAGAGAGTAGGGAAATCCCTGGCGGATACCTGCGTCTCATGTAATTCCGGTGTCCCGCCACGACTTAGCCTACGTAGGGGCTAAACGGAAAACGGCGGAGATTGTGTCCAGCATGCATTCCTCGGCCGCTGACTGGATGGACGGAATCCAATCTCTTGGCTCTGTCATGAGGGAGAGAAGACGTGGCAGGAAGAGGCACGGAGAACTAGACTGGCCCACGGGGTCAGTCCCATTCTTTTCCGGCTCAGTATTCGAAGACCCAGGTGAGGGTTGAGCACGAGACTTCCCCGTCCTGGTTTCAAAGTAATACTTTACAATTCCGAGCGCAAAGGGGGTTAGTCATATACTCTCTGCCGGTGTTGAGCCCCACACTAGCCGCCACTAATACTAGCAGGCACGCCTAAAAGCATTTTCCCCTCTTAAAAAAGCCCAGGTCGCATATGGTTTTTAGGCTGATCACATAAACATGTCGTCCGCTGATTTAGCGAGCAATAAACCCTTTGTGCTATTGAGCTGTGAATGCGTTTTAGTACATTTTTCTTGGATTCGTTAGAGTTGTTTGCAGTGCGTATTGATCGGAATGCTTGCTGCCTTGGCTTAACAGACATAATGCCAAGAAATGCCCTACACAAAGCAGACCTCCCTGCCAGAGCATCGTCCTTTCCTACTGCAGCTCTTTGCGGCGTTAGGGGCCCCCTATCCTGTTGTGGGCCGAGCCACTTTGAAGTGTGAGTGAGTATATACTAGGATGTAACCCGGAATCGGGAGGTGACAGTTTTGTGATCGTATAAATAGAAGCAGTGCTGTGGCCTCTTCTCATTCCTATGATAGCAAGTTAGGAGGGGCTAAAAAAAAGCCCAGAGCATCCTCCTCCAGCAAGGAGGGCTAACCGGATCTAGCTTATCATAACCTGGCAAACCACTTTCGGCAATTCCACTTCTTCATTGAGTTGTCTCCGAATATGGCGGAGACGTTTCGACAAGTTACAACAGCGTTTGAGTCCTTTCGAAACTTGTACAGAACATTGTAATGACCATATCTGCCCTTTTCAGAGAGCAAGCCTTTGGCGTCAAGGCGGAGCTTACCAACTGATGCAGCAATGGCTGCTCTACAATAAACGTATTATTCTTTACTGTTGCTTAGAGGGCGCTGCAATTTTGCAAACAGTTCACAGGGCAGGTTTCCAGAAGTGGAGGATCACGGAGTGGCAGTTCGGCTAAAAATATCGCCACTATGGTCGACAGTATCCAACAATATTCGGAAACATTGGTTCGGCAGCGTGCTTCACCACTAAATATTTTGTCCACCCCGGCCTGGTAAATTTTGGGGTTGGATCTAGCAATGCATCCTATTAGACTCAGCTGACGCCAGAGCTCAAGATTACAAACTATCGTGAGCGGAAAGATTCGCCTACTGATCTATAGAAAAAAGCATCTTTAGTAAGAAAGCCCAGTATTATCTTAATGGAAGTGTAAATAAACAAAACTTCCACATCTAGGCAATCCAAACCCCCTCACGCTATTCAACAGGAGCTAAATATGTCAAGCCTGATTAGGGTCTAAATGAACTATTGAGACAGTGATTATTATCCAGTTCTTGCAGCATGATGTTCGATTCTCTTTAGCCGAATGTGGGCGATATCGATGCCGGTGAACTCTGATTCCAACAAGATGGTGTCACAGGCCGCACAATCGGCGCGACAATTGACTTTTTGAGTACGCAATGCCGGACGCGTAATCTCGCGTTATGGGGGTATTCACTGATTTTCAATATCAGTTTGGCGTCGTTAGATTTTTTATGTTTTTTTTAAAGTAAAATGCATGCTAAAAATACCGAAAAAACAATAGTATAAGTCCAGTGAAAACAAAAAATACCTCCTCACCGATGTTATATTTCATAGATAGTAGCATTACGTCTGTACTAATTTGTAATTACTGAAATATGTAAAACATTTTTGTTTTACTGTTATTTTAAAGATGTGAAGTGACTTTAACATTATTCTTTCTTTTGAAACACCTATATGTTTACGCGTATATGTTTACATACATCTACTACTATTTAACGAGGTTTCATTCATATGGAGTCCACGAGAGGTTTTACTTTTGAAGTCCTAATTATGACAAATGGAATGTGAAACGTACCTGCAGAACGAAACCGCAAGTCAAAAACGATTTGATTTGTCTGTCGGACTATGACAATTTGTACAGTGGAATATTGGTTCAAAAAAATTTCGGTTAGATGATTTGGATTTCAATAATGTCTCTTGCTAAGAAAAACTTTCTGCGCTAACTAGCGACCCGGTGGAATCAATCACTGAAGAAACGTCGTCAATTAGTGGTGTAACGCTTCTTCAAACTTAAGTGTATCAGATCATACTATAAAACCGCATTTGCAGTCAACGGGAAGAGTTTACAAAATTGTATCCAAAATTACTATACACCGAAAGGTCTAACTGTTCCGGCACATCCAATAAAAACTAACTGAAAAGAAGGCTACAATTACGTGTGTGGTGAAGTAGAAATAGCATTGTTGATTTTATAGCTCTCAAACTAGGCGAACTCAGCACGCGCAAAGCTGCGCTGCGTGAGAAACAAGTCACTCCTATTACAAAAGAAGGCGTTCTCTTTTACCATACGACAGCGTTAGACCACGCATAGCAATGATGCACTCATTTCTTTATTAAATGTTGCAAGTGTTGAGGTGTTCTTCGAATAAAAATGATTGTATTTGAAGATGTAGATAAGTAACAGAATCACATTGAGTGGTTCCGCTCGTACCTAACTTCATGAATTCAGGTTGTGAGAGTTGGGCCGGTCTCAAGCCCTCCTGGAGATTCGTGGATATCGACATCCGTCAGGGTTTTGTGCTATGGGGCAATACCCCACAAAACAATCACCGTAACACTGTCCACCCTTGTTTTATAACAAAGATCCAGAAGCGGGTTCTTACTAACACAGTTTGTCATGGTCTTGGCGCACGGGCGCCACGCAGTTTTTTGCAAGCTTGACCTCTGGGATCATCGGATGGAGGCGACAATGTCTTGATTAGTAGGTATGACAAGGCGTCGACTCCTCGGCAGGCTTCCATTACGCGTATAGATACCACGCACGTTTCTCGCTACGTGTACCACAAGCATGGCGTTACCTCCTTCGGAAGTGAAAACAATAATGAAGCCATGCATCGTACGGAACTCATTATCGCGAAGCGTACAGCCGAATAATATAGCAACAATAATTGATGCGTTAGCAAGCCTTGCCCGCAGCAATGCCACTGCACGCGTGCTATGCGCTGCAAGCAAGCCTGCTTATGGGTGCAAAAATAAAAATGCAACCACTTCTTCTCGTGGGTGTGTTCTGACCAGACGGCGACGGCAGCAGTATCAGTAACAATAACAACAACAACAACAACTCCAACAACAAAAACGTCAACAACCCCAACAGCAAAAACGACTATAGCAACATAAGTAAAAGTGTCAAGACCATGGGTTTCTGGCTCTTTGTCGATCTCTACTTCTCCCTTTTTCTACGTCGCTCCCGTTGTATTCTGCTCGATTTCTGTCCCCTATTTTTCGTATATGTGCTTTCGTTTTTATTCGCCTCTCGTCGATTCTTATTCCGTCGCAATGTGTCGCCACGCCACACCTCTTAGCTGCCGAATCCTTCGTTGGCTGGCCCGAGAGTCAGTCAGAGTTCTCGCCCGGCGACCACATAGACAGACCATGATGGTAGTAGTGGTCTAGTTGCGTTTGTTGCGACTGTGCTTCGTGACGCTAGGTGTCGGGTAGGTGGGTCGGTATTGTTGTTGTTGTTGTTGTTGTTGTTGTTGTTGTTGTTGTTGTTGTTGTTGTTGTTGTTGTTGTTGTTGTTGTTGTTGTGTTGTTGTTGTTGTTGTTGTTGTGTGTTGTTGTTGTTGTTGTTGTTGTTGTTGTTGTTGTTGTTGTTGTTGTTGCTGTTGTTGTTGTTGTTGTTGTTGTTGTTGTTGTTGTTGTTGTTGCTGTTGCTGTTGCTGTTGCTGTTGTTGTTGTTGCTGTTGTTGTTGCTGTTGTTGTTGCTGTTGTTGTGGCTGTTGTTGTTGTTGCTGATGTTGTGGCTGTTGTTGTTGCTGTTGCTGTTGGTACTGCTGCTGCTATTCTTGTTGTTGTTGTTGTTGTTGTTGTGTGTTGTTGTATTGTTGTTGTTGTTGTTGTTGTTGTTGTTGTATTGTTGTTGTTGTTGTTGTTGTTGTTGTTGTTGTTGTTGTTGTTGTTGTTGTTGCTGTTGTTGTATTGTTGTTGTTGTTGTTGCTGTTGTTGTATTGTTGTTGTTGTTGTATTGTTGTTGTTGCTGTTGCTGTTGTTGTTGCTACTGCTGCTGCTATTCTTGTTGTTGTCGCTTTCATTGTCGCAACGATGACGACGTTGCCTTCGAGCGGCTTTCTTATGCGTCTCCCGAGGCGCTGTGCCGCATTGACGTTGCCGTCGACGTGTCGAGTCTTACAACATAGACGCCGGCGAGCACAACGACTGCGTTCACGCTTACACCTACTTCGTTTCGGCCCGCCGTAGCACTTCTTCTGCGAGTCCTCGATTATTCGAGGACTTTCTGCCGTCGGAGAGCGAGTTTCCCTCTCGACCTTCATTTTCCGTCTCTCTCTCTCTCCCTCTTGTTGTGCCCACACTTTTTTTCATTTGTTGCGCGGTTTTTTCCGTATCGACGCCTATAGTAGTAGCCCTTTTAGGTATGTTGTTTCCTCTCTCTATTTTACTCTCCCCCTTCTCTCTTTGTGTTTCTGTGTCTCGCTCTCTCAGTCTCTCTCTCTCTCTCTCTCTTGCTCGAGTATTCTCTTTGTTGTTGCTTCTTCTCCCTTTTATTGATGCTGCCCGCGGCCATGAAGGTTTCACCGATCCACGACGAGAAGGACCAGGACGCGACAACGTGGTTGATGATGATGATCACTGCAACAGCAGCAGCAACAACAACATCGAGACGAACCTGCAACAATAACAACGACAACAACCCGAAAAACGACAACAACAACAACAACAACGACAACAACCCAAAAAACGACAACAACAACAACCCGAAAAACGACAACAACAACAACCCGAAAAACAACAACAACGACAACAGCAAAAAAGCCGGCTTCTTCTAGGCTCGGGAGGCTAAGGTGGGACGTATACGTGAGCCGGCCTACGACACCTCCTTCTGCATTCGACGATCGCTGCTGCTGCTGTTACTGCTGCAGCAGCAGCAGCAGCAGCTACAACTAATACTAATACTGCGATTACTGTGACTACAGCGTGATTGCTTGTGCAGCGAGCGACTATTATTACCACGATTAACTACGACTACGGCTTCTACAAGTTCTCTTACGACGCACGACGACCATCGTTGGCCGATGAGGTGATTCGTGCGGGTTCCAGGAGCAGTTCCTGCCCAACTGCTGCCTCAGCAGCAGCAGCAACAGCGGACGCAACAACAGCGACAACTACAATGGCAACATCAGCATTGCCATCACCTGCTCAGGCGTGATCAGACTATTTGCTTCAAAGGAAATGGTTAGTTGGTTGTTGCGATGCTTATGCATCTACACCTAACCTGCCTAGCTACTTCCTCCGTGGTCCGTTTGCCGACCTGCTGGCCTGGACGGCAAGCCGCCGTGCCCGCGTAGCCATTGAGGAAGTCGTTCTATGATGCCTAAAGCCCGTTCGCCCGTCCCCCCGCTACCGACGTATCGCGACCGTACGGCAAAAGTTAGAATGGGGGCCGCATAGCATCACATAGAAAGAAGCTTATAGAGTTGCTCGTCTACCGCGTACGCATATATATATGCGTGTGCGGTAGACTATATATATATATATATATATATATATATATTGGTAGAAAGTGTTTCCGTTTTGCATCTACTCTTCTTTGCAGGTACATAGGGACTACTACGCTAGATTAGCGTAGAGAAAAAGGGCGTTTGCCTAGAGCGTACATCTATTCCCCTTCGTTGCATCGATAGTTTAAGCTGCGATGTCAAGTGCAGAGCACTGGACATCCCGTTAAAAAACGACTTCATTTTTTGCTTCGTTTACAGGGTGTGCTGTTAAGACATATCGGAAAATCTGCGCTATATTCGGAAACGACCTGTAGGCTGTACCACAACCGGCAATTTATGTAAAAAGGTTATATGGTGGACACCGATTATTGGCCTATGACTATACGCAGTTGAATCAGCATCCGATATTTTATTAAGTTTTTGGGTCATCTGTTTGCCGAAAGTGAAAGTCAAGTGTTTTTCACATCAAGGGAAGCAGAAAATTATTTTGATCAGAGCGTCGACCCATATTATTCCGACATCTTAGCGCTATCAAACCATCTTGGTGTTCTCTAGTTTTAACTTAAATACAGTAAATCGTTTGTTAACTAATTGTGCTTTACACACATTTATACACTTATCTGTCCTAAATAGAGATCTGTTATGCGTATTTTAAAACCGCACTTTTGTAACTAGAGAACTAAAAGTAATTTTTTGGCACCTTAGCCTAATGCCACCAACAACGTGTTTTTATTTTCTTGCAAAGGGCTTAGTTTTGATTAAGTTACAAACCTTCAATTGCAAACAAACAGAACAGATGCGATAAGCAATTTCTCAGGACTTCTGGTTCTAGCCAGAAAAGAATTACCAAATACAGTAATTACTCGAACTTAAAAATATATGTCATGTAGGTGAGATCAGGCTCAGTTAACCGTGTGAATATGAGTTTCTAACCTAAACGACTTTATGAACATATCGCAACCCTGTCTCATTAATAAGAGCTAAACTGAATTGAGGCGATTCTAATTGCCAATAAAATCCATAGATAATGATGGTGAAACGGAGGAAAACTATGCTTGAAATTAATCAACCCAAAAATGTCTGCGAAAAAAATCATGTTGAAAGAGGGGTGCAACATTCTCCTTACTCCGGCCAAATAGACCAAACGGGTACGAAGAAGCTACCTAACATGAATTCGGTTGTAATGTAAATACAGCACATATATATATACAGCACATATATATATATATATATTGCAATTGCAGATTGTGTGAATGTATGCCAAAACTACGAGATCAATACAACATTTTTTTGGAAATTTCGCTCTCACTTCAAAAGAATCCATTTCCGCCACTCGTTCCATTAAAAATATTTTTTTCGCTGAGTTGCACCAGACCTTAAAGATTGTTGAGCAAATTCTAATATATATATATATATATATATATATATATATATATATATATATATATATATATATATATATATATATATAAACGTGTGCGTAATGGCAATTTGGCGTCGGGAGCGGAGAAATGGGACTATTAGATGCGGCTGTAGGCGTCCGGGCGGCAGCGCGTTCATTGTGAGCCTTTTGTTGATGGCCCTCCGTGGCCTATAAAAGAATGTAAGGAGGAATAAGAACGGAAAAGCGCCACAGAAGTAGGGCATATTGATAGGCTCGTAACGGAGAGACGTAGACAGCGACATTGAGAGAAATGGGCGCGCGGAAATAGTCACGCCCTCTAGTTTCCATATGCGGGACCATAGTGGCTGGTAGTGGCATCCAGGGATCGATTGTCAAACGGAGTGCCATCACAGCGGTGCGGTGGGAGGAACTGGTAATGGAGCGTTGGGGGGGGGAGTTGTCGTCGTATCGTTGCCATATGCTTTCATAGAGTGCGTACGTTTATGCAGAAACGTGCTCACGTAGGAAATCATTTTTATTTCTGCTAAAAGTTTATTTGTTATACCAGAAACGAGCTTTGGGTTCCCCTGTCTACGTGTCGCATCGGGACCAAACCCACGGCGTATAAGTGACCTTTTAGGGCTGCAAATTATCTCCACTATATCGTCGGGTCACTAACATGCCATTTACTTAATAGCTGCATACGGTCAGTCGTATGGAGCATTTTAACTCGATACAGTGATTCTACTTAGGCTTATGGCTAGTACGATATAAAATACATATAGGAAAGAAATGATAAATTTCATAGACGGTTCAAGATACATTTTCCCAAACCTGTTTGCACGATCTTTCGGTCCCTGGATAGCCTCATGGCTATTTGACACGGGCATAGCTGTAAAAGCGGTTTAAAAGTTATTCACATATGATGGTCATGCTGTGTTGTGTGTAGTGCTGCGTGACGAAGATTACGCAAACTGTTGTACAAATGAATTTTGACCGAGGAGAAGGGCCTGTTGCGTCGCTGGGTTGGGTAGGTTCCCTACGGGAGGACGGTTAAGGAGAGTTCTATAACGCTTGGCGGTTCAAGTCCCTGTAAATGACTGACAAGTTTTAGAACTGCAAGCGTAGCTGCAAGTGTAACTCTACCAGTACTTCTCAGGAACTGTGAGGGAATGAAAGTGGTAATGGATTTTGCACGTGATGACATGTATAAGTTGGCTGACATTGCACTCCTCACGCAGACATCTCAGCGGGATGAATTGCATATCATTGATATGCGGGGGATTGACCAGCTAGCTGAGTTACCTACAGGAGGTCAGGGAAAACCTGTGGGTGGGTTATCTATCTGCCTACCTAAACGGCTGTCCACCTGCCCACCGATGCAATGCGTCACGAAAAACGAATCTCTGCTTAAAAATATCTGCTTGGCGCTCTCTGCTGGGAGGGTAAACGTTGCTGCATTCTATTTCCCACTCTCATTCGATTCCGCAGAGGTTGCTAAGACTGTAAGAATTGGACTTTCAGGAAAGCTCAGATATCTTCGATGAAGCTACCCGAAAACACCAACCAGTGTTGGCCGTTGTCAATGTTCCCTGCATTTGACAGACCGACACAGCCCGCCGCGCTGGTCTGCAATGAAATTGATCTATCTGTTTTGAACAAAGCGGTATGCGGTTTTAAGGTAAGTCATGACATCGATGTTACCTGTTACCTGCTAGAGAGGACGATAAGAACAGCAGTGAAGTGGAAAAGTTATGGCAGAAGAGATCACGTCTGTGGTTTTCACGATCCCGTTAGCTCGCCCACAGTGAAGTGCTCAGGCACTTGCGCACCACTATAACTATATAAGGGAACATACTCGTACTTCCCCAGCATTTTCAGATCAATGCAGGAGTCTAAAAGAATCAACCTGAGTGAAACCCTGGTGTGTGCAATACCGTTTTTTTGCTAACCATGTGTCCTAGAATCTGTAATTATGTACGCAGATAACTCCCGGCGATCTGGCGGAACGACCCCTACAGCCATTGAGAGTAGAAGGACATTCGTCTTAGAAGCTACCGTGACTGATTTGTTGCCGTTTTAATGGTCACTCACGGCTTGTCCCGGGCTGTCCAGGTGCCTTCGTTGTTTGTCGACCGGTTTAATGGGAAATAATTGTGTACAACTTGTTGTGAGATTGTTTTATACTATAAACACCCCCTACAGAAATGTTGAATTTATATGATATCTATTGAGTGACTTTCAGGTGCGCATTAAAGTCTGGGTTCTACGTGGATTAATAGAATGCACGTCTCAAATATATTTTGCGTTTTAACAAACATATTTGTAGATAATAGAGAAAGCTATGCATGTGACAGGATATCGTCTAAATGCTTCTATCGTTAATGCGTTCTTGTTATATATATATATATATATTTAAACACGTACACTTACAATGCGTGCGTTCATTGATTGTGGCTGAAGAAAATTGTATCCTGGTCAGACAGGCGGAAAAACAATGTCAGCTTTGAAGCTTTTGTTTTGGCCCAGTGCAAGCTGTGCACGTTAGCCGTGAAGACCATGACATTTCTTTACTTGTCTTCTACCTACCGCTAAGTGCAATATCCGTTGACCCACATCGACGTAAAGTCGTCGCATATCATCTACTTACTGGCAAAGCGTGCCGGTGGCGATGCAAGCGGTCACGCGATACTCGATGATACGACACCTGTCTAAAAAAGTCTGGCGGCGGTGTCAAAGAGACACAAGGCGATTTACAATCGATAATGTGTTCTTTTACGTCGCTTCTTCTCTACGTTCTGGGTTCCAGGTTCGCTGATTAACTGACGTCGATGGGTGTAAGGCGTGTGTGTACGTGAGCGGGCTAGTCTGCTGCATGATCCTATTCCAATTAGCTGTAGTAGTCGACTCTAATTCGCTTTGTGCTATCCAATCCAAACAGCCCCTTTTTTCTCGTTCCTATTTATCGATCGAACTGTGTCTATTCAATGCCACTGCTGCTGCTGCTGCCGCTGCTACTGCCCTAAGGCGCTTTCTGACAACAAGGCAGGCTTTCTGATAAGCCCACCACTCAGACACCTGGGCAGAGTAAACAAATTGATTCGACAAGACCGACGACGACAACGACGACTATGAAGACTTACTCTGCTATCCTTTAGTTGGCACTCATTGCGCAAGCGCTTATTTTTATAACGGTACTCGGGCCGGGCGGATCCCACACCTGTCGCTGGGAATGTCGCTGGGCCGTCAAACGCATATTCGGACGGAAGGCGGCGAGCCGCTCAACCCAATACGATGAAACCTTCTTTTTTTCGCTATCCGTATTCTTTTTGTGCGTATTTCGCCCTCTTTACTTTGCTAATTCACGCAGCGGGTACCCGACTGTTCGACTTCTATATGGCACGAGTACGCCATGAGGGTATGTCTAGAAAAAAAACTTGCAGCTCTTGCGCGTAGTGTAATCAGCTAGATTGCGTAAATCTTCGATTGTGTACTGACGAATACAGGAATCGGACTAGGCTAGGGTGAGTTTCCCTTTATTCCGCCTACCGCACTATACGTCCGTGGGAAAGTTTCACCTAATTTCCTATATATATATATATATATATATATATATATATATATATATATATATATATATATATAGAAAATATTGTGATGATTTATTAATCATTTACAATACGTTTGCACACTCGGCAGTGCTCGCCTTAATAAAAATGGTAATAAAAAGGTGTCACGTGAAGTTAAGAATCAGTTGTCCGTGTCCTTGCTTGATGGTAGCCCCCGCTCTTATGGATCCGGTGCGAGCGATATATCCTCAAGGTTCCTTGCAAAGTTAAAACGGTGAGATCCATAAGATTCCTCTTCGTGACGCCGAGCCCCAAGAGCGTCCTCGCAGATTCGGAGTCCCATACACCACTCATAGAGATAGTGATGGATCCGAATCTGCGAGGTTTTTGCGGGTAGGGGAGCGCCGCTCTTAGGAACTCGACGTCATATTTGGCGATCTTGTCTTGCCGTGCTTTTGCCAGGTCCCGGTTCGGGCCGCAAACCTCGGCATCTAAAACCCAGACCTCGGTAGGTGTTGTAATTACGAGGTCGGGCTTTAGACCCGGTGCGCCCGGTCGACGGAATACTCGCTCACGAACCACCTCATGACCCCTTTCGCGGAGAAGACGCGCCACGCGATCACAGACGTCGTCATGTCTCTTTATGGTTTGTTTGTGTGTTATATCGCACATCTGAGCGACATGAGCCAACGTCTCAGGCGCATGACACCCGTGCCTACAACGTTTGTTGTAGCCCGGGCGTCCCCTGGCCAATCTGGCACGCGTTGGTAGTGCGTTGATCCTGAGCTTTAGTAGGTTTAAATACTCCTTACCAGATAGGTAGGGCATACCCTTAATCCAGTAATGTACAAACGGCGTTTCGTGTGCTTTTTTAAAATGTGCCCCATCGAACGTGTTGTGTAGTTGTTGAGACCAGTAATCGGTCTCTTGTGTAGCGGTCTCAATGGAGGTTCCCAAGCGCTCGCAAAGAAGTCTTGTTTTCGCAAGATCTTTTTTAAAGTGCTCGGTGGTTAGCATCCATAGGACCCCAAGGTGCGTGGAGTGTTGTAGTGCTGTCAGGCGGGAGAGGCGGATTCTGGGAATGAATGTTTGGAGGCAGGGGATGTCCAGACCGCCGTGTGCTGTGTGCGTGTACAGGTAGGCGTTCGGCACCGAGTTTTCGAGCTTAAGCCATATATATATATATATATATATATATATATATATATATATATATATATATATATATATTCTTGTAGTATACAGATGGAACTCAATGGTTTGCCAACACGGTCGGTCGACGCATTCAGATTGCGCCGATAGTCGTCAGCACGATTTCAAGCTCACTTAATACGACCAATCGGTCATTGTTCGTACAGAGTAAACAGTAAAAAAAAGTTAAAAAAAAAAAGTTTTTCCCTACAAATGCTAATCACTGCAAACAAAACACAAGCCGTTGTTTTCCGCACAACTCACTACTTTATCACGTCATCTGAAATATATTCGATATTTGGCTATGAATGATTCTGTTCTTAAATTGTTATTAGATATCATCTGATATTAATAGTAGTAGTAGTAATAAAAATAATAATTATTATTATTATTATTATTATTACAGACTACGGGTATATATACTAGGCGTTTTTGGAAAATGGTCATCACCACCACGTTATCAACGTTTGCAATTTTTTTCTAAAGGAGATTGCTGTTTTTCCTATACCCTGCTTTTTTAAAACAAAAGTTCCATACCTTTACTCTCGCTACTCTGTAGATGTTTCCCCTTTGCGAATTGTCCTATTATTTTTTCGGTTGTTATGATGATGATGATGATGATTATTATTATTATTATTATTATTATTATTATTATTATTATTATTATTATTATTATTATTATTATTATTATTATTATTATTATTATTATTATTATTATTTTGACAGCACTTCCACCGCGGGTTATTTACGAAGACATAGGCAAGCCCCCATTCAGCAAACCACTCAATGCTGCGTTGCTATCGAGTGTACTTGACAATACCCAGTAAACGATGTCATTCATTCGTGTGCTTCCGGCCTATTTGTATTAATGCTGCATCGTTACCAGCAGAGCTTCTCTACTCCTCGCCTGGAGTCGGCGCCACGCTTGCGTTCTCGCTAGCGTAAGGTGGCACTTCGGTGTATGCGCAAGCTCGTCGTCCCATATCACCCCAAACCCAGCCTACTATTTCTTTTTTTTTTTGCCAACGCTGCTGTCCTCTTTCCTCTAGTCCTCAGTCTATCATTCCGGGACAATCAATCTCAATGGTGTTATTTTTCTGCTCCGGGCTATTTCGCATGATTTCACGCGCCATTTCCAATTTGTCTTCACGCTCCGACAGTGGCTCGCCTAGAGATCGCTTCCGTCTTCGTAACTCGAGACAGTGGCACCGTGTCACACGTTACGGCACCGGACATAGCCATGTTAATCGCCAGCTTTTTGTTATTGGCTTGTCTGTAAATTGTGATTTTATATATATATATATATATATATATATATAGCACCGTCATAAAATCCACAAATCAGCCTTATCAAAACGGCATTATACGCAGCGTATCTACTAAGTTCTAGGACCTACGATTGGCAAACGCGCCGACTACCCTCTACTCGTTAATGACAAAAAATTATTAAGTAAAAAAACCTCTACCACGCAGTATAGACTGCAACCTCTTTACGCGCGATTGGTAGTTGTGTTAGTTAACCTTGTCATGGATTCGACTGAGCAGTATAAATTGTAAGTAGCAAATGAATCATTTCCATTACTCTAAGATAGCTTTCTTAGCACAAAATACATTTTTGGTGACTGAAAAACAGTTTTGGACTACATCCATACTAGTCTGACTTGTTTTTATCAGTACTATTTTATTCGACCTCAAAATGTGTTCTATTTATATATACTATTATAGGAAAGACTTCCATTAAAGCACCCAGCACCTGTACGACCGCACAAAAATAGGCGTGTGCGATTAGTAGACATACATATTGGAAAATAAATATTAGACGTTCTTTCTAGCGTTCCATTATGCGCCTTTATGTATATACACGATATACTCTAAATCTAGCAGAAAACAATGTCCAACAGATTAGAGAAGCTATGCGAAAGAAGCGAAGGGAGGAACAGAGATGAACATTTGCTGATGAAGGATCAAATCTCGCGGTGTGTGCGCATGTTTTTGTTTGTCCACCCCCGAGTAGCCACACGAGTCACATGCGGGCGAGAGGGGACCCGGACGACACGGCCTTGCACAGCCTCCTAGGCAGAAGAGTGTGGATGGTGTCTCAGAGCATTCGGCGACTTCATGGGTCGATTGAGAAGACGACGACATTGACGTCGAATTTGAGCTGTTTCCTCGGATTGCGTCTCTGCGAAACAGCTGGGCTTGGCCTCGCAACAGCAGCGGTTGGACAAGCTGTAGCAGATCCGGCCAGAGCAGCATCCGCAATGAAGTCGATTGTAGTGTTGTAGTGTGCGGGAATTGCCAATGTCTAATAGAGAGAACGCAGCGGGAGAGAGAGAGAGCGAGAGAGACGGATACGAGAGAGATGAAGAAAGAGAGAGAAAGAGAGAGAGAACAGTGAAGTGACGTGAGGTACTTTGGTCTCGCTTCCTCTCTCGTTCTCTGTATCCGTCCGTACCTGGACATCTTTGTATCCATTCAGCCATTGCCAACGGCATCATTGAGCCGCATTCTATGCTGCTGTCGTCGTCGTCTTCAGCCCCTTCAGTTGTTCGGTTCCGGTCGACGGACGGTAGCAGCGGGCCACGGAGTGCAAAACGACGAAGTGGCAAGTTTCGGCCAAATGGGCTCAATCTCATCGGGGCTCGTAACTGAGCCAATTGTATGTGGCACCCGGCAATCAAGTAGGTAACTAGGTAGCTGGGTGGGAGAGTGTGTGGGTGTGTTGGGAAGGCAGATAGCTGCAAGTGGGAGGAGTAGTCCTTCGCTTGCCCGCGCCCGTGAGCGCCCGGACAGCAGGGCAGAAGAAACTGCTTTTTCCTCTCTCTCTCTCTGTGCCTGGCAATTGAATTTTAGTGCCAATAGACGACGACGACAACAACAAAATCAAACGGCTCGCGGCTCATACGTGATGCTTACGGCATGATACTTAACGGCCATTGTCCAGCAACTCTCGCTGAAACGAGTCAATAGGCAAACTCTGAAAACGTTTCGAGCCCACATTCCCTGCAGTAAAGACCCTGCAAACATTTCATATATACAGGGTCATTCATATCGTTATGTACTTATTGCGAGGTTTGGTAGAACTCGGAACGAAAATAATTTTTTACTATGGAAGGAGGACGCGGAAACGTCTTGATTAGGGGAGAAAGTGAAGTATATAAAAGTAGTTGTTCTGCCTTTTTCTCCTACATAGTTGTGCGAAATCTACGTTTGCGGGAGAACCAGTCAACGCATGAAGGAACCGATTATACCGGCGTGTTCAAAGGAAAATTCTCACACAAAGGAAGACGCTTCACTAGCTTGCGTAGCGAAAGGCGAATAGCCAGCTTGAGGAAAGTCATAAAAAATCAATTTGTTACGTTAACGCTTTCTCATGAAAAATCGTAAAAGTTTTCCATTACGACCAAAAATATACGTCCAAAAGACCACTCTCACGCAATAGCAAATCGAATGCCCACCATTTTTGTACCAAAATGATGGTGCTGCGTTACGTAGTTGTAACTAAGGTTTTTCGACAGTTATAGTTGTTATGTTTTAGGAGCAAGTTTTCACGTTCAGAACCGTAAACTTTTGCCAAGACGTTTCCGCACCCTTCTTCCATTAGAAAAAATGATTCTCTTGCCGAGTTCTACCAAACCTCAAAATATGTACCTAACTTTCTCATGCACCCTATGCAAGTATGCCTGCCTTCGCTTTCGATATGGCTATCGAAAAATCGTAGTTACTTGACAACTACGTAACGCAGCACCATCACTTTGGTACGAAAATGGTAGGCATTAAATTTGTTATTGCGCGAGACTGGTCGTTTGGACAACATATCGGCTTTTTATGATTTTTCTCAATCTGGCTATTCACTTATGCTGCAAAGCTAGTACATTTTCTTCTGAACACGCCGGTTTAATCGATTTCTTCATGCGTTGACTGGTTCTCCCGCAAACGTAGATTTCGCACAACTATGTAGGAGAAAAAGACAGAATAACTACTTTTATAAATTTCACTCTTTCTCCTAAACAAGACTTTTCTGCGTTCTCCTTCCATTGGAAACAAATATTTTCTTGCCGAGTTCTACCAAACCTCGAAATCTCGTAAGTACATAACAATATAAATCTCCCTGTATATACGTCTTATCACTAACCGAAATTATCTTCTAATATGTTCTATTTTAATTTGAGCCTGATTTTAGACGTGCATAGGGTATACTCTTCATTTGGAGGTCTAAAAGGGTTTCGACGACAAAACTAGTATTATCCGCTAAGACCAGTGGCTTTGTTGAATATGACGTCGTTGCTTAAAATACAAAGTAAATAGAATATATATATATATATATAAATATATATATATATATATATATATATATACAGGGTCATTCATATCGTTATGTAGTTTCGAGGTATATATACGTATATATATATATATATATATATATATATATATATATATATATATATATATATATATATATATATATATATATATATATATATATATATATATATATATATTTATATATATATGTATATTTCGAGGTCTGGTAGAGCTCGGCAAGAAAATAATTTTTCCTTATGGAAGGAGGACGCGGAAACGTCTTGTTTAGAAGAGAGAGTGAAATTTATAACTTTTTTATTTAAAATAATCTTTATTATAACTTTATTATTTATAATAATATTTACCAAGACGTTTCCGCGTCCTTCTTCCATTGGGAAAAAATATTTTCTTTCCAAGTTCTACCAAACCTCGAAATAAGTACATGACAATATGAATGACCCTGTATGTATATATATATATATATATATATATATATAATTGAAACGTGGTATTTTATACATATGTGCATATATATTCAATTCATTTCATGTCCTTCTTTATTGGTTTTAACAGGTATATAATTATATATATGGTTATTCACAAAAATTCTCTATTTAATATATACAATGCAGAATATGAGATGCAACAGCAGGGGACAATTCACCGTATAATAGAATTCGCAATATATGCAAAGGTACAGTGTATAGTTTTATATCACAAGTTCACATCAGTGCAACACGTTCACATCTCAGTGCAACACGTTTACATCTCAGTGCAACACGTTCACATCACACTGAACCTTTTTAATTCCACCAATATGTTTCTTCATTATAAATGTATACATACCATCGACCCTCATATATGTAAGACAGAGACAGAGTCGTAACAATCACTGTCAGTTCGCAAAATATACAAGTCATTTTTGGATTTTTCTGAATTCGACCTTTTGCCTTCGAAACCTTCGAAGGGCCCAGGTAAAACTGCTGAAGTTGTTATTGCTAAGGTATGCAAGTGTATCAGATTAGCCACGGGGCACCCACGCGCTACGTGGTGAATTCCTAAGGCTGTCATTGGACATACAACGCGGTACCGCCATGGCAGTGCTTGGCACCTGGCCCAGGTGGTCGACACAGGGTCAAGGATGTAGTTTGTCGTCACGTTTACACACTATTATGAGTTAACGATATATATAGAGAAAAAGAGACAGAGAAGGAGACAAGGTAAAAAAACAAATATATATATGTATATATATATATATATATATATATATATATATATATATAGGGGTAAGTGTTCTGTTAGAGTTCATTAATACGCAAAACTATATTTATATATATAGAGAGTCTCTGTAGCTGGAGAAAGCCAGAACTGGCGTGTTCCCTGTCGAGGCTATGAGCTGATCGTAAACTGCGTGTGTATCAACCGTGTTGTCAGCGGACCCGGCCAATTTAACATTCGAAACGCGTCGAGCCGAACTGTAAACGTGCCAAAGACGAGTACAGTTTTTAATCCTGTTCTGTTCTACTAGCCTGACTGCGTCGCCGGACCTAGCTGCAGCGAGACCGACAAAAAGGGTTGTTAGAAGGTCGGTCACGGTGCCGCCCCGAGCTAGAGCGTTGCCTTCCTCGAAAGAAATAAACGACGCCAATTCTTTCTAAAAAGAGAGATAGAGAGGGAGCTGTGGTTTTTCGAGTGCAAGCAGCACACTGACTCAGATACGACCATAGTCGACACATAGCTGCAGGCTTGGCGGACTTGTAGTTCTTTGCCGAATGATGTGTTCGTTTAGTAGAGTTTTTGCTTATGCACTTTGAACTGGTAAATCCTTACCACCTTAATGAGAGTCATAAAAATCGAACCTATTGGATGTTTGCGTCCTTGAGCTACCGTTTAAACTGCAACGAAATGGTCTGGTACAGTAATAAGCACGGCAGTGCGTTGGTTTAACTGCAAGCTTTTATTCGGATAACACACTCTCTTGATGGGAATCCTACTTGTTCTATGACCTTGCATTCTAACGCAATTTTAAAATTTAGAATAATTACCGCGTTCAGGGTGGCTGCACCCTAAGATATTAACAGAACGTTCAACAGCTCCTCAAGCGCTGTAGCAGACTCTTGTGATGCAAAACTCTCTATATTTAGTTTATGCATTTCCTAGCCTCTTGATAGAACAATAGAACGCAAGCAGCCTACTATGCTAATTTGTCATGCAAAACAAGTCGACGATTGTACGTCACAGAGACGTTATGATTGTGTTAGCTGTTCGCCGTATAGCGTCTGACAAAACTAATCAGCAAGTAGCACCGATCGAACCTGATCCTATTGGCCTATCTTCGAGAAAAAGAATAACCTTTGTCAAAACGGTATACCAGTGGACTATTTTTTACTTGATCAATACGATTCGTTACTAGACTACGGCTGTTAATTAAAACAGCAGAAAAAAAAGCTACAACACCAGTACTAGATCACAGATAGGCAATGTTATCGTAATGACGATAACGACTACATCAAGATGAACAACAACGGAACTTTTCCGATGGGTGCAAAGGCAATCTCCGCTCTGCATACACGCTTCATTACAATGAGGCCTGAGGCATCGCTAGTACGAGCAGCCAATGAGCAGAGTGCGCAATCAGACGCTTTCAACTAATCGCTCAGCACTTTTTGTACATGCAACTCGATTACAGCACGAACTTAACGATATCACGATTTAGTAGGTGCACTAGGCAAGGTCTACGCAAAACCAACCAAAACAGAAGTCTCGCACAAAAACACGAGTGAACGTGAACACACCCTTGCTATACACTGACAACCGACACACGAACTTCCACCCACCTCCCGTTGCAACCATTTTGCTCTGCTTAAATTGCAAATCAGAGCGAATTGCAACAGCCCTGTACGTATAGCGTACGTTCCCTCCCTCCCTCTACTAAACGAAATCCGGAATCTACTGCGGTGTCTGGCTCGATTGCCAATCTTCGAAGCACATTCGAAAGCAGCCAGAGCACACTATGCCTAGCGCCGACACAATAGTTTGCCCTTCCTTACATACATCAGGCGGCTGCTCGCGCAACCTCCATCCCTCTAGCTAGTCCATTGGCGTCGTCTACGACGGCAAACATGGACGTCCAGACGAACAAGCGGAAAAGTGCCTGGTAAAAAAAAGCGGAAAAATCGTGCTTGCGTCAACTGTATGTTGTATTCACCCTGATGCGTGCAAAGCCACGCGGTGTCTGCTGCTGCTGCTTGTTGTGCTCGGCCACACAACTCGATAGCCGCTGGCCGGTGAAGCTGGCCGAGCAACAATAATTCATTCATAGGGTAGTGGCGGTGGCAAGAGACTAATTAATCTCGATCCGACCAAACTAGAGCTGGGGCACGCAACACGGCTGCTCTCCCCGCGGGAGGATCTAGCGACGACAATGCCCCACCGGGCAAAGTGTGCCGACCCAAGCAAATTATCTTGCGAGGCCAGTGGAACTGTTTCGGCCTGCTGGTTTAGCGCACCCGTCTGCCTGCTAAAATTCAGATTTTTTTTCGTTTGCCTTCAGGCCAGTATCGTTCCTGCGTTTACTTGTATATTTACACACGTCTGCTTGCTACTATTATACTTCCTCTCATTCTAGCCGTCTATTCCTTTTCGTCTTTTCTAGCCAAAACGACGCACATGATGCATATGTGTGTGTGTATGATAAATGATGTTTTGTTTATTAAATTATTTACAAAAAAAGCTCCATTCCTTGTCTTGGCCTAACTCTCTTAGTCACCCAATCCAGCCCTGACGGTTAACTGCTTTGAGGATTGGAAATCTAGGCGTGGTCTAGGGAGCTAGTACGTTTTTTAAGGAGATTTCAGGCATACTTGATGCATATATGTGACGAGCAGTTAGCGTGACTAGTGTAGGACTCACAGACTCACTAAAGCCGTATTCCTGCCCACAACCACCTCTTCAGGTACGGTATTGCTTTGTCATACCTTCGAAACTACGGAAGAGACGTCTTCGCTCCGTCCGCTATCATCGTTTCGGCTGCTTTTCCCATCCCCCACACGCACCACTGTGTGGTTTATCTAGATGCCATCAATGCCAGGTTAACCCTTTCTAATTGAAGAGAAGTCCCTCACGGAAGTGGAACCTGTATCCCGCGCAGCCCTAAGCCCCGCGGCGCAGAACGATGTGCACTAAGTTGTCCGGCTTGCCAGAGACGCATGTCATACAAATGTCACTCTTTGCCTCTTTAGTCCTCATCATGCAGCTCTGAAATTGACCGCGCCCGGTCAGCCCAGCGTAATATAGTAGGATAACTCGCCGTGCTGGCAGTCGCACCACACCCCAGGATCTGACGTCACACTCTTGTTGAATTCCCCTTGTCACCCCGGGGCTTAATTCCGTCCATTCTTCCAGACACTCTCCCGGCCCTCGGCAGAATACGCGTTAGGTTTAGGGAGGCCTATTTGACTTTATTAGCCAAATACTTCACATGCGCCGCAAACGTGAGTCTTGTATCCTATATAAGGCCATTTATAATATTTTGCTTTCATCCCGAGGTTCTTCGCCTCCGTTCTGATTTCTATCGGGTTACCCGCCATCACGAGCCTTGACTCCTGTCAGTCTGTTAAAAACATCGCCGATGTGTTGTCGGGTGCGAGCTTAAGGTGGTGGCTCTCCATCCACTCGTTTACCTGAGTCAGGACTTAATTGACGGCGCCCTCTAGCGCTGTCTCGGTCTCTACCGTAACCATAAATGCAAGATCGTCGGGGTGCTCCAGAGTCTCCACTCCATTCGGGAATTATCGATATCGATAATCCCATCGTAAGCTAGATTCCAGACCACAATTCCCAGAATCGAGTCTTGTGGGAATAGATTCTGGAATTAGAAAGAGAAGCTAGAACCAACCAACTATAAGCCCTTATGCATGCCCGGTCGTGTCTGTTGCTAACCTTTCTCTCTTCAGCGATTTCTATGTTCCACCATTACTTGGGTGTATGGGGGCCCCGCCGGGTTCCGCCTACATTCGATGGGACCGCTTTTTTACACGCCAAGGCAAGCAGAGTGGAGATCTACTACTCGTCTAACCCCTCCTCTTCTGGTGTTCGAAAAAACTTACCGAAACTTTTTTGTCCAGTCTCTTTTTATGCGCTAGCCATGGTTGTCATCTACTGGGGTGTCGCTAACTCGATCTCTGTTGTGTGAATTTTCTTTGAGCGATGTTCATTAGAAATAGCTGAAAGTCAGCGGCCATGCTGCTGCAAGAACTGTTGGGGAAGCTTCAGATATCTCAATACGTCTGGCTCTCGGCGCATTGAAGATAAGTATCGCGAAGATTTCAAGTCCGGAGAAGATAGCGTACGAACTAAAACTGAAATCTTAAAATTAAGTATTTAATATATTAACATCCGAGCTGGGTCAAAACGCTTTGATGTTTGAAAAATTAATTGACAAATTGAAAAAAAGGAAGAGGAAATCACTGGGCCGCAATGGCCGTAGTTAATTGTCAATCTCTCACCCCGCCTGCCTGATACTCAGTGCTCTTCATTGCTGCTTCATAAATCTATATGTCTACCCCACTGATTTTGGTTCGTCAATTCCGCATATAAACGTTAAAGACACAGGTTTTCTTTAGATTCCATCGTTTTTACAGATCCTCTGTGGGCAACGAGGCACCTAACAGCACGTGAACAACCCTATTCCTGCATGCATTCGATAGCGCAACAACCCTCTTTATAAAAAAATACTTCACCCCGTCATTTAAATGCAATTCGCCTGCCCCCACTTATGCCATATTAGTGGAATACCATAAGGTGCGATGGGTGCTATCTTAAAATGATCTATGTTTCATTGTCCCAAAGCGAAGAGTATTGGCAATGCATCATGACATAATTTAGGTAGCATAAACAATGACACGTTCAAAAATGTGCCATAATTGACAGCTAATTTTGCTGATTTAGCTAGTGTTTTTCTGGAGTATACATTTATGTTAGAAATCCTATATTTTCAACTGAACCTGCGTTAAATCCGGCTCATCTATGTATGTCATATTTAAGTAGCATTTAGGTTCCTTAATTCTTAGGTTTTATTTTTAAGGTTGAAAAGCGGATAGCAATAATTCCGTAGCAGATTAAATCTATGAAGAGCGTGTTGTTAAACACATCGGGTAAACTCACTGGCTGAAAACCCAATTCCTCCCTGGCGTAAGTGAGCAACAGTAACTCAGTGATATTCAGATTGAATATCACAAGAGTGGCGCCGTCAATCAAGGCTGTCGTTAAGTGTAACTCCAAGGCAATAAATAGAGGCACTTTTATAAATACAGACAATAACTTTAATACAGAACATCAACAACCTAGATCTCATCGATATTCAATTGAGGCATTTTTCAATATTCAAAAACGTTTTTATGTTTGAAGCATTTGTTGTTAGAGGTTGAAATGTCGTTTGCTTAGAGCAGAACAAATAAAAACTCAATTAAAACCTTTAATTTTTTCGAACTCTAATTACGATTAAACCTTAAAGATGTGTGTATTTTTTTTCTGAAAACGTTTGGTGATACACCTTTACTCTCTACGATTACACCCTTTGTGACGATTATCAAATGAACGCAAATTAACGCAACTACTAAGTACATAAACTACACAAAAAGTGTCTTTCATTATAACAATAACAAGTCTACGATCGATCTTAAAATACGTATCTAATGCCTTAAATGCATTACCACAATTTTAATCGACCACTGCATATATCCAAGTCAACTCGATGTCCAAACAAATTCCTTGCATTCTCCGGATCACCGACAAGTAAGCAATATAGCGTTAACAAGCTTACGATCACTCTTAAAATACATATCTAATGCCTTTAATGCCGTACCATTCTAATCGACCAATGTTTATATCCAAGTCAGCACGATGTCCAAACAAATTCATTGCATTCACCGAATCACCAACAAGGAATACTAATAATACAACAACTTGTATAAAACAAATAATAATATGATCATTAGAAACAGCATATAACGTATGTATTTATACATGTATATGTTACTACACTACGTATAAACAATGGTTGCATATAGTATGGTAAATATATATATATATATATATATATATATATATATATATATATATATATATATATGGATAGAGAAGGATGCATAGGCCACGTAATTCGAAAAGGCGAGCTGGATTGGTGTATTTGCGTAGTGCAGTAGGAGTCGGGCACTTATAGCTAGCCCGAGCTCGAGCCTACAAAAGGGGCCGCCAGGAATTCCGAGAGTAACAAACCATGTTACTTTGACAAAGGCAAGCTTCGACATCGCGTACGCAGCCTGCGAGCGTCGCTCTTGATAGGATTAGGCGTAGATGGTGTGGCTCTCTTACTGTGGTACTCTCGGTTCCGTCTGTTGGGCAGCGAATGACCGGTCGGAAGGGGAATGGAGGAAAGCCCGATCGATAGATGAATACAAAGCTGGTGCTCGTCGGATGTCTCCGAAAAGCTCAGGGCTTCTTCGCCGCTCGCGCGTGGGGAGGATGGGAGGGGTGGGAGGAGGCTTAAACTCGATGGTAGTCGGTAACAATGGACTAGATCGGTAGGCTAGGATCGCGTTCCTTGTCCTGGGAGAAAGGGTGTGTATTATCGAGTTAGTGGTCTGTGTCGCTGTATTCGTGGTGGTCTCGGCTAGTGGTCTCTGCTTTGGCCGGAAGCACCTGCAAAATCCGCGACTACGAATGTAGTTCGGTCAATGATCCGCTACCTAGGTTCCACAACCAGGCAGTTCGGCATAATCTTAGAACTAAGTAACGGTTGTTTGCTATAATATATATATCTTCGGCAATATGTTATATATATATATATATATATATATATATATATTCTAGAGGTACACGCAGTTTGTTATAAAATCGACTCTATTCCAAGTTATAAAGCCAATTCTCATTCAGGATTAAGGGTCATGCACGCATCAAATGTCTGTTGACGGCCAAATATCACTGAGATAAGTTGCAGGACGCCTTTGAAGGCATGCCGAAAAAAATACGGCGCAAAAACCAACACTTTACGTCGTTTAGCACTATTGCAGGATGTGTCGTTGCTGTCCAGGAGCAGTTGTAATGCCGCCACTCTTGGCCGATCGGACAATCGACCTATGAGGGAGGAAGAACAATGTCGAAAACGAGAACGATGTGAAGCAAGCCTCATCTATGCACAGACGTATAAACCGTTTTACAATGTTGTTGTTGGTTTTTGTTGTTGTCTTGCTCGTATCGGTACTGTTGTTGTTGTTGTTGTTGTCGTTGTTGTTACTATTGTTGCTACCACCACCGGCAATGCAGCCGCCAATGCCATTGTTCACTTGGCGTGATCGCCCTTCCTGCCAGCGACCCTGCGCGTGACGAGGCGCAGATAGACGTGCCCTTGACAAACAACGCAGTCGTGGATGTCATTGTGGTGGTTGTCGTTGTGGCGGTCGTGGGGGACTTCGAAACGGCGTTTGGATGTCACGGCGTAATTTCGTCGAACGATCACTCAGAGCGATCCTGACCCCGTCGGTGGGCGGTTCATGGGCTGCTTCAAGCTATAAAACGGCGTTGCCACATGTACACTACCACCCCCCCCCTCCCACATCTACTAGTACTGCGCCCACGACGGCCATCACGATCATTGCGGAGGTGGGGTAACTGCACTTCAATGGCCTTTTCGTCCCTTCTGGAAGAAAGGAGTCGGTAGCATTCAGTGAACGTGTGTGCGTGTGTGTTAAAGGGGGCGAGGATGGGTAAAGTAGATGCCAGAGATGCCGAGAGGAACAACGAGGAAAAACGAGGATTTTCTTTGGTGGTTGTGGCTTGCAGGCCGAGGAGAACGCGGCATCCTACCGAGCCGCATCTATTCAGAGCCGTTACGAAGCATGCCAGCCGCGTGCCACGAGTGGGGAAGAAATAGGGATGGGAATAAGACTGGAAAAGAGAGGGCGAGAACAAGCGAAGCAAAGAGAGACCGCGAAACAGAACAAGTTGGATAGAGAAAGAAATGAAGCCGCAGCGAAGCTCCGCCACGAAGCTAGGGCAGGGCTTACGGGAACGAAACGAACTTGCTGTCGCCTGCATTTCCGTTACTTCGTCGACGTTCACTGTCTGCCATCCATCGGCGGGGAGGCAGCGTCTGTGGTGCCTTCCTGGGGGGCATCATCATCCCCATCATCAGTACGGCCTGAGAGAGCACCACTTCTGCTTTGCCGCAACGCGTCAACCTGCAGAGGCTGGAACGTGCTCGTGGTACTGTTGTTGTTGCTGTTGTTGTCGTTGTTGTTGCTGTTGTCGTTGTTACAGCTTGCTGCAGACTGCACAATAAACTCGTTGTGGGGCACTGTGACTACCGAGTAGAGAAACGTAGTTAGAGTTTGTAACCGTCGTCCAACTAGAGATACATCATGTTGTAATCGCTATCGTTATTTTTGTCATCGACATTAAAATATACCAAATTGATTTTCTTATTGTTGTCATCGTTATTGTTGTTGCTCTTTTTGTTATAGATATTGCTTTTGCTGTTGTTAGACTTCGTAACTGTTGCTCTTGGATTGTAAATACTCATGTTTATTGATCTTAGTATTATTGAAAACAAGGAATCGCACACTCAAAAAGCGCTGTGCTTGAACTTGGGTTTGTTTGAACCCTATTCACATTAAGCACTATATCGTATAAAAGGCATTGACTACAATAAGTTTTACGTACAATGTTACCGTGCCTACGAACACATAAACTGGCGTCTTGATTGTTATCTGGCATAGCAGTGTTTGGTGGGCTAGACCCCCATGTGTGTGTATATGAGAGAGTTTGTGAAGCCTTGACGCGGTTGTTTGGTGAGATTAGTCGATCGAACTCCAGCCAGAATCGAGGAGCCAGAATCAGGTGAAGAGGCGCAATTGAAAGCGTTCCTCTTGTTCCAGCGCACGTATGTAGTGCACGCTAGCCAGCACGATCCGCCGTACGTAGCGGTGATTGCAGTTCCAATTGTTTGGCGCGGATACAATTGGAGGATACAATACTGCTGCTGCAGCAGCAGCAGCACCATCACCTCCTTAGCTGGGGGAATGTGCCAAGCGTCACCCATGCACGCGGCCCATGTACACGGACGGGTTGAAGCGAACAGCGACTAGTTCCCATTTGCGTCGGTCGGAACGGCAAGGCCGGAGGAGGCGCGTGTGTTACGCGCACGTTACGCGCAGCTGGCACGATCTGACTTCGCTATCTTCTCGCACACTGATCGAACTAAGTATCCGGCGACGACTCGGCGACGCACGAACCAATGCATGCGCTTTACTAACGCAGCCGGCACAGACGAGTAAGGAATGCACGGGGAAGAAGATTGCACGACGAATGCGAGACCACTCGACTGCTGCTGTGGCGGCGTGATCTTAACTAAATCTCGCACGACTTTAGATTCCTCGGGGTACGTGCCGCTGCCGCGACTGCTACTGCTGCTGCTGCCGCTGCAAATGCTACTTCTGTGCTGCAGTGAGTAGGGAGAGAGCGCTACGTGCGTTTGAAGTCTCTACTGTACTCCGTCGTTGGATTTGGGTTGAATACATTTGGACGGGACACCCTGGGGCCGTCTTTCTTGCGTTTGACTCAGCTTGCTTGAGTTGTCCCTATATATATATATATATATATATATATATATATATATATATATATATATATATATATATATGTGTATCTATGTATTTGCAAAACACTTATGTAGAAGGTAACCAGAGTCAATTATTGAGTTGGTTTAAATTACGATATGAGTTCGCTTGGGGGTTAAATCCAGCCGGCCCGATTGATGCACATTCTCCTTCAAGGAGGTTGCAAAATCTAGCCCAAACATGCATCGGAATCGGTTCACCCTAAACGAGGTCCCTTTCTGTCAAATAATAAGTAAGATTGTCCTTACAATAAAAACGGTGTATGGCCACGGGTGGAAAAAGTCCACCCGGCGTACGCTGTCCTCACTATCGTTGCATGACAGTCGCTGGACGTCGAGTCTGCCACATTGAAGGTTATGCACATTCGCGTGCTGTTGGCCACTGTGTCTAAACTGCCAAATTGTAACAGATTTAGCTTTGTGATGTGCATGTATATTAGAGGTTTGACGCGTGCAAAGTCAGCTGCTCGCTTCAGGTCAGGTTATACTGCTATTTCTTTTCTGTACCATATATAGAGAAACTAGAGCGAATCCCGGAATTAACTCACAATGCAGCGCGTGAGTAGATCTAACAGAGGACTAGACTCTGTTGTGTCAAGTGAAGCGACCCCCGCTCCATAAGATGGTCTATCTCCAAATGACGCAGCTTCCTGACTCCATAGAAAAAATGGTCAAATAGAAAGTTAAACTTTTGTTAAACACAAAAAAACTTTGCAACGTAATATGTTCACATCGCGGCGTAAACGAAAATATAAAGAGTTAAGCTTGCAAACCACGATACCGCGTTCGTTAACAACTACCTTTATACTGCGCGACTATTTTCTGCCACAAATAGAAACACCAATGCAGACATTTGCATATCTATTTTTGGCTTAGCATTTTCTTGTTTTTCATTTCCACGGAACTTAGACGAGACCTTGTAGACGCCGTACACGCAGTTCTTTCTGCCCTGAACTTCAATGCCTTGAACTGTGGTTGCCCTTTTTGAAAAAAATACAGCTTACTTTCAGCAGTGAATGACGTGAGAGTACTATGCCAGTAACCCACATGGAACTCTCCCGCTCCAGCTGTAACACTTTCTAGTCTTTGCTTGATATTGCATAGACATAGTATGTCTGCTGAAAATGAGGATACCTGGCTACCCGGTTGCACTTGTGGTAGAACTTTTACTACGACAACAGCAAATATTTGTTTACGCTAAGTGAAGTATCACACTTCCTCTCTAGACGTCCTAGCGCCCCCTGACGCCGCTAGAGTAACTTGGTGAAAACGGTTAATTGCCGCATGTAATACATCAGAAAGGGATGACACGCTCTGGTAGCGCACTTGAACTCTGTGTTTGATCAATGTACGCCGTCACAAGGATTCGTCGTTAAATAGCCTAGATAACAATGCAACAACAACTCTGAACAGAGCCGAAGAAGCTTTACAAAAGACTCAAACAGAGGGCGAGAGACATTGGCCCCTGAAGCAAACACATTAGAAACTTTTATAGGCAAATCCGCAAAAAAATCGTTTCCGCCCCGCTAAAATGCCTGCTTAAGATGCAGTTCTGGGGGGGGGGGGGGTCAAACACATAGACACACTTAAACACCGGGCGAGAGCTTGACCGTCGTTGGTTGGAAAGGCTCTAGAAGTAATAGGCTTTATAGTCGTAGTAGGTAGGGTTTGCTCTCTTTCAGTAGAGGGTAGGGTTTAGTCCCGGACCTTCATTGGTACCTGTAACCGTGCATTGATTGAAATTTCGTGCATCGATCACGCACACACCAGCCGAAAGCCAACGCCAAGCAAGTCTTATGTACCTAGGCATGCTAGTCTTCCTCGCTCGTTGTCGCTTGATCCTTCGGTCTTTTCCTTCTGATGTTTGTTCGTCAGTCTTACTTTTTACGGTCTTCTGCCGTTTTCTTGTTTTTGCTCTCTTCCTAAAGAGAGAGCGATAGAGAGAGAAAGAAAGCAAGACAGACATATATATATATAGAGAGAGAGAGCCGTCAGCGTGTATATATGTGTGGATAAAAGTGTCTGTGTTAGTGTGTGGATGTGGATGAGACGGTTCTATGTGGATGTGACGGTCGATGGATGTATATGGGTGGGACGGTCGATGGATGAATATGGGTGGGACGGTCGATGGATATATATGGGTGGGACGGTCGATGGATGTATATGAGTGGGACGGTCGATGGATGTATATGGGTGGGACGGTCGATGGATGTATATGGGTGGGACGGTCGATGGATGTATATGGGTGGGACGGTCGATGGATGGATGTATGTAGGTGGATGGTTGGATGCGTGCGGGCGTATGTATCTGTTGGCCAGTTGGCCAGTTGTTGTGTATACGGAACACCGGCCAGTGTTGTTGTTCTGGACGCGGACGTCGTCCGTAGTCCACCACCCGTCGTAGGACGTAGTAGCCGGCGCCGCTTAGATTAATGCTTTGCAGCTCACGTCCGCCAGTCGCACACACAGCTATCCGCTCGATCCGCGCGACCTGCGATGCCGCCGCCGCTGCTGCTGCGCGCGCCTACGAGGCCCCGTTCTGCCGCCAACGCCAACGAAAGGGGGCGTAGTTGAGGGCGGCGGCGGTGGCAGTGGCAGAGTTATGGGGCCTGCTTGACCTGCTTAGGGCACGAACGGGCCGGCCTCGTTCTTCTCTAGCCGGAGGATGGAGAAGGACCTACCTCTATCTGCCTGCCTGCCTACCTACCTACCTACACTATACTATACTACACCGATGGCAGCCAGCAGGACAACGTGGCTCACTTGCTGGCCACACCCGCCTCTCACCGTCCGCCATCGCTCGTGCTCCGTCTTCCTTTTAACGTATGACGGCAATGTGTATCCAGTGTGCCACCGGCGTTATTGCCAGCAGGGGATTTCGTCTCAGGACAGCCGTTTGTCCGGAAAGACAGAAACACAAGATAGAAAGAGAGAGAGAGAGAGAGGTTGACTGATGGTGAAGGAAAATAATATATATATATATATATAGATATATATATTTTTTTCTCCCACACCATCAGTCGATTTTTCTTGAGATGTATATATATATATATATATATCTGCAAAAACTGGACTTACAGGATTTGTGCGAGATAGGAATTTCATAGCTCATAGCATTCATATATCGATAGTCAGCAAGCAAAGAATTTTTGTCTTGCTTCAATTTAATTCCATGTCTACACTAAAGTCTCCGCAGAAGTGGCTTTTGTACATTATGTTCTGGTTTCTGATCATTTTGAGAATGACATTTATATAGGCGAGCCGCAGACACACCACACCGCCTGGCTCCATAAAACCAAAATCCTAATAATTACACATAAACATTATAAAATCTTTTAAGGGGTCACATACAGAACAAGAATCGTATATCAAAGCTATATATGCATATGGAAGCTACTCTGTGAAGCCCCACGCGAGCAGCAGAAAATTAGCTGTGGGCTGTTAATTTTGACTTAAACATCGGCATTATTCACAAAGGATTTCCATTACAAGATCATGGCGAACGTATGTGCTTACATTTTCCACAGCACTTACTAGACTAAATAAATAAAAAAAAAAAAATTGTTGGCTTGTATTCTGGGCCAGGTCCTTAGCAGCCATTGGTTACTTTGTACGTTAGCCCATTGGTACAAACGGCAAACGGTCACAAAATGGAGATCGAGTGACAACGATCTTAATTAATATGTTATTATTTAACTCATACGCGATTGATTGTGACAACTAGTAAGAACTTCCACTTAAATGCAGTTCGATCGATAATATCGAGACAAAAACTAAAAAGAAACATATAAATATCCAGATATCTGGACGTATTTACGCATCTTTTCTAGATGGGAACAAGGATTCAAGCACGCATTCCGGCGATTATTCCGAAGAAGTTTTATAACCTAAGCATTTTGTACGCTAAACGCAAAAACAAACTGCATTTGTCAAAACAAAAAGCACGAACAATTTGGAGCGTATCGTGCGTCGTATGCAACCATAATATCTTACAAAAATCTATATATATATATAAATATATATATATATATATATATATATATATATATATATATATATATATATATATATATATATATATATATATATATATCTAAATATATATATATATATATGAAATAATACTAAACATTTGTCTGATGATGATGATCTAATGAAATGGTAAGCATGCGAGATGGATAATAAGAGAGCAGTAATTACAACCGACTAATTCTGTTGGCGCATAGTATATATATATATATATGTTAATTTATTAAATTACTTTTTATGTTAGCACTTTGGAGTGAACTATTGTCTCCGCGTTAACGTGTGGTTACGGGTTATCATATATATATATATATATATATATATATATATGTACGTGTATACGATATCTCTAAGAAATGTTTTACAAAATATGATATTTTTTCCATGTTGTTCGGCTGTCCAGAACGTATTCAACCGATATGTCATTACATATGCTCTGCTACATGACGGCTACATTTCGTGGATGGCCAGCGATTCCACTAATCACCGTAATTGATTTCTGTGATCACGCAAACAAACTTCAAACGCAAACGCTCCGTAGGCAATGCTGTCAGTCGGTGGCAGAACCAACGGGACGGGGCCTTACGGTGGAACAGACTGCAACGATCATTCACAGCGATCCCGTGACTGCGAGAGATTTCTCAACTGTCGCCGGCAGTAGGCCACACGACAGGCCCTTGCAACGAGTTGGTCGATAGGATCAACCGAGAGCAGGACACTGACCAGAAGCAGCAGTGATGCACTGCGTCCCTTTCTTATTCTTCCAGTGCGAAATCCACGGCCTACGCGCATGATCTAGCTATCGTGATCACGTCGCGTGACGCTAGTTGAGCTGGAGAGAACAGCACATTGGCGGGAAAACATTGCCCGGAAGATATCGCCATCTGGCTCTCTCTCTCTCTTTCTCTCTCTCGGCACGGACTTCGCCTGGTTCCACATCAAACTGTGGCAATACTTCTGAACGGACAGAAATGGCCCCCACAACACAACCTGGAGAAACTAGAGTGGCAAAATACATGGGGTCTTTTACTTGGTTGTTACAGGTATTTGTAGATTGCTCCTGCGCACACGGGGCGCTACTGACGGCCGGAGGTGCTTTCCAGAGATGGTGGTACGTCGATGACAGCAGTGCATCACTAGCAATACAATCACTTATACTCATTCGATCGTTATTCGCAGTCCTGTTTGCGCTTAAACTTCATGCCGCGTCAGCGAGCCTTGTCTTTCAATTGACTCTGGGTTTATTACTGCACGTGCATTCGTTCTCCTCGTTTTTGTTCTAATGTAGCATCTATATATATATATATATATATATATATATATATATATATATATACATATATATATATATATATATATATATATATATATATATATATATATATACATATATATATGGTGTTACAGAATTTGCTCAACAAAATTTGAGATCTAGTACAAATCGGCAAAAAAACATTTCTCCAATGAAATGAGGGGGCGGAAATGTCTTCTAAAAACTGAGCAATTAAGCGTGAAAGCCAACAATAAATGAAACTCTTTGCAAAAATTGCAAAGAGTTTCATTTATTGAGACATAGATCTAATACAACATTTCTTCTGCTCTGAGCTAACGTAGAATGTAATTCAACAAATGCAAACCATTCTTCTAAACACGCAGGTATGATTGGTTTGTCCATAAGATGACTGGAGCTCTCGCAATTGCGAATTGTGTGAATATATGCCAGAACTACGAGATCGATACAACCATTTTTTGGAAATTTCGCTCTCACTTCAAAAGAATACATTTCCGCCTCTCGTTCCATTAAAAATAATTTTTTCACTGAGTTGTATCAGACCTTAAAGATTGTTGAGCAAATTCTAAAACACCCTGTATATATATATATATATATATATATATATATATATATATATATATATATATATATATATATATATATATATATATATATATATATATATATATATACATACATATACGCGCAGACGAAGGCACCACGCCACCGGGCTCGACACGGTGCCCCATAGGGGCAGCTTTTCTATGTGCAACTTTTTACATTGGGAAAAGTTCTCTTGCGATCAAGCTCTATGGCTAGGCCCAATTGCTAAGTTTGCTGAGTGACTGTTAAGGGATGCAATCTACAGCGACTAAACGCAACTCGAATGGTTGATTTAAGCGTTGCCTTTTCAGATGTCAAATTCCCCAAAGTATTGGCTGCAAAAAGAGACACGGAATATTCAATGAGCCCGCCTTGTTCGTTAGAATCTAGAATTTACACGCAGATCGACAGCATGCGTGCGGCACGTTTAGTATGATTTTCATGCAATTGAGCACAAAAAAGAAATTGCAGCTCTACGGGGATTGGTAAAAAGCAATGGGGTGAAGGCTGATAATATTTGTCAAACGACAGAAAATCTTGTGCCCCTCACAAGATTGGCCAATGAGAAAAAAGTGCTCCTCAGAAGGAGGCCAGCCGGTAACCAGACTGCGCGGGACGAAATAACTTTGTGAGGGACCGGAGAAAGAAAGCTTCCAACCGCACTTCCAGCGTACAGCTGAACGCTTGCTACGTTTTTAGCGAGTTGTCCATCAAACGAAATTCCATGAATTCTTTAACTCTCCGCGTATACATCGTTTTTCACACACCACAATATTGTTTTATTTCAGCCTACTTGTTGTGATTATTATTATTATTATTATTATTATTATTATTATTATTTATCATTATTTAGTTAATACAATTGTGAGGTATGAACGTTTAAATCATGTTTGTCCTGCTCTGTTCGCTTTCTGTCAGTTCATGGCGCCTATAATGGAAGCCACGTTCCCTCTACACACGGCCAAAGACATCATCTGTCTCAAAAACATGGCCTCGCGTCGATCGCCCGTAACGTCTTCGATTCGTTTTCCGATGTCTTGCAGGAGTTTTGCTGTACCTGTGCTGATGGGGCCGAGTGTCTCTAATGCAATGGGTGTAAAGTGGTAGCTTCTAGATAGTTCTAGATACTTCCTCCGTTTTTCAGAATCCGCACGTTCTGCTACCCATCCCGTTTCGACTGCGCTGTGACGTAAATATGATAACGCCGCCGTGCATGAAACCGTTACATCCCATACAAGGCATTTTCCGTGCGACCACAGCGGGATGGTGACCCCGTCAGGTCGCAACTCACTGCTGCCATTAAGACCTACTGGTTCGGGCGTAGATGGTATCCCTGCCCTTCTAAGAGCTCTTCTCACTATGGCGTTGAGTTCAGCGTGCCTTGTAAGTCTGCCGGGGCTTTTTAGACAGCTTAACGGGTGTAGACCGTCCGAGTCAACCGGTTGGCCGCATGAGAGGCACGTGAAGGGCTGGCAGACGGGGGCGCCTATCCTAAGAGCTGACATCATGCGGAAGGGGGAATTATTATTATTATTATTATTATTATTATTATTATTATTATTATTATTATTATTATTATTATCACCATCATTTCAGCACTGCGAAAACTAACGAATGCTGCATTCTGCGGGACGAAGCACCATCGAGGCCGTCACCGTTCACCGACTGCGACATTCTTTGGTCGCAATCGAATGCTCATTTGTTTTTTTTTTGTGCAGATATAGCTTGTGTATCGACTGACAACGCTTGCCTTGTAGCCGTGGTCGTTTTTCCCATTTCCGATTGCTTCCAAGGAGAGAACGGCGAATAGCTTGGACTTCGACTGTTACTACTTCAACTACAGCAAGTACAACGACCATGTTTTACCCGACGGCAGCTTGATCGGCGCAGAGTAGTGATAATCACGTCGCTGATTTGTCGTGCGGTTGTCACCACTCCGCGTAGGGCTGAGCAAGGTCTCTCTGGTTCTGCTCTCCTCTGCGGTGGCTGTCCCTAATACCGATTCGACCGGTGGTATCAGCCTTGAGGACCGGCCTCAAGGACCCACCCACAACCGGAGCAATCGACGAAAGCTCGAGAAGGTCGATTGTTGACTGGGCATTGCTCCAAATTGCTGGACGCATTCGATCCGTCGGATAGACAAGCAACTAGCTGTTCAGCTCACTCGCTCGATGACCCTTTTACTCTTCTTCTTCTTCTTTCTCGCGAATCTCTCATGCGTGCTCTCTATCTTGGGAATCTCTCGCATTCTTGTCGTCTCTTTAGATCTCGCTATTCCTCTCTCTCCTTCTCGGTCGCAAGCGCGCAAGCTCAGCTAGCAGGTCTTGGAGACCACATAAATGCTCTTGCGGCTCCTTTGCCCCTTGCTCTGCCATTGTGGCTGCGTGTCTCTATCTCGGCCGTGCGTCTCATCAGGTTTCGACCAACCTGATGTGGACATTCCAAATAGATTATTTCTGTTGTCTACGCAGGGAAAGCGAGAGAGAGAGCGAGAGAGAACACGGAAACGAAAGCGGGCAAGAAGAGTGTGGCTTTGAAGACCACCAAGAGATGCAATCGAAGTGTAGCGGGCGGAAGGCCAAAACACATGATAACAACAACAACAACTAACACGTACAAGCAAGGACAACGACAAGGTCAAGCAGCGCCCTGGGGCAACGAAAGCCCATCAGAACGGCTGAGATTGTGCCGCAATGAACGTTGTCCAGAACGGTAGCCATTAATGCAGTCATTTGTTTGTGATCAGGACGAATGCGATGGGCGGCGGAACCAGCAAGATCAACGTTCAAAGAAGGCGGATTCCAGCACGAAAAATGTCAAGGATATCGCCACGTCTTGCCGCGTTGCTCGCCAACAATCTATTGTCCGTCGTCTGGATGTTCAGGACCTGTTCGGTGTTTTCTGTGAGCGTGATTATACTTACATTACTAGCATTGGACCGGCAGTTGATCCATTGATGGGGCAACCGCTGTCATTGCACACGTACATACGCAGTACAAGGCTGAACCCAAGGGTTACTTAAATCGTTTTCGGATCAGTCACGTTTGGACGTTCGATTATTGGGATTAGAAGACTCTTCCCGTGAGACTTTGCTTCTACACTAATTTTCTTAGCATTGCAAGCGGGACTAAGTGTCGCGTTATTTTGTTGTGATGCCTCCAACAAACGCAGAACTCGATAAAGCTCGGCGATGCCTTAGTTTACGTATCGGCTACAGCTGACATGCGCCTTCAATGCCCAATGCAGGCACATGCTTCTGGCTATCCTTTCCATTTTTTGCATGCAAGTCTCCTTTATTGGAAAAGCACAAGTACTTGTCCAACTGCTACTCATCGTGGGTTGCGCTGGTTGCTTTCTACGGCAGGATCTATTCCGAGCGTCTTGTGTTTTGGAACATATTTTCCGAAGGAAGATCTTATGGGGACCTGAAGGTATGTGTGAAACCGCTTTCGGGTACATGCTATGTCGTAAACGCACCGTGCCCAACACTGACTTTAAGTCAAGCAGCCTGTGTTCTTGTCGAAGGTTGGCTTGCCTGCAAGCACTGCCAGGCAATGCTGCAGATAATTGGTAGTAATTAGCTTTATTCATTAATTTATATTACAGTCCTGTGTAAGTAAACGCATTAACGTTCAGCCTAGAACAGCCCTGGTCTGCACCATTCGGCAAGCAAGTAGTTAGCTTGTAATAATGAATAGCCTTTTCCCGGTTGCTAGCCGTGTGAGTGGGTAGTGCTGCGCTATCCTGGAATGTTAAACTGCTTTTTTGATCCATCTTTATTTTATCAGCCCTACTTAGGTCGGAGGACCTGTTTTTCAACTATCGCAGTGTGTGATGCACGAACGTACGGCCTTACGTTGTGCATATGTGGAAATGGTTCTGTCGCTCAGCCATGACGTAAGATTCAGAACAGTTTAGCTTTTTGTCATTTATTTGCCTATCCAGATTGGGCTCCCATTAAGTTATTTGAGCGCAATTTCTTTTGGCCTCTCCTCGCTCGACCAAAATGTTTAGTCAACTGGTGTGCATAATGCATTCGCAAGCGATTGCCTAACGCTTGAAGCCCAAGCACACCCTAGATTGCTATTACCGCTGTCATTACATGGCGTCGTGTTCATGGCATTTACATAACCACCAACGGTATAATCGCCACACAGGTATTTTGTGGAAAATTTACGCAAAATCTGCTAGTTCTTTAAGCAGTTGCATTCACCGAGTGACAACCTCCCACAGGAAGACGAACGCCCTGATTTAATTTGTTATATATTCTTATTTAGATAGCTTATCACTACTGCGCATTTCGTGCTGGCAAACTCTAGAGTTGCACTGGTCTCGCGCCAGTCCAATTGGTGGAGGACGGCGTCCTATATAGTCTACTATTTTGCATGTTCCTGGCCATGATCAGGTCCAAATCTTTGTCTAGAAAGCCTTTGCTTCGGCCGCGTAGAACGCCGTTGAATCGTCCACTATTGCTAGCAGTCTTATTTGGCTTCTCACACTCCACCGGTTCTCGACAAAATACGCGCTAGAATCAGGGAGAGCCTCTTGGCATCAGTCACATACTTTACATGCGTGTCGCAGATCTGACATCGCTATCACCATTAGATCTCTATGAAGCGAAACTCTGACAACGTCTATGATTGTATATGTACCCGTTATGTGAAACTTGTGACACATACTCAATTGTGCAGAACTTCATAGCCATTAAGTTCTGCACAATTAAGTCGTCCCTATCAAGCGGGGTTACATGTTTACCCTCAACATAATGACGAATTCAATGATGACTAAATATCGATTACAAACACGGCGAGCAAGATTGGTTCAGTATTAACTCACCCGCCACATCTATCTACTTGCGTGCAGTTGGCTTAAGATAATGAAGTATGTCAAATTATAAACCTATTAGCCTCACCTGTTGAGATATCGATTGCGATGCGTTCTTTTTTTTATTGAAATTTCTACTAGAATAACAAGGTATAGGGAACGACAATGCTGCACTGCACGGTCAACGCAAGCGTGTATGCAGATACGTAAATGTGGATACTAATCATTAAAAGAAACGAACGCTAGAAGGCACTGTTGGTAGAGTCTTTCGTTGTGCTGAGCCAAGTAACGTGACACACACTTTCGTGTTTTATTAGCATATATTCGTAAAGTATTACTAAGGGGTCTGATCAGCATCCCCAGGCGTTTAAAGATAAATGTCTCGCTAAACAGACCTAACCGAGATGAGATCAAACAACACGTTGGTAGGTCACCGATAGCTTATTACAGATATACTAGGTAGCTCAAAAGGTTATTAAGATGAGATACTTATAATGCCGCACTCTCTCTCACCGCTATTAATTTTTTTTCCTTTCAAATGTTCGTTTTGTTATAATGTTTCTTTTGACTTGCAACTTAAGTAAAACCTTAGTTAGATGAGGATCAGGGTAACTTTGCGCAATGTTCTCCACTGTTTCGAACGAGACTAGTGAGTTAAAAAGGCCGCATAAGCGCCAAAAATGAACCACATTTATGGCGCCCGAAAATGACTACTTAAAAGAAAAACGTGCGGAACATTTTTGCCGCCAATGGCCAAGTGAACATTAGGAAGATGACGGCCTTGGGGATCTGTTTAGAAACTGCGCAAATTCTTTTGACCTCCAAAGAGGTCGGTCTTTAGGACCAACGTGGCACAGTTCTGGTCGACTGCCTTATGGGCGGCAAAACGACAGCAAGAAAATACTATGCAGAACTGTTGGACCGTATGCCGCAAGAAATCACTGAGAAACGGCCAGCTTTGAAGGAGAAGAAGGTTGTCCTGTTTCACCGGCACAATGCTCCTGCACATAAGGCCCGACTAGCATTGGTAAAACTGGGCGAATTGAGATTCGAACGTATTGATGAACTTATGTCTCTACTCTCAAGAATGTCTGTCTTTCGATTCCCAGCGGAGAAGCGCCATTTGATTGCTGCTCAGCGTCCTCTGTCAATCTGCGCGGATCTGACGCATTCCGCGCAGCAAAGAATCGTACCGTAAAAGTCCGAGAAGCTTACCGCAATCAAATTGATGTCGGTCTATAAACACCACAACTTTAACGCTCACCTTGCCGTTATGTCTAGTTTTTTTTTGAAAGCTCTACATGATCTTTTAAGGAAATCATATAAGCAACATTTTAGCAAAACAATTGGTACTTGACAACGTTATACACTGGCTGCCGCTCCAGGTTTCTACTGCAGTGGGCCAACAAAATAGACGTGGTCTAGCGGACTAGTGCGCTAATCATGGTTGTTATCTTTCGGGGTGTCGCCAGTTCGATCCCTCTTGTTAATTGAATTCGCTTTGTGCGATGTTCATTGAGATAGCCATACCGCTAAAGGTGAGCGGCTATAGTACCACAAGGATTGTGAGAAAAACCAGAGATATCTCAACATGTTCGGGCCTCGGTGCATTAGAAGCATGCCTCACGATAATCGAGTTTTAAAACAATCTCCTTAAGTAAAGTAAATTACGTAGCAGGAAAAACACTGCACTCATAGTCATCGATTAACTCAGTTAAGCTTAATTATTAGCGACCTAATATTTGGGTTGTTTTATCTAGACATTTAAGTCCTGTCGGAAAACGTCACGCAATTTACAAGAACTTATATAAAAATTTAGTCTTGTCGTTTGGTCTAGTTTTTTACGAGGAAAAAAGTTGGGTTCAGAGAGACTGGCAGTATGCCTAAACATTTTTTTAAGAATTGACCTAAATTATAGTTCCAACCACTTAGTAAAGTTATAAACAAATTGTATATATATATATATACTTATATATATTCACATGTACATATGCTACTCATATTCCTGCACCCAGTTGTTTGGTCCAGCCAGGGCTGGTCATTCGGGAAGAAAAAGTACATGTGAAGGTGTCTATTCGATAATGGTAACGCAAGCAGCGTAAGCCGTAACTGTCAATGGTCGCCAGCAAAGGTTGATCGTACTACACCATAAACTTATGCACGACAGCTTTACGCATTGAGTGCGCGAGTCTGCGGCCAATGCTGCAAGGTCGTCCACGTGTCCGCTGACTCCTCGACGGTCTTAACCTCGTTGGCGAAGGCCAAGTAAAGGCCAAGGTTTCGGCGAAAACAGGCGCTCGCCTGGCCGCGAGGCGACAACGAGCGCTGTTTTGTTTGTACTCTGCGCCTGGCATCAATTTCCAAGTTTAGCAGACACAAGTTTAGCACAAACAAGCAAGTGACTCGGCCGTGGGCAACCTTCAAACTCGTCACTAACGAATAGATTATTGGCATATGCTCGTACCGGCTGAATTCGATGGTGGTGGAACTATGCCAGTTGCACGTAAAATATGCAGTGACATGCAAAGGGCGGTTTTCTTTTAGTAGACATATATATATATATATATATATATATAAAGAGATGGCTTCAAGTTGCCCTCCCCGTTCCTCGATGACTTTATATATATATATATAAATCATGCTTTTGTACATAGTAATCGTTTAATGCATATAAACCCGTCGTATCCATGTAGTGTCCTCTTAATAAAAAATATATATATTTTGTAATAATAATTGATAAATAGGAATATCGCTGGCATGCTACTGAGCCTGTCGACAGGATCGTGACCAATGGAGTGCCAAACCTCGGAAGTTAGTTGAGTTTATTAAGATGGTTGTCATTGCAGAGAACACGCTGTCCGTATAGCTTCGATTGATTACGCCACAGCGGAAGTCAAGCCTGGCCTTTCTATAAATCGACAATTGAAAAATGGCCAGGTTACATGAGAATTAGATATTTTGCATGAGTGTGCCTAGAAGACAGTACAATTCAACCAACACCAGGAAATGCGAACTACATGCACCCGTATGTATTTTCTTCGCTTGCAAGCTGTATCAAACAACGCACAATTTTGCGATATCTTACTCTGGGAAAACCGCTGACGCTTTGGCTGTGAGTTATTTAATGACAGGTGACTGTCCGTTTTGACGGCAGTCACCTGTCATTAAATAATTAATTAATAATAAATTGCATTCTTTCACCGACAGATTATTCCAAAGCTGAAAGCTGATGTATGGTCCTGACAAAGAACGTGGGGACACCTCACTCGTGCAAACTTTAGCTTGCTTAAAAGACGTTTGGCAATGTACATGAGGCGAGTATATTTCTTGTCATTGCGGGTGAGAAGCAGCTCTGCGCACTTAGTGTCAGGCTGTGCTCTGGTTGTTGAGATCATTCGATTGAAGTTGAAGACGTCGCCTACAGTACCATTCCCGAAAAAGTTTTGTCTTCGAATGGGAAATAAAGTTGAACCAGTACGGCGAGAGATTGGAGACCTAGATATTTTCAGTGTCTTTCATCGCTGGTCTGGTCCTGCATGTCACAATCGCCACGTCTACACCAGATGCATAGTTCATGACTATCATCACCTGGTCTGTTCGAATACGAACTTCCACGAAGAGTACACGAAGTACATCTGTCGAGTGTGCTTCCAAGCGTGTACGAAGTATCATGCGTCTGCCTGCCTGGCCCTCACGAAGAGATCGCTGTACTGCCTCTCTCCTCTTGGATGACATGTCAATAGCGGCTGACAAAATATAAGCATATAAAATATGCATAATCAATATGAGTAATATAAATGTTGATGATTATTAATGAGAGGTGTTACAGCATTAAAACATGTTTGTAAAACAGAGACTCATAAAACACGTTTAGGAAGACAGCCATTAGTGCACGCAGAGTATGTTTAGCATCCCTATACTATGGCATTTATTTTTGCCATTTGTTTATGTTCTTTGAGATGGTTTTCCCTCTTTGTCGCTTAGATTGTAGTATATTTTTACTTTACAAATGTTTTATGTTTGATTGTTAGAACGCAAAGAGAAACAGGAAATCAGGCCGAGTTGCTAAAGTGTCTATAGATATATAAATATACGTTAAGGTATACTGCCAAACATGAATATATATATATATATATAATATGGTTTTATTTCATTTTGAAGTTACAGTGGATATGAATATATATATATATATATATAACAAAACAGCTGATTTTTATAGAGGTTGTGTTTCACATGGCTTCAGTATCGTTCTATTGTGTTTTAAGACGACACCAGTAATTACAACATAAAAATTAAAAACATCAATGTAACCAAATGTGCGCATCAGAAAACTGTTTTTAGAAATACTAAGTGTAGAACAATGAAGAATGCTAAAAAATAGGCATCCTCTAATCATAGGTGTAATATGTAAACAGATGGCTACCACTTGAGGTGGAAAATAACATTTAGTTAGTTGGTCACTCGATTTATGTAAATGAAACAAACATATTTGTTCACTGGACGCCACGGAAAAACTACTTTTACTTCTTATTTTTATCGAGGCCTTAGAAGTCATTGGATTAATGTCGTGATGCAATCCTAGAAGAAGTGTGGCCGTTACAGGCGACATTATAAAACGGGTAAAAAGGTGTGCCCATGAATTCATCCTAGAGTGTTATGTATGTAGATACGAAAAACATCGTAACATAGTGGCCCAAATAAGGTTGCTATTTTGCACAATAAGCCGTTATGCTGAAGTGGCAAAAACTGACAGAGATGACGGACAAAGTTTTTCACAGATCATCTATGACTCTCGTGTACGTACAGCTGTGCGATATGCACAGCACGCGCAGGCACAATGCGTTAGGTGCAGAAATCATTTTATGCAACAAGCAAAATACTTCTGCGGCGTAGGCAAGTGGTTCGCAAATTCGTTCCCTTGTCGTGTCGCCGGCATGACGGTTACATTTTACTACTTGCTTCTATCTCTTAGTACCTACATTTCACTTCTTTTTTGTCTTTCTAGGTGGGGTTGCTGCGGCAGAACTTCGACTTTCATAAAGCCATTTATTCATTCTTGCAGGCTCTCACACTCTATTCTTTGGTGCCGCTCGAGGTTCTTTATTTATTACTTACTGCAGCTTCAGTGAATCTTGTTTTCCCTGTCCATTCGCAGTAAGTAATATTCCTTGCCGTGAAGCCATTATCCGCGCTCGTCTTCCTCTTTGGTGTCTTCGGTGTTCGTAAATGTAAGCTTTTGCTTACATTTACTAGGGGCTAGGCAACAGGCAAGTTACGAGTGCTGCTATCCTACAGTATGGCCTGAAATACTTTAGTTGACTTTGATGTTGGTCCATGACTAGACCAGAAGTATTCGCCCATTTTACGTAACTGCAGACACAAGGACGCATATCCATCTACTTACTAATCTTCAACCGCGAGGTTTGCCGACAGGAAGTGTGGCCGTCTGCGTACGAAGTTCCGATGAGTCTTGTTTCTTTCTTGTCTTATGTATCCGATCGTGTCTTCAATCAAAACGATAACCTGTTCGGCGGATGGAGCACAAACGGAATCACTCGCAGAACGGTTGGCAGGCTTCCAGAGGCTCTGCGACAATCATATGCACTGCTTAAGCGATCACCTCTTTCACGGAACCTTTTTATCAACCTTTTTTGAACGTTCTTCAATCATATCAATGTGTTTGCATAGGTATGGGCTCTAGACAGGTGACCAATGAGATGTTTTATTTATCAATTTGTATTACAGTTTTACTATTGGATATATTTAATGTTTAGTTCTGTAGCTACGTGAAGCGTTATACGGCCCAAATGAAGTCTTTGTACATCGCCTTCACAAAACGCACTTCCCAAGTGGTAACGATATATTGATCGCATATTCTCTTACATCTGATTGGGAGTGTATTTGAAGAATGGCGTACCGTCGTATTAATATTTTAATTTACTAACATATACTATATTGTTATATAGTATATTAGCATCATTTTGATTGTTTCGGGCGACAGTTATTCCGTCATGGGAAAGTATTCACAGAAGGGCTGTACGCTTCTAGAACCATCTAACGTCGTAAACGACGGAAGTAAATCGCAACAACAGCAACTCACGTTATGATCACACCAAAAATCATGCATATGTCTGCTCATCTCAGCACCCAAGAAGTACCAGCAGTCTCAAACACCAGACGTTGAGTGAAACGAAGACGGGTCAGAAAAAACAAAGTCCATGGGGGCTAATTTATTCAGTGCCAAAGTTGAGAGCATTGGCACTCTACATTTACCGATAATACATACATACATAATACTTAAATTAAACCAGACAATGCACAACTGTAGGCATCTGCTGAATATGTCGCTGCATGAATGGACTATTTGACTTTTCTGCAACAAGGTAGAACTATTTTACTCAGTGCACACAACGTATGTTGGATTTGGAAGCTACGAATTTACTACTTCTCAGTAACAATAGCAGAGGTCAAAAAGAGGTTTTCACAAAATAAAGTAAGCACAGAGATACTATAGTTTAATAAAAAATATTATTAGCACAACGTTGTATTTCTTGCGTACATTTTGAGAAAATGCTTGACTACCCAGTCACCGAATTTGCTATGCCAGTCCATGATTAGATTGATTTTAAGCCCGAGGCCTACCCTTTACTGTGTCCATTTTGGCTTCCTAACAACTTTTGATAGTATTCACTATTCACTTTTTTGGGATAACTTGAGGTAGTAGGCAGATATGTTTTATAAACTGGATTCGAGCATATCCAACATCGTTATAGATTGAAGTAAACAACTGCAATAGTAACTTGTAGGGGTCGGCTTTCGGGGAAGTAGGCAATGTCCGAACACTGTCAGTTTTCTCAGCAATGAGGCTCTTTGTGTTTAAGATTGTTCCGAGCCTGGTTTATGGTCTTGACAGGGTATGGAACCACCTCACGCTGGCGAATTTTAACCAGCCTGAGAAATGTTTTTTTAACTATATATGAAAGAGGTGCTGTGCCTGCTTATAAGAGTAAGGAGCCGCTTTTTGCATCTCATGTCAGGCTGTCCACCGGCTACTGAAACAATCCTACAGAGGCTGAAGATGCTTCATACAGTACCTCACGAGTGTCTTATTTCGGAGTGGGAAACTAAAGTCGAACAGGTCAGTCAGGAGGTCGGTCGTTTGGACGTTTTCAATGCCTTGCACCTTTGATATGTTTAAGCGCAGCCTTTCACGAGGTGTATGAGTTGTGCACCTACCAATACTACCTGCAGAGGTGTGCCAGGTACCATGCAGTGGCATGCACAACACTGGATCAAAAATTGTTGCACTACTTCTCTCGCGCGGAAGCGTGATGAAGATGAAACATTATAAAGAAATATTTTTAAACTGTATATTATACTCAATTTGAGTGCAGTAAACATAAATCAAAATAGTAACTTGTGGTCATGTATCTGAATTCCTTAGATCTCTTTCTCAACATAAGTGTGCTTTAAAATAATTGTAGTAAATATATTCTTGACTGTCCCGGCGCTACTGCTAACTATTTGCAGTCGATTTGAAAGTGTAAGCAGCAGTAGTCGTAATGAGTTATAATCGCGTGTAACAGCTGTCTCAGTACTGCTCATATACTTTATACAGGACGTAAATGTCTTGCGTGGAGACTTGCCACATTATAATCCAATAACTTATGACCGAAAAAGAATATTTACATTGTCATATGTGATTTATAACGGTTCTCTAGTCGATGCTTTGCTATTTTAATGCCTAAAGCTGGGAACGGCTTGCAAAAAGAATAAAGCCTTTAAGACGGGTCTACAGTATTCCGCTTATTATTTAAACCGATCGTTTTTTGCAAAGCTGCGTTACGATATATTGTGAAAAGTTACATGTTTGTTTGAGGGCTTCAAGGATATTTTTTAAGGATTTTGCAAGATTGCTCTTGAATACTTCTATCTGAGGGTTAAGACGATCGAACTGGATAGACCTTTTTAGAGGTGTTCTGGAAGTGACAGAGAAGAAATGCTTTAGCGTTTCTAGGCTGCTCTCTGCCTGCACATGAAGTCGGTCAGGGCTGTCAAGGTAAAGTGAACTGAGTTTGCGATTCGATCGGTGAAAGCGTAAAAAGTTTTCTCTAGCAGCAAAGAGGAAAAATTTTAAAGTGACAGCGAATTCTTTTCCTTCCTTCCACAGCATCGAGTCTTTTGTCCGCTGGCATCCTACGACGCAGACAACAACATGTGCATACTCGCGCGACTGTGTGTTAGTGTTGGCATTGCAGAACGCTTGTGCGAAGAACCCCTTTCGCACGTGCATGATGCACCTCGATAACGTCATGTGGGAGGCCGGTCTACATCGCGTCACTGCACTTCTCGTCTCGTCCTCGATGAGCATCAGCAGCAGCAAGGGTGTCCGTGTACAAAGCTTGCCCTTGCTCCCGTGCGCACCGGCTTTCCCTGAGTAATCCCTCATCGACTTGCTGGTCTCGTTTCGGTGGTTTATTTGGTTTGCCCTCCTCCCTTCTCATTGTGGCAGTTGGTAGAGCAGGGTGGCGCTTGGTATTAGTGGTGGTAGCCATGTGGTGGACATGGAACTGAGCAGCACGGCCGCTGAGTCTAGTAGGCAGTGTAGCCCGGTACGGAGAGGCCCGTCAACTGAGCAACAAGACGAGCGGGGATCGGGATTGTGGTCTGAATGGGAAGGTGTGGGGTGTATGGGGAGAGGAGGGGTACCGACGTGGTCGACTCATCGATGAGGCAAACGCACAGATGAGCGAGGGATATGACCCCCACGCAAAGACTCGAAGCTGCACGTGGGCAGGACAAAACAACTATTCCTCCGCTAGCTAATAGGCGCCAACGGATTGCCTGAGGTGCCCCCGACGTTGCCCCTGCTGGTTCTGCTTCTACGACTACTGGTACTGTAACAACTGGTTCTACTGCTTCAGCTACCGTTGCTTCTATGAAGCTGCCTTCCTTCATCTATCTGTCGTACTCGCAAGGTCCCTAGAGAGCGCGGCGAGACAATCGCGCATAGACAACTGCTGATCGCGTTCTTCGTCTCGTCGAGGTTCTTTCCCCTTGTTTGGTTAGTTGCAGCCACAGAAACAGCAACATAGTAGGGCTAGTAATGCCTGTCTGGCTTGGAGACAGATCGACAGAAGGATACAGAGAGAAGGGAAAGACGACACATGAAAATAGAGAAATATATGTTAATAGCAACGAAGACTTCTTCTGCCTGGTAGTAACATGGTGAGTGAGTGATCAAGATCAGCTGCTACTGTCGAAGCAAGTGGAGTGGTTGAAGGAAGTTCGGGGTTTATCGCAATGACAAATAAGACGAATGCAAAGGACAATCAGAAAATGCTCTTTGCTGGGACAAAGCTGCTTTCTGCTTGCTACTCTACTCTGAATTATACTATTACTACAGATTTAGGTTAATGACTGGTTGTCTAGCGGAGAGCCATAAGACAGATAGACATACATACAGACATGTATATACATTTATATATACATACACTGACGAGCCGGTGAGAATGTTAATGTTATGTAAGACCAATATATATATATATATATATATATATATATATATATATATATATATATATATACAATTGTCTGCAAGGAGGTTGTGGCTACCACCACTCCCCTGCAAAGTTTTTTTTTCTAACAGAGGTTATCCCTAGACATTTAAGGTGCCAATTTAGTTTCAGTGTTGGCTAACTAGCTGGGCTGGCCTTAGGGCTAGCCGAAGTTTAGCTGCACGTTCGCAAGAGCACATTCGTTAACGCCCATCGAGTGGTCTAACTGAGTTTAAAATAAAATAAAAATATGTGTACAGCTGTGTGTAAACAAAATGCCTGCACGTTTAGAAAAACAAATACCCTTGTCTGGCATCTACAAGCAGAGAGGTGCTTGGTAAGGGAAATGCTATGATTTATAATAACGACTATACAAACATCAAATAAAAGAAGGAACACCTCTTGATGTTGGGGCCGCGACGATGACGCGACGTTAGTGGCGAGCCATTTTAACCAAAACAGTGGCCATTCACCTTCACGCGTCCTTGTGACGGGAGTTCGGCATTTGGTTGCCGCCATCGTCAAAGCTTTGCGCTGGTCTGCCGCTTGGTGTCTCGTTTTATCTATGCCGCCATTCGCATCCACCTCGTATCCTTTTGGTGCCTCCTCCTTGTACTCCACACTGTTCTCCCTGTTTTCTTTCTCGTTCTCTCTTTTCCAATTGCCGTTGTTCGTCTCCCACTTTCCCTATCTGGCTATTATTATTATTATGGTTGTTATTAGGAGGAAACCAAGGAGGAAACCATCTCTGAGAGCAAGCTCGTCATTGTCGTCCATCGTCGTCGTCGTCCAAACCTCGTACCGTTTCCACCAACTAATATCACACAGGTCTAATATATCGAGCCATAGCCGCGGGCAACAGTGGTCATGAACGGCCATGACCACGAAGCGCTGCCTGACTGCCGTTGGGCGTGTGGCCGGGGACTGGCCGACCTATAATACCCACCCACCTACCTACATAGGGGTAGAGAGACACGAAATCAGAAGCACCGAACCTGAGATCGAGAGTCCGAGAGAGAGAGAGGCCGAGAGATAGATGGGTCGGAGAGAGAGGCCCACGGGAAAGCAAAGCAGAGCGTACACGACGGGATGCTGGGAGTGACTTGTTCTTGAGATGCCTGTATGGTCTTTCCGTGTTCCGTGAGAAAACCGTGGGAAGGAGAGAGAGAGAAGAGCAAGGACAAATCGTTGCGACAAGGCAAGTTCCATCACCGCGTAAAAAGTGGCCCATCGAGAGCCTAGGCGCAAGGTGACGTACGCAAGGGGACCACAAACGGCCAGGCAGAGAGTAACAGAGGCAGATCGGTGAGCGACTCACTTTTTATCTATCTACTCTAACAGCCACGATTACTTTAATAATCACTGCTGCTTCTGCAACGGCTCTAGCAAAACACTACTCGTACTACAGTTGCAGCGTGTTCATGACACGGTATGAACCCTATCGCAGCAGTATCGTTTAAGCAACGCACCAGTATACGTAGGTTGTTTTTAAAATACGAGGATATAGCAATACAATTTTCAAATCCATTTCAGATGTTTTTTTATTTTATTTCTTGCCATACTCTTTGATCTCTGCACGGTTGGTTCTGCAACGTATTTCCAATATTTTCACCTATTTGTAAATAATAATAATTGGGTAGATGGTTAAGCACCATCTCTTTCATTGGGACATCTGTACTCCCCTTTTTTTGTTCAATAATGGCCAATTATAGTCCACTTTAGCATTTATTTTGGCCAAATTGGAACCAATGAAAACCAATTTAAGAGTGACCGGTCCAGGCCTTGAACTCACGACCTCCCAAATACAAGGCGTACCCAACTAAGCCACCTAGCTCGAAAAGCCTCAAGGTCCTCAAAAAACCGGTCACAGCCGCGATGATCTGTATATCCAAGCTGAAATTTTCTTTCCCAGAGCCACAGATATTGACGTCTGGGAATCTAAAAAGTTACAAAGCTAAAATCGGGAGAACAAGTTAGACGAAGTAGCAATTCTAATTCTATTTCGTGGACTTTGACCCTTGCGTCCGTGGAGGTATGATTCGGAGCGTTGCCATGATAAAAGATGATTTTATGCGTGCAAATCACGACTATTTCGTTTGCAGTCACTTTCACATCCGCGTCGCGTCGTGCAAACTGTTCTGGAATAGAAAATAATATGCACCTGTCACTGTTTGATCCCTCTGAAAGCCCTCAATGATATTTTCATTGGAAATCCCAAAAAAAAGTTGCCATTATCTTCCCGACCGAATCGGTGCAGGCCCAATTCAAGAGTTTTGTTGATTTGCCATGTACTACAAAGATAGTTTTAGCTTCACCTTGTGGAAATTGTGATTGGTTTACGTATGGTTTACATTCTGGTTACGCATGAAAAACTTTATGTATATATATATATATATATATATATATATATATATATAACAAAAGCGATTTAATACGCGCGGACCCGAACGGGAGTGCCCACCAGCCCGAATTGACAGGCCGGCAGATCCCCCACCCTCCCCCCTATCGAGGTTCGGAATGGGGGTACCACACTACTCCACCGTACCGATTAGACGCGTTCACCTCGCGATTCCGCGTTACACTCCAGAATATACATTCCTCCCGAAGGACGTCTGACCACTCCAGAGCAGGGGTTCCCCGTAAAATACGGGGCCAGAAGGTCCTCTCGACCGGTGGTCTGCGTTCGTGTGGCCACTTCTCACTCATTTTGCCTATTAAGCCAAGGCAGCAGGCGTCCCGGACGGTACCACCGAGTGTCACTCGGGACGTTAACCGTCCAGCCCGGGGGTCTTCTATGCAGCACAAGCCCCCCGTATTGGCAGTAGCCTTAACAGCCCTCGAATGGGCCACGACAGGATGACAATATAAATTCGTTGACACCCAAATCTATCGTATGCCTTGCCCCCCGGTTAGTTGTTAAAACACGGGAGTGTCAGTTTTGGGAGTTTGTACCGTCTGACTAGCTTACATAGTGGCTCGTGAAGGTCCCCGCAGCGCGCGGAAGTCGCGCACCAGCAGACCAGGCCGGTAAGAGAGTCATAGATACTCCCGGGTGTGTCAGATCTTAGCCGGCATGCCGAAGCACCCGTTTCCGGCGGTCGCCACGAGGAGGCGCCTGACACGTATACCTATGACTGTCACTTATCCTCGCACCCCCGGTTTCGCGGCGGTAGGCACCGCTCCGCCGGAGGTGTTCCGAACAAGAGAGTCATAGTTACTCCCGCCAACATCCCAACATTCTGGTTACGCATGAAACACTTTATGTATATATATATATATATATATATATATATATATATATATATAAATAAATATATAATAATATATATATATATAAATAAAAATAATATATATATATAAATAAATATATAATAAAATATATATATAAATAAAACGCGTTTTTACTCTTCCTTTATGCATTGACTCACAGTTTAAGCTCACCGGATGAGCTTGTTGAACACCGATTGTAAGTAGTTTTATGTCTGACGCGTGTGACGTAACATTTGTTGTCGACCAGCAACTCCCCAAATGCCTTAATTAATGACCAAAACGACACACATACCTTATGGGGGTCGATTTTATTTATTTCTGCCGACAATCACTTGTGCGACGAGAGTTGTCGTTTTTGTTTGCTCTACATGGTTCGCCTGTATGAACACGAGCTAACATCTGCCAAAAGCTTCGTTCTACGTTATCATTCGTATCTCTATCACTGTACGCAGCTCTATACAAGCAGAGATGGGTTATCGTGCATGCGTTGATGATCTCAAGTTTTTTCTATTCCGTATTTGACTAGCATACTGCCACCAAACCCTGTGCTTGCTCACTGGGTGAGCAAGCACCCACGATTGAGCAAAAGCTCATTCGTATCAATATACACGCGTGCTATTTGTCTCACTTTTATTTCCAAAGTAAACGAGTTTTCTATTCTATGCAATGAGTTCGATAGTTGACTGATTGATTTCTCATTCACTTGCTAGGTGTGTGCACACATATCACCGTTGTATACCAAGGGCGCATAACGTTGCGACTAATATTTACCTATATTCCACTTCCACGTACTTAGAGCGGTATCTGACTCTTTACCGAGCTCGACCACGGAGCGGATGCTCCTGTGGAGAGCGACGGCGACCTTTTAAGCTTACTGAGGGCGCTGTTTTCGTCGTCTCTCCAAGTTGGCAGCGGTGACGGAAGTAGGCGGGCGAGACGCAGTATCGTTCAAGGGCGTATTGAGCTGGTGGTAGCGGACTTAACGTTCCAGCCAGTTCTCATAGCCACATCCTCCAACTGACGTAGTGGTTCCAGTAGTAGTCGTCGTAGTAGGAGCAGTAGTATTAGTATTACTGGTAATCACATAGCCACACCACCGGTCGGTCACTAGAGCTGCGGAGGATCCGTAGATCCGTGCCGGTTGGAGGGAATTTGTAGCGAATTGGTCATCTCCGTTGTAGCAGAGACGGATATTGCCGTCTCGGCGAGCGATGATAGAGACGAAACAGTAGCGTTTGGGTTGGCGGCAGGTGGCAGGCGTTGAATCAGCGCTTCTTTCTTTACGCCCCTATATCATTTTAGCTCTGCCCCCTCTCTCTCTATATATATATATATATATATATATTTTAAGCCTTTTCGCTTTATTTTCATGTTAGCCAGCTGCCGGGACGCACTCGACACACACACTCGTCGTCGTCGCCGTCTAGAAAGAGATAGACAATCAAAAGACATACAAATAATACGCTTGCACCCACCCAACCCGCAAGCACGCACGCAAACACAGACAAACTCTCTCTAGAAATACGTCCGCACACTGCCCGCACACAATGATCGCTCAGCCGAAAAAGCAAACATTTGGCTTCGGCTAGTAGCGAAAGAACCGCCGACCGACCGACCTACGACGAAATAGACCAGTAGCCACGGTTTGGACAGCAACGACTTTACTGCTTATTTCATTCGTTTCATTCTCTTTTTGTTGGTTCTCCACATCAGCTTGTTTCAGCCACAGCTCCCACAGTTGTGGTGGCCGGGCGATGGTGGCGGCCAGGAGGCGGCGACCAGGAGTCATTGCTGAGACCACTCTCGTTTTGTTTTTTTCTGGCTCGTCTTTTACGCCGACGTGTCGCCGTTCTGTGTGAGTGTTGTGGAAAGATAGCCGCACTTAACAGCGAGTGTAGTACTGTTGCCCAGTTTTGGTGCTTATTGCGATTCTTTTCGAAGCAAACGTTTTTTGTCTGTCTGTTTGTTGGTTGATTGTTGGTCCGCTTTTTCTCTATCCGTCCAAGCTGGACGTACAGGTCGCAAAAAAAAAGATTGTTCTAGTGTCATGTATGCTTTGGTCCTAGATCGAATCCGCCAGTCACGCTCGCTAGTCGTTATGTGAGAGTCGCTGCACTACGTCAGCCCTATCGAGCGACCTCGTATCAGATACCGAAACGGATGGCGTTAATCACCACGATTCGGTAGCAAAGTGTGTAAATGTTTTTAAACATTTTTTTTTCCGTAAGGCTATTTATTGTCCGTGTAAGTTTTTTCATGTCATGGCTAATTTGTAATCCACTCCGGCATTTACCTTGTCTAAATTGAGAGTGGCCGTCTGGGTCTCAAACCCAGTCCTCCCGAATGCAAGGCAAAGGCTTTGCCACTGAGCCATCTTGCTCGGTAAATTTAAAGTTGTTTTTACTAAGCACAAAACGCTAAGTACGTTATGCAAATACAAGTGCTTCGTATATAGTTTGCCGACGATTATATACGTGTGAATTTTAACCAATTTCTAATGTATTTGCATAATAAAAGTATAGTCACGCTCTACCTTATTTATAGGGCATGCCCCTCCCTGCGCAGCTTTTCTGGGCTTCACCCTGACAGCTTTAGGCACCGACTCCAATGAATGGAATCTTCTCATGTTTTCTTCATATTCGGAAAGAGACGAGGTAATCGCACGATGCCAAGTCAGGTGAATAAACCGTGTGTCTTACCAGCTTAACTCCAGATGCGAGTATACAAGCGTCTGTGCTTTCAGCCGCCAATAAAAATATTGGTAGATTATTGTAGTATACCAATCGCTAGTCACTGTGCCACCGTCGTCCAGTTTAATTATTGACACAATTTTATGGCTAGAGAAAAAGACGGCCACCACCACTTTGCCAGCGTTTCACAGCGTTTGTGAGTCAAAACGTTCCAACGTCTGACTACTGCAAACTCCGGAGCAGAGATCATGAAATATGACAAGTTTTCACGGATCATCCACCAGCGCACTCCTCGGTGATAGGTAGGACCCAACGGTAGATCGAAGCTCGTCGAAACACGCTATTGCACTTTATTCTTGCTGGAAGTTCCTTCTACAGGTGAACTGTATGGAGCTAAATTGATACGGCTGTGTTCGAACACGCTCGTGTTTCCCATTTTATCGCACCGTTTTTTTGTAAGAAAATCAACTCAAATTGTATCATTATCATCTCACACAACATCAACAAGAGATAGAAGGCAACCCGCAGTAGGTTGGACTTTAACTCACACTCGGGATACGCGGTAAAATGCAAAAAATGTGCGGACTGCGTAAACTGGACATGCTGGTTCTACAAACTAGTTAATCCAGCGAGGCTAGTAAACCGCCCATAAATAATATGTGGTGTCGAGCCCGGTGGCGTAGTGGTTTAAGACTGCGCCTCGCAACCGGAGAAGACACATAGGTGCGCGGGTTCGCGTCCCACCGTTGCAAATTTGTATTTATAAGGGTCCGTCTATGAAGCAATGTGTAAAACAAAAACAGTACTGTGGACGTTAAATCTTGGCTGAGGGTCAGCCCGAAATCTTTAAATAATATGTGGGAAAAGTATGCGCAAAACGACCGGAACCACGAGGACGAGTCTGGGCACACCAACTCGTTTTCCCATCACCACCAGCGCGGCTACAAGGGCAGACCGGGCGTGTTCCTTCTCGTCGTGCTCATCTTTCGAGAAACCTACCGTAACGTATGTACGTGCAATACGATACAATAGTCTTGCGTGATGCTTGTATCTCGGCCAGAATGAAGTTCAGGCTCCGCAATGCGTCGAAACACATGTGTGCCCGCGCGGCTGTGTTTGTTTATTTGTTTGCGTCACTCATTCTTCGCTGGCACGCCTTCTTCCAGATGCATGGTGGTGGCATGACCCTCGCTTCTTTGGCTTCTTTGTCAGAGACGCCATCTATGTAGATTGCTCGACGTGCGTCGCAGGAAAAGCAGAGCTATTTTCTCGCTCGCAAGTACTTCATTCAGCCACAAGATAACGGTCAGCGCACTAGCAGAGACTAACTTTGCAAGCAGCCGGTATGCGTCTGCGCCGCTGGCCTGGCCTATAGCGATGCCCGGCAACAAGCAACCAACGGCTTTACGCTGCTGCTGCTGCGCGTGCAGTGTTTGCAGTCGCCACATTTCTCGTATCGCTGTGTTCTCGTAGAGATGGCCAACACTGGCCGCTGCGTATCATATAGGCGGCCAGCCGACTGACTCTATCTATCTATCTATCTATCAACCTGTCTGCCTGTCTGTCTGTACACAGGTCAGTCAGAGTGCACGGCAAGCTATGCATAGACGCTTACCGTACACTGACGCATGCACGCAGAGCACCTATGCGTATGTGGTGGCATACGCTGAGCCTAGGTGCTCTATGTGTGTGTATGAATATGAAGAGCTACCAGCTCCATGCTATGTTGTCGCGTTCAAATGGAATGGAGGACGACACGGCCGGGGCAGCGTCGAGAGGAAACTGGGTGTTCTCTCAATGTCCTTGTTCGTATTGCTCCTCTCTCGCCTCTTCGTATTGCGTCGGCCTGAGTGACGGTGGCACCGGCGGCTGCAAACGTATATCTATATAATCATACGGACGTCGCTAGTTGTCTCTCCAGCTATGAATGGTAGCGTCGTCCTGACCTCTTCCTGCTGGACGAAGGTGGATGAAGGTGGCTCAAGACAGCCGACGGGCACTTCCGTCGGACCCACGCTGGCATACTCAAGCTGAGCATGCCGTTGCTTTTGGGGTGGGTTGGGGGGTTGGGGGGTACGCTTTTCGCCTCCCCCCGCATGCACCTAGACTCCTGGGTCGACCACTACAACGATAACTCGGGACGGAGTAGAAGCACAACCCAGTGATTCTGGCACTAGGAGTCGCAGACTCGGTCCTGGCGTGACACATACCGTTTGGTGACGATGTTTTCGAAAGTCTAAACATTTGCGTTTAGATCATATGTGTTACCTGACGAAGTGTTACCGGCTATCCGGTTTTTGATTAGGCATATAGCGTGTTTCATTTTTTGATATTCCTTTGCAAACCATGGCTTATGACTGCAAATATATATGCAGTGGAAATGCATGCGGCGTAAGTTATGCATACGCGCGTGCACACGGCATGTTGGCGACATTCCGGTAGGTTTAAATGGCGGCCGTATCTATATAAGACGTACATATAAGACGTATATATATATAAGACGCAGCCGTAGCGACCGTATCTATATAAGACGTACGAACGAATGAAGCGATAGATATAAGCGGATAATCAAGGCGTAAGTTAAAGTTGTCTTCTTTGCAGGAACAACCAAAGAGTCGTAAGTGAAGTGCTAAACCATTCACCACTTTCGATCTGACTCTTCCAGAGCGGCGGAACTAGGGGAAGTTCCTTTGCAAAACCGATGGAATGGAAATGGGACACTATTCCACAAGGAAAACTGGTATTCGCTTGTGTATTCACGGTAGAAAAAAAGCGTGTCTATCCCTGATAAACAAGCTTAAGGTAGGGACTGACCATCAAGCACGAGCTACTTTACACAGGTCAAAATGAGTAAGCAGAGCACCGATATGTATTTTGGGATGGCTGGGCAGGTTAAGGAGGTACTTATTCCAAGTATAAGGAATATAGGACACAATGCACAAAGAGTGATCGCGCCTTCAGGGCCATGACTTTCTTGGGGCGGAGTCTGTTATAATGTATGGCAATAGAGGCGGTTACAAGTCAATACAAGTAAAAAAGTTGTTGCAGTACAGAAAACCCCTGCCCGTTAGGAAGTGGGCCTCTGTCATCCATGTGATATCTAAGGAAGCAGCTGAATATTTTGATAACCTGCAATGCACCGGTTCGTGGAGCGGGCCATCAGAGAGTAAAAGGTATGGGCGAAATTGGACAAGACAGAAGAAAAGTCAGGAGAACAGATACAGCCGACCAAACGGCCAAGCTGTCCGTGGGGAATTCTGGGTGTTGACATCCGCGGCCCAGCGATAGAAGACCATATATCATCAGATATATGGCTTTTGCCCAACTCCTGTATTCTACACATATAGGCAACAACAGCCTGTAGTTAGTCAATCAATTATTGTATTCGTGTGCGTTTTTGGCTATCGATGCGCTGAGTACTCGAGTTAGTCGAAAAAGCACATGATCGATTGCGTATCACCAGGCGTAGAAATGTCACCGAATGCAACGCAATTATGATGGCAAGCTCAATTCCGCTGATGTATTTTAAATAAAACGTGACCGATCTACTGAACACGTAAGCATGTCGTATTATTTAGCGCACTAACATGACACGTAATTTGTTTGTAGTGTGTGTTTATGTGACATGACTGCGGCGGGAGGCAGCAATGAGTGAATCCACTTCTACCCGGTCAACAAGGGTGAAAACGTCAATTTCGGCATTGGCCACACGTTTCGCATTGTCGTTGAAAGTGTACGCGGTTCCTTTCGTACGTAATCTCAGCCGTCACGCATGAGACAAACGAAACGAGTGTGCATACGGCGACAGTACCACTCGCATACATTGGCCCTTTAGCCCACCCCTCTCTTGAAAAGTCGCCTAACAAATATCGACGAATCGGACGCACGCTCACCGATTCTGTGAACTCGACTATGGCACTGAGTACATCGCAGAACACGTCGCAAAAACGAAATCTTCCATTAAGCCAAACGGAGAGTGAGGAAAAGGAGGAAAAGGCGGTCATGACGCTGACGTTCCAATTCCAAGTGAAATCGTCGCTCGCCAAGCGTCGTCGTTCGCCCGCCGGCAATTGACTGACGGGAAGGCACCCTTGAGGGCCCGTCGCTTTTTGAGAGCAGCACCGAGAGCGATGAGTGAATGATTTACCAGTTTGTCCGATCGCGACCATCCGATAACGTGGCTGTCGCACAAGCCCAAAGGGGCGCTGGCCGGGGGACGATTGCAGAAGGTGAAGGGGTAGTTGGTCGACGGCGGCCACAGGGCGTTGAGTACAAATCGTCGCCGTTTGGTTGAAGCTTTCGAGACCCCCCGCCCCGGGGGTGACACATATTTAACGTCGGTCTGCGACGTCTACCTCATCGTTCCGGCCGGGCAGGGCATACCAGGACACGAAGTCGCACACAGAGCCATTTCCCACGAATCGGAAACCCTCCCACAGCTGACATTGAAGACTATTGCCAAGCTTCAATTCTTGCAGTAGTAGTAACAGTAGTAGTAGAAGTAGCAGTAGTAGTAGTTGTAGTAGTAGTACTTTAACTGTGCGCACACCTGTTTCGCCTGTCACATGCGCCGCGGCGGAGATAACGTAGCAAAGGGGTCGTGTAGTTTGCCGGGACATCGTAATCCGTTCTTCGGCTTTGAACGGCAGTGAACGATCGACGCTGCGACTGGTGTCGTTACTACCTGTAGTCGGGATCAACGGAAAGGTGAACGAAAAAGCAAGTGAAAAAGAGGGAGAGAGACAGACAGAGAGAGAGAGAGATGTGTGTGTCGCAAAAGGATGATCGAAACGAAGAAAAAGGGGAGAAGAAAAGACAGGCGTACGGCGCAAACGGCCAGACTGAACCTGGCCTGGAAAGTTTTGATGGAGACACGGGTGTAATGTTAAATATGCATGACGTGTACCCCTCTCTTACCACCGGTGCGTTTCCTTGGACCTCAACTTCACGACCCCTGTGAGTCGTTGGAGGAGTAAACGCGATTCCACCGATGTCCCGTCGATACCTGACGTATGCGCTTCGATGATCAGAACCCGGGCCGATCGCCGTAGAGCCCGGTTTTAGTCGAAATCCGACCAGCGCGTCTTTCTGTTGAGCAAACCCGTCATCGGGAGAAGTATTTTCCTTGGAGCTTGGACATCATGTAGTGGGAGGTGTGTCGATACGCCTGTTGCTACGTAGGACGCAAACTGGCACGCCAGAGTGGGAAACTCAGAATGCGAGCCAACTCTAAATTTTCCCGTAAGCCTATCTGTCCTCGTCGGTACTGGTGTTTGTTTACACACAATGTAGTTCGCCAGAGAACAAGGAGTTTTAATACATCGAGTGGTCTTTGTGTCGAGTGTCATGGTAAACATTTTTAATAAAATTATATAAACATGTACATACGTCGACTGTATGATAACGTTGTTAGTCTTGTTCTGCTAGCTTGAATTTAATATTATTAACACTTGAGTTGTCAAACTGTGACTCTCTGGCATAAGCTGAGAGTTTATGCTGCGAAAAGCATAACAAAAATGCGCACTTGGTCACGTTTCTCTTGGCCGCAACGAAGGTGGCATGTAGCGCGATTTTGTCTATATAAAAACTTGCTGCAGTTATTATTAATATTATTATGACCACACGCATAATTTTTTTAATTCAACGGCAAACATCTGCTGCCACTGAACTGAATAGGCAAATTCTACACTGATGCGCCTCAATATGGGCGGTATTGCAACAGCGTATCAATTGAAACAAAGGAAAGTAGCGCATATGCGTGTACATGTTTGATAGGATGTTACTTTTTTAGTAAAATATAACAGTTACAGGGCCTTTCCTATGAAGCGGTTAACCTTCTTACCGGCAACGGCGTACTTAACACAGGAACTGGCTCTCCGTAAGGCGGTATAAGGCCACGGAGCTTCTGTGTGGTGTGTTACCCGCATAACAGGGTTTGTTATCTGATGTTTATGCCATGTCCTTGATTATTTGGCAATCACTTTGTAACCTTGCGTTTTCCACTCTTTAGGGAGGGTGTTATGGCCTGATAGAATAAATGCAGCTCTCGTTCCAATCTGACGGCGCTAGTCCAAATAAAGTTGTTGATATAAATGCACCCGTCAGTCCATGGAAACTCAAGTTATTCCATTATTTCAACATAACTCTCACGCTAAGGTCTAGTCAATGTATGTCGTTAAAAGAAATCTATTTCGGTGCAGTATTTAAGATCTTAATGCTAGACTCAAGCCTACCTAATAATAAGCTAACTAGTCGCATAGGCAATGTTCTAAATCTAGTGCTGACGGTAACAAATATAGTGTCAATACTGGTAGTTAAGAATTGGCTAGAAACACAACAAGGTAGTTTTTTTCGCAAAGCCTTTAACAGAGAAGTCAGGCATTAGGATCCGAATTAACCACTCCCCTTTAGCGGAGGAGTCAGCCCCGACTAAAGGAATGCTTAGAAAGACGGCACATTATCTTGTTGATGTAAGACGATTCATAATTTTTCTTGCGGGTTTCTTAGTTTTTAATCGTCAAAAAATGTTGGCTCACGTGGTCTTATAGAAGGCCGAAAGACTTCTAATAGTTCGGTTTTTACATCTTTATCAACAGGTGATTCCACCATAAGCCGAATTGATCCAGGGATACAGCATAGCACACTGCAGTTAGATTCGTCGCCCTTTTCCCGTTCCTAAGGGAGGTTCTAGTTCTTTGCCACAAGCTTATTTCTAAGTTAATGTTTAGTGCCTCGCTTAAACTGCCTCTGGTAGTCTCGTTATAGGATTTTCAATATATTTTTTCCGACAAGCATGTAGCATGTAAACAAATTTTAGTGACCTGACACTGTGCCTCCAAAGACATAGGAACACCTGCAGGTGCATGCTTGTCAGTCGAGGGCGTATGTTTATCTGGACCTCTCGTTTAGCATTAAGAGCTATGGAAGTCTTTCAGGCGTTACAAGGGCAACTGGAACACCTAGGTTAACCGGAGTTACACGAGATATTCCAGGAAGTGCTTTTGTGATTGCTTGTATAACTTGCGCTTGATCTTGACGGGTACCTTCGACGGCTAATACCTCGCAATTAGCCGCGTTTAGTATCAGCTATCCCGGTTGCTCTAAGTCTTTTGCCAAAACATTCGCGGGTCCCCCAAAACAGCGCCCATTAAAGGGGCTCTAAAAACTCTGACCTCGGCAGATCAAATTTGTCGATGCAAAACAAAGCTGGCTCCAATAGGCCTCCCTGTTAACTGCTACTTTATGGTTCTATAGTAATATCTGTGTTCCAAGTGAGAATAAAGAAATATTTATAATCCTGCCAGATCATCGGGTAAAGTGATGCAGGTTATTTTATCAAAATTGCTGTCCCTACGTGCTGTGCGAAACGCTCCTCTAAAGTCTAATTTGACTAACACTTTTATTGGATCTCTTCTCCTCCTTTAATATCAACACCCGTGTTACGAAGCGAATTTGACCGTTTCAACAATGATCCTTTGTTCATAGCCATCGCCACCTTTGAAGCCATTCTTCGTAAGCTTTAGGTCTAATGGAGTCATGTCAAGGTAATATTAAGCCTAGAGGGGAGGAGGGTAGTGTGTAGTGGGTTTGTGAGTTTCACTAGTCATGCAGGCCGCTAGTGATGCATGTGCATCATGCATCCCCCAAACATAAAAAGGCTGTAATTATCCTTCTTCTGAAGGGCGGTTAAATTTGCATCGTAAAAGACAAGCAAGCAGAACAATAGCAAAACGCCGTTGAACATTCTAGATATAAGAATGCCTAGCTCGCCCAATAAGCGCTATGGAAATGGAACTGTCTGACTGAACATATCCTGAATTTGCCGAGGCCGTCTAAGTCAGTTCCACTTGCACAAGGAAAAGATTGAACGATCTTAAAAACCAGAGGTGCTTCAATTCTGTCAAGGTCTAAGTGGAAGACTGTTGGAAGAAATCTAAGTGTTTTTGACAGCCAGGTAGAAAATGTGGGTGTTTACTCCGTAGCTATCTCCGTATGCCCATCATCTGGCGCCAATGCGACAGCTGCTTAAGACAGCCGCGATCGAGCAGCAGAATGCATGTCACATTCTGCTTATTGCATCTCCGCCTAGTTCAAGTTATTTTAGTCTGATCTTTGATTAAAGGAATGAAGCCTCTTGTCAATTATGCTAAGTATGTTATTTAGTTACCTGATCCCGTGATGTATGCTGTAGCGCAGATGTCTCTAGCCCTACGAGGTATGATTTTGGCAAGCCTTTAACTTCTGCGAGTAAGCGTTAGGATTTGTACTAATGACTTTGAGTCAAGTTAGAGATCGGTGTTTAATGTAGTGTCATCAATAATCGGATGTTTTATTTTATATCTAATCTAAACATCAGATGAGTTCGACGAGCAGTTGGAGAGTGTTTGAGCGTTATCTGGATTTTTGGGCCCTTAGAAGATACAGCTTGACCACAGCGGGTGCAAACACATGGTGTCTGGGAGAGGGATGACCATTTACTGGTCGTCCTCGGTGGCGTCTCTAGTGTCGTGGCTTTGTTGGCTAGTTATTTAAAATGTGTTTAGCAAAGTTCTGATCAACTGTTCCAGGCAATGCTGAAAGCTATGGACCGTCAGTATCGTCCAAAAAGGTCTCCGAAAAGCCAACCTCAGAAAGATGTCTGCACACTTGTTCGTAAAGCATTACTAGTTCCGTTATTATTTAAACCGCACAATTGCTATCGCTAGATACGTGAGCATCTCCGCAATCGGCAAAACAAGCTATATATTATCATTCTCACATTTCAAGCCCGGAACAACCATATTTCCTGCCGGAAACCCCTCGTCTTTAATGTCTGTTGCCTCTATGCTCGTATTTGTGACATCACAAGCACTGCATCAGGGACCCTGTACATAATGCCACCTTAAAGATTTCGTCAACCATGCAGTTGGTGTTGAGTCAAAACGGAGTCGCTACGTCCGCAAAGATAGCTATTCGTATCATTTGAATAGCCGTGGATGCGTATTATTATTAGTATCATTATTGCGCTTAGTAAACGTACTGTTTGACGAAACCACGACGCAAGAGCGAAATACCCTAGTTTTTGCAGCATGCTGGCAAGCCCGAGTGATTGCCAAAACTCGGGAAAAATTCCACAAGCCTAGAGCGACCTTAATTGTAATTCCGAAAGGAAAGAGATATGAAGCGGAACCAGAGGCTTGGAGGTGAATAGTAATAAGAACTGCCTGTACAATATATTTTTAGCAATTAGAAAACTGCTCGGAGCAATCCGGGACATGCTATCCTAGCTTAAGATTTGGCTATTTGCTGTGTTCGTAGACATACAGAAGCGGTTGACGTAGCACAAAAGAATAAGATAGTCGGCAAAACGAAAGTGCTAAAGGAAAAGCTAAAGTTACTCATAAACATCTTAAAACAAAACACGGTGCTGATGGTAACGGGGTCGACATTGCGGTGGAGTTAACTCAAACCACAGGTGTCGCGCAGGGCGATGGACTAAGCTCACTACAGTTTTCCGTACGTTTGGTTGGACTGTCAGAGCGGATGAAAACTGGCTGGGCCCGAGTGTGAGCCAGAATCTTGCTCTATAAAAATGATGCGGTCCTTAGCTACAGCCTTTTTAGAGTCAAACGAACCATGGATAGACTAGTTATATTAATGGATGAGATAGGCTCGAAAGCTCACTGGAAAAATACGGCAGCCATGCAAGTTCGACAAAGCACCCCGTCTAACGTGCTTTAAATTAGGGAAATTAATAAAAAACTTGTATACAATTCGATATACCTAGGGATCACCTTGTCAACAAGCGGAGGTCGTTTTCGAACTTACATTCAGGAGAGAGTCGGGAAAGCCACCAGCGCAACTGCGGCGATTAAATGCTCACATATGATTTAGGTTCATGCAGCAGTGGCCTTTTTCGGGATACAGACAGCACCTATTGCACCCATCACATATGGTATTCTTCTAATTTGGGGTAAGTTTGGTGTGGACACGTTGTGCTTAATTCACATGGGCGGGGTTTATCTATTTAACAAGGGTGTCGCGCTATCGAATACGTGCAGGAATACAGTTGACCGCATGTTGAAAGATGGACCGCTGCTGAGGGAGCATCTGTCAAACGATGGTATCTGAAAAGCACATGTGCATTTGACGTTTATATGCTGAACTAGCGAACGAAAATAAGTGAGGTGTACATAAGGATTTATGGAACAGCAGCAATGGATATCACTGAAGGACGGGCTAGCGTGAGCTAGTGCGAGATCAACTTCTAACTACGCCCTTTGCAGCCAACGAATTTTATCACGTTCTGTGCAATGTGAAGAGCTTTCACAAGTCACAGATTTCGATGGAGACAGTGATGAGCAAATGACATAGACACCACGGTATGTCCGACAGTTCGGTCCATAGCAGATCTAGCAAAACTCGAATATGCTGGTTGTCTCAAAATCCTTTGATGTAACATCGTGTGTAGTCGTAGTTTGGTTCGCTTTAAAGCCCGACTAAGCAAACGGCGAGGCAATACTAATTTGCTATGAAACTTCGTAATTAAAGAAAGTTTGTAATAGAGACTAGGGTGATTCTATATTTTTGTCTCTGTTGACGGCCGGTCCAGAACTTGTGCACATATATTCAAATTCCCGATGCCGATAATTGCCGATGAGGTGAAAAGGAGGTTTCCTTCGGTAGAGACACTCTTCTCTATTACCCAAAGTCCTTCCTCAATGTCGTGACATTTGACTGTCAGCTGTATTATTATTAGTATTATTAATATTTTTATTGTTATTATTATTATTATTATTATTATTATTATTATTATTATTATTATTATTATTACTATTATTATTATTATTATTATTATTATTATTATTATTATTATTATTATTATTATTATTATTATTATCATTATTATTATCATTATTATTATTATTAATATTATTATTATTTATTTATTAATTATGTCGTAGAGCAATACAGCTGTGAGGTGTGAATGTATATCCTCATTATTTTATAGTTTCTTTCTTGCTGTCGTCAGCCCATCGCACCTAATATCGACGCGGCGTTTCCTCTGCAAACTGCCAATGAAAGCAGCTGCCTCAGAAAGTCGCCTTCGCGTGCATCTCCGGTGTTTGCTTGTATTCGATCACTTAAGTCTTTAATAAATGTCCTTGTTCTTCTGCTGACTGAATCCATTGTCTCCATTGCAATCGGCACAAAATTGTATCTAGACTCTAACTCTGTGTATTTACGCCACTTTTCTTTCTCTGCGTGTTCGGCCACCCATCCCGCCTCGGTAGCGCTGTGGCACACATAAGACGGTGCGGCTGTGCAGGAGACTGTCGCATCCCAAACCAGGCATTATTATTATTATTACAGCGGCGGCGTTTCCCCTACACACTGCGAGCGAGAGTTGCTGACGTAGAAACTCACCCTCGCGCTGGTCATCCGTGTTAGCACTGATTTTGATACCTAGGTCTTTGAGGAAGATACTTGTGTTTTTGCTGATCGTTTCCATGGCGACGGGTACGAAGTAGTATCTTTTCTCCAGGTCAGAGTATTTGCGTTTTTTGCGATCTCAGCATGTTCGGCAACCCACCCTGACCGGGTAGCGCTATCAAGTATGACGGAGCCACTGTACATGATACCGTGGCATCCCATACCAGGCATTTGCCCTTAGACCATGGCGGAATGGTGACGCCGTCAGGTCTTTTGTCGTCTTCGAAGTCCAACTTGGGCTCTAGGGTGCTTGGTATGCCGGCTCTACGAAGAGCCTTCTTTAAGACTGCGTTGATTTCCGCGTGTCTGAGAGTCCTACCAGGGCTCTTAGAGCAGCTTAAAGGGTGCAGTCCGTCCTTATCCACTGTTTTTCCGCATGCCCTGCACTCGTATGGCTCACATATGGGAGCGCCAATTATTAGGGCGGCCACCATGCGGAAGGAGGTGTTTTCCAGCATGGTGCCCAGCTGTGGTGAAGGAAGTGCCCTTAGGAAGCCACTGCTGAAGGTCTTAAGCTGAAGCCACTGCTTGTTATTATTATTAGTTATATTATTATTATAAAAGTGCAGTTCCGTTTAATAACATAATAATAAAACATATGTTGTTCTCTGACTTTATTGGTATTTGCTTCAGGACTAAACGCATGATGTCGAACCATGATTTTCGGATTCACAAACACCACGTCCTCTAAGCGAGAAAGTGAATGTCACACATGACAAGAGCAGAGTCCACCGGCAAAACATTCAAACAGATTGCACGGATCCACATCTGCATGAGGAAGGTATTCTTTTGCCCAGCTACTGACGATGTTCGATTGGCTAACTCCTGCTATAGATATATAGCCGATAGCCGCGTGGATCTAGATTTAAAGAGGTAGGTAGCGAGGGAAGATGAAGAGAGTTAGAGAGAGATGGGCGAGACAGAGCAAACACAAACCCATCTTTATCGAATCGTTCCGCGTAGACTCGTAGTTATTTCTGCTGTCACCAGGTGCCAGGCCGGCGCCGCCTCTGTTTATCCTGTCCTTAGGCAATAACGTCCCTCTCACTTTACTGCTATTTCTCACACCTGCCCTCCAGCCTCTCATCTCATACCTACTACTACAGCAACACAGCGATAGCAGTCCTACCGAAAGCAGCAGCAGCAGAAAGACAACTCATCCGGCAAGCCATATCGTCGCCTCAAATTTGTTTAGCCAAGTGTGACACGGCGGGGCGGCAGAGACAACCGTGTCCAAGTTACGGGATAATTAGGTTAAATTGTCGGCTGTCTGGATAGTACTATACACATATGTCCAGAGAAATACGCGTACATATATATATATATATATATATATATATATATATATATATGCGTATTTACATTTCCAAATATCCACAGGGGACACAACCCAACTACCCCTTCTCCTTTTATCTGTGGAATCTCGGCAGCGACTCGACAAATAAGTGCCGATTTGGCGATAGCCTAGCGGGATAAGGCGGGAAGGCCATACGCGGGCAGAGGGCCAGACCCGACGAAGTGGCTGATTGGCGTTCTTCGGAGCTCACCTCGAAGGGAGGAGCGCCGGAGGCGCTGTGCTGGTTAGTGTCTCGGGGGCGCAAAAACCCCGCACCCAACGGCTGCCGCCGCCCGTCATCGGCCTACGGCCCACAGCATGACGACAGAGCTTTCCGTTTCATCCGACGTATGGAGGATAAGGATGACATACGACTATGTGCCTATAAACCAGCGGTGGCGGCGGCGGGCTTGCCATTCACTCGCTCACTCCTTCGCTTAGCAACGTTCTGCAGTAAGTCCGCGTAGTCGCATCTGCCTTTCGGCTAAGAGCTGCCAGTGCGTTAACCCAAAGCTCTACCACGTTTGTTCCCTTCCTTCTCCAACCTATTGTTGTTCGTTTGTTGTTGTTGTTGCTATTGCTGTTGTTTGTTCGTTGTTGTTGTTGTTGTCGGTTGTTGTTGTTCAGCTATCTCAGCCCTCGGTCTCGCACCTTCACACCTTAAGCCAGCGAGGACAACTGCGGCGGCGGCAAGAGGCGGTATTCGTTCCTGCTCTAACAGCCCAGCCCGTGCTAACATCGGCTTCTGATTCTCTCTCTCGCGCGCGTTCTCGTTCGTTCGGTGGTTGATTGCCTGGTTAGTTGGTTGGTTTACCGACCGGCCGGCTGGCCGGTTCGCTTCCGGGCAATAAATAAATCGGAGTAACCAAGTAGAGAGAACTTACGCCGTTACAGATTAGCGCGCGAGGAGCCACCCTTCTGCTCTCTCTCTATCCATCTTTCTCTCTGTCTCTCGACAACTTCCTCTACCGCCCCCACCACTAGCATCAGTATTGTACGCCTCTTCTGAGGACGCATTCTGCTGTCTTGGCCTTGACGCCCCCCCCCTTGACTGCGAGATACGTCGTCTGGCAGCGGACGTCGCATTTAACGACGCGCAATAATAGCGAAAGCGGTGGCTGAAGCGCAGTAACAACGACAACAACAACAACAACCATAGCGACAACGTCAAGGTAGCCCGTGTACAGGCGTGTAGAAGGTAAACGCCCCCAGTACTCAATATTACTCTCGCTCAGTAAGATCTGGGGCAGTCTGGGGCTAAACTGCGACCAACGCCAGGCCGCTGCTGCCCTTAGACGGTTTTCCTGGCTGCTTCAGAGTGTACATTGGCTATGTCTACAACTACCACCTCTATTACTGGTACTATGACGAGGAGTGATGTTGTTAGCTCTAGCCACGTTTACTAGTTGCTTCATTTTGGCGCTTAGCGTACAGATGTTTGATTTTTATCAACTGAACTCCTGTCATTCGGTTTTTAGGCAAGGTTCTCGCGAACGCAGAACAGTGCAGATGTATGTTATCCACCATGCACTCCCGCTAAACACGTTATACGTCTAGCATATAATAATTATATATATATATATAATTTGTTTTTATTTATTTATTTTTAGTTTTTCGGTTAGGCTAGAACGGTTTTTCATGGCATGGCAAATTTTTTATCCACTCCGGCATTTACCTTGTCTAAATTGGAAACTATGCAAACCAATTTAAGAGTGGCCGGTCTGGGTCTTGAAACCAGTCCTCTCGATTGCAACGCAAGGGCTTTGCCACTACTAATGTGACTTCCGCCATTGATCGAAGCGAACAGGATGCCGAGAAATACACGGAGCTACTGGCTAGTGTACTTGCCCTGTACACGGCATGAAACGTGACCTACCGACCGAACAAAAAATCGACAAGCACCAGGAGCTAGGCAGCAAAACGAACGCCCAGGGGGAGACACAGCTGCTCCAGAAGACGCAGCATAAACCCCATAGGAGCACATGGTTCCGCAACGCCTCGCACGTGAAATGGCCATGCTGGGAGGACCGAAAACGACCGTACGGTCAATTCCGGGGCCTGATAAAGGCACATGACAATCGGCCTACCGACCTCCGCAGTGACCGGGGCCAAGAACGATTAACACTTGATAGCCGAGCTGGAAGAATGCTTCATCCTGCAGGAATTACGATTTCCGAGAATCAAACAGCTGCAAGCGATACAGTATATGACGGCCTCCGAGAATTAAACAACACCAAGCGATATACCTCCTACGAAACCTTCAGGCGGAGCATCAGCAAGAAGATCTGCGTGTTTAAATCGCTTGCAGTCTTTCTGGTCAAGCGCTTAGCGACATTCGTCGAGACTAAACAGGGCACTTCCAGAGAGCCAACACGAATTCCGTGGTCAGAGATTGAGGTTAAGCCAGACTTGGGTCGTACGGCATATACTCGAACATAGTATAGCGGCCGCATGATCACCGCACTTCAATTGAGCATTAGCTACACTGACAGACAAAGCGCGAAAATCAAAATCATTACGCGAAAAGTGCTGGCTATACAAACGCGTAGACCGGCGAGCGGAGGGAAGATTTACTTAGACTGCATGGACAGGAGTTAGAGTATGTTGAAAGATTCACTAATCTGGGCATCAGATTGATCCCTTCTATTAGGACCTTACATCAGACGAAAAGACGGCACAGAAGAAGGCACTGGTCGCGTTATTGACACTTAAGAGTCCGCTTCTACTCTGCACACTTTACCGAGGCAAGGAACCAGAAAAGGCATTCTGGGCATATCTGGACTATAACGGCCAAGAGAAGTTTTTAGTAGGCATTAAAACGTTCCTAAGCAGTCTAACGCTGGCCACAACTAAGATCGGCTATGTGTGCGTGAAGACATTTTATCCTCTCTAGTGAAACTAAGATTCTTCAATTCAGGAAAGCTCTAACGCATCCAGCTGTTATGTGTTAATCTAAGCGTGTTTTATGTAGCACTACCGACTGCATAATATATGCATTTTCTAAACGAGTATTGTATATATCGGAAAACAGACTATTCAACAGTTTGTACTGCCAGAGACCCCTGCGTATCTATTACTGAGATTAATTCAGCGTTTAACATAGCAATACTGAACCTAGAGTGGAAGAAAGCAGACAGGACAAATAGGCATATAGTAGTTCTTTAGTGATTCGTAATCACCATACACTCTGCCAGGCTGGATGGGGGGGGGGGGGGGGTACGAGCTAGATGACATGTTCAATTAATATTTTGAAAGATCGTGTGCGATATGTCATAGTAGAGAGTGTCGCGTATAACGGCAACGATAACGTCGAAAACAGACTGAAAAGTGGATGACAAAATTAATACAGATTTTGTTATATTTTAGGTATGATCACTGCCGACTGGACGAAGCGGAAAACGTAGCTCAAGATTACTGAACGGCGCCATGAGTTGCGCCCCTGTATGCAATATGACGCTAATAATGTAACCAAGTAATTTATAAATATCTTAATAGATGGAAATGTAGTATTCGCCTCCGAGACACTTGCACTTACATAACACACCATATTAGAGTAGATCAATATCGTTATTTATTTTAAGCTGATATAATACTTGCGCTTTTTCTATCCAGAGGTGAGCAGGACTCAGCAGATATATCCACTTCGGCTAGAGTGTGCACGTTAATTGTCTCGTAACCCTCGAAGCCTAGGAGAAACATAAACAGTGAGAGCACCTTCCAGCTAAGTCAGAACGTGGGATTTCCTCAAGGGGTCCTCTCATTTGTCTGACTTTTTCTTTAGAAACCGCAAACCGAGCCTGACATGTGCTAGAAGAGTTTAAAAACGCCGTCGTCACCATATATATATATGTATATATATATTATATATATATATATATATATATATATATATATATATATATATATATATATATATATATATATATATATATATACATACATATATATATATATATATATATGACATAGTGTAGTCCCTGGCGGAGAGACTTTACTTTATCGTAAGGGCTTACAAATTGTTTTGCGAACGACGAAAGGCATTAAGTTTTGCCGTGCGGGTCAATTACGTGCAGCAGACGTAATACCCTATTAAGGCAAACCACTGGAGTTTGTCAACTCAATTCCGTAATTGGACCCGAAACTACACCTTATGGAACGGCCTTTACCCAACGCATCGGCGACAGGTGCCAAACATCTATTGACCCAATTCGCACAAAGGTGAGAGACCTTCAAAAACTGTCTCTGAGTACGAAAGTGCGTCCTTTTGTGCAACTTGGGACAACCAGGTAACTTTTCTATGGGACCATATTCTCCGGACGGCAAATTTATTTAAATTCAGTAATTCCTCATTAAGTTTGAAATTTCCATGAATACACAATTCAAATAATTGTAATCATTAAGGGCATTTTGCAGAAAACGCTATCGCCCGTGTCTAAAACGTATGGTTGTCCAAGTGTTGAGTTACGGCCTTGGTGGGGTGTGCGGTTATCTTTCGGCGGCAAATTTTGCGCAGCAGAAAAGTGCTTTACAGCAGATATAAAATGTGTTTATTGCTTGCCGCGGACGACAAGAAACCGCTTTGTGTACCAGCCAGTAGGTTGCGGTCTGACAGTCGCGCTTAGGTAACCTATTGCAGGACCATTTTAATCTAAGTGTGAACCACAGTTTTGTCTTTATAGTATCTTTTTAAAATAAAATATTTATTGGAATGTTTTAATATTAACGGTACGATCTGTAGAATATAGTACATTTAAATATATACGTTTGTTCATTACCGCACTAATATTCTTAACTAATTGCAGACTTACTGCCGGCCCAAATTTTTTAAGAAGGTTTAGGGTTTAAAATACGTTTACGTACAACTGAGTAAAAATATACGGGGATTGGCTGTCCCCTTAACCTGCTCGCGCTCAGACAGTGTGGGATTCAGCCACCAAACAGCAAGTCTCACTAGAAGCCTTGGCGCTTGGCAAGAGTCGAGCCGTAAAGAAGCTTTAAATCGTTATGTCCTGCTTGTCGAGTCGCGTGTGGCAAGCGACTCTCGTACGCTTTCCACCATTCTTCGTCGTCCGGCCTCTTCCTTTGCCTTCATGATACGTTGAATAGGTTGTGCAGCCGCGTCCCAGTTTTTAACCGACATGAGCATGTGTGCGACTAACTCTCCCAGCATGTCCTCTCTGGGCATGCCTCGTCTGAGATCGGCTTATGCGCTACATCTCAGGATCTTATGTTCCGGAGAGTCCACCTCGTCGCAGTACAAACATTGCGTTGAGCCAACCTTTACTATCCGATTTATACACACCCAGAAATCGCCGCGACCCGTGAAAACCTGGGTTAGGTGGCAAGTAAGGGCGACCCCCGGGGCGATGTATCCATCGGCGGATGCTCCAAATAAGGCTCCTCACAGGCCCTCCTGGCTGTCCGTCCGGGATATTGTCTCACTCCTTCTGCCACTGATCGAGTGTTACCTCGGAAATTCTTTAGCTGGGTCATTCCACAGGCACCGACGTTCGGCTGCCTTTAGGTCCCAAGTCACTGTCTCTGCCAGCACAAGCGAGGCCGTCGTACAGATAGTGCGATACCCCCGAAAGCCCATCATTGTTTGGTAGGCCCCCGTTGTACTTTTGAACATACAATTAGTTTGGCTATGACAATTAAACTGAAGATTCGTGCTAACTCCAGAGAATGTTTCTAATAAGTTTTTCCTGCAAATTACCATGCACTAGTCCAGTCGTCAACTCTGACCCATGATTGTTTCATACACGCGGATTTCCCGATGCGTCCACTAAGACTTTTGCGGTGCCGTTGCATTCATTAGATTTCAACTGCCTTTAAAACACCATCGGTGTTTTTGGTTTTTATTTAATCAACATCACGTTAACATCATCATAAAAAGCCCAAGTTCATTGAAACAATTTACAAATTAAGAGCTTTACAAATCCATTTACATTTGTGCTGAGTGATCTGTTTGACGCGTATGGTGTTTGATTTTCTGTATTCATTTTTTTACGAGATAACGTATAGCAGAACCACGAGAATAGCACGGCACATAGAAGCAATGTCGGTTCCTATTTCTACCCAAGCACACAATTTGTCAAAGCAAAAGCAATCACTTAGGTACAACCTTGAACCCACCGACGTGACAAGACACAAGGTTAGCACTAAGGCTAACACATCTTAGACGAGCTTGACAATTCGAAACGAAGCTCTGTAATGTGGATACTAAAATCGTTTCAACCTTCCAACAACGAGGCGATCCTCTCAAGTAAGATCCCACAAAACTGTCGTTACTTAGAAAATTTATCTTTTTTTGCAACATATAATCGCACGTTTGAGGGCATACTAGTACCTGTATAATGGCGATATCAGCATTTGTCTCGGCAGCTTACGTACAAATGTGACAACAACAAAACATCGACTGCAACGTTCTAGTTTTTGAAGTTTTTCAATGAATCACTTTTGCTCACAGCCCGTGTAAATGACATGTTCTATTGACCCGTCGTTACAGAATTGGTAGGCGTGGACCAGCAACATGGCGCGGCTGAGAACCCGAACAGATCCGATCAGCGAGTACCGCTTAACCTCATTAAGGCACTGCGATGCTTCGTTTTTGGACCGCCTTCACGACCATCTGCTCGAACTGGCCTACGAAGGAACCATCCTCAGCAGCGCTCTCGAATACGCTGAAGGCATGTTTATCAAACGACATAACAACTACATGGGAGAAAACTTGCTACATAGCTTGCATATATATACGTGTATATGTATATCTATGTATGTATATATATATATATATATACCTATTTGTATGACCATTGTCCAACGGATTGGATACATTTTTTTCTCACTAAGAAAACGGTATCCGTCCAGATCTCCTTGTATATATATAAATGACACATCTTTGCTCTGTTACTTTTAGGGATTCAGTCACCGCCAATCTTAATTTAAGCTAATGCTAGGCATTATGTAACGAATAGACAACATTATTATTATTATTATTATTATTATTATTATTATTATTATACTAGCTAGCTAGACCGCTGCGCATCCTCGCCCCAAAAGTCTTCCACGTCGAAAAAGAAACCTAAAAAGGCCACAGCCTGGTCAGCGTGCTTAGGGCAAAGATGACCCTTTCGAAGGTACCGCTCTTACTCGCGTGGAGGCCGAGGATCGAGGCAAACGTGTAATAACGGATAAATCCGGGGCTCACATCGCTGCTCACAAGCTTTCCGTGGTTTTTAATGTGCGCAACGCCATTAAAGCCGTGTCTTTCTATAACACGGATGCGCCCGTAACAGAGAAGTCGATTGGTGAGATGATGGCAAAGCACCCTCCTGCTCTTGCAGGGGACGTACTGACACCACCCCCTACTGGCACCCCCTACGAGCGGTCGGATCGTGCTTGAGCGAGGATGTTGCCAAGGCACTTTGCACCTGTTCTGCTGGTACGGCGGGAGGGCTCGACGGCCTCGCACCCGGCCATCTAAAATGCCTTCTCTCTGCCGACGGAGACCACGGCGATGTGCTGACCGCTCTCGCCAAGGTATGCGACATCATACGTAACGGGCAAGTTGCGGGGCCTGTGAAAAGCGTCTTATACGACGGCGGCGGCTCATCGCCCTGAAAAAGAAAACCGCAGGATACCGACCCACAGCCGTTGACTGCAGTCTGCGTTTGACTAGCCACAAAAACCCTACTTTCACAAGTCAATGTGTGAAAAACAGCCGCAGCAGATAAGGTACGCCACAGATAATGAGGCGGGAATAATTACTCAACAGCTTGCACCTATATGGACAACAAGAAATGTTGCCTTGTGAAATTGAACTTTTAGAATGCTTTTAACTTAAACCAACGGGGGCACCTCTTTAAAGAGGTCTCTAAGCGTGTCCCGGCGCCAGTATAGCAGGCCGACTTCCCTGATGTTTAGTGAGATTAAAATCACGTCATTGGCCGGTTGTGAACAAGAAGACATAGCGGCGGCCCCTCTTGCGTTTAGCCTGCCTCTGCATCAGTGCGTCAAGCAAGTGACATCTGGGGTCCCTCTATTCTACCTCGATGATGGGACCCTTCTTGACAACGCTCTTTCGGCGGTACTCCGAAACATCAAGGATCTTAAAGAGTTCGAGCAGTGAAGCGACCTGCAGCTTAACCCTGCTAAATGCGAGCCATTTCTACAGGGTTAAGAAGACAGACAGCAAGTGATCGCTGAATTTACCAGCATGCTACCGGGCATCCTTGTAAAGGACCAATGTGAACTAGACCTTCTGGGTACGGCGGTGTTCCTTGAGATGATCGGCAACAAATCTCCCGGCCTTATAAACGGCTGGGCCATTTTAGGAAACACTCAATCCACTTTCTACTCCGGCACGCAAGTGGAGTGCAAAAAGTCTTGTATATATTTCGGATCTTACCTGCTTTCGTTCTGCCAGCAGATCTCGATGGCCAGGTAAAGAGAGCTTTGGAAAACATTCTCTTCTGGTGCTCTGTTCCTGGACTACTTCTTTGGGAGTGCAAAATGGTCTTCTACATATTATGGGCCTTGCCTGCGTTCGTTCTGCCAACAGAAACATTGGATCTCGATGACTAGTCGAAGAGAGCTTCGAAAAGCATTCTTGACGCTCGAGGATCAAGCATAAACGCTGGCAGCCCTACCGGTTCAGCTAGGTGGATTGGGCATTCGCTCGGCCACAGACGTGCCTTGCCCGCGCCTTCCTTGTTTCATGGCCGCCTACCCGACTTAGCTGCACTAAGTTGGCCGGACTCACGCAGGGCCGCCACGACGCCATCAATGACATCGTCTCTCGGGCGCGCTGTTAGACAAGCCGGCTACCACGTTACACTGGAGCCAGATGTACCGCAGAGGGGCGACAGGAATGGGACCATAGTCGGCCGCTGGAGTGGGACGTCACTGTCTCCGACACATACGCCCTTAGCTATTATGTACTAGCCGGCGCGGGCGTCGGCCACCTTATACACCAACAGGAGAGGCATAAACGGCGCTTATACGCAGCGTGTTGAATACCTACGTTGTAATGGCGTTCGTTCTCGAGTTATCTAGCGTTTGGGGCAAGGATGCACTTAAACTGATAAACGAGCTTGGATAGAAGAAGCTCTTTGAGGCCACAGCGGAGCCAAGATCGACCGCGTTCCTCCGACTGAAGGTGTCATTGGAACTACAGAGAGGCAAGGCCAAGATAGAGTTAAGTTGTCACCGACACACAGACATTACTACAAGCAATATTGTTAATATTTTATAGTTATAATATTTGTAATTATGATATCTGTACATATGAATAACTAGAACCCTTGTTAAATAAACGAAAATAACAAATACCAAAAACAATTTATTGTTTCTGTTCTGTTTGTGTGTTCTAAAAAAGCTGTCCTTCGGATGCATCGAATAAAAATTATCTATACGTTGGTCGCTATATGGGTGGCTAGCGTTGTCATTGGCTTGCTACCCGCAAAGCTAGCTGAACACGTGCTACGCACGGCCATTGCATTTGGGGCGTATCGCTGTATCGAGAGGGACGTGCCCGGAGCGTGTTCGCCGTTCTGGTTAAAGGTCTGTCTGCTGTACGGCCTGTTGTCGGTCGCACTGATCATGTCTTCGTCTGTGCTTATGATCTCGCATTCCCTGCTCAAGACGCTGTTCCTTCTATGGGCCTGCACTACGTTCTATGGTGTCTTCGAGCGTGTCTACTACGTGCTACTGGGTAGCTGGTACCTGACATCAACGGAAGTAGAAAGCTAACACAGCTGGAATACACGTGCACCGTCTATGCATCGTGCATCATCATTGAGCGCAAGTCTACGGTGGTAGTGCAGTGAGTTACGCTGCACACTGTCTGGACTGTGTCTCTCTGATTTGATTTTGACGGGCTGACAGACTCAATGGCGAGACAAGCCGGTTTCTCGCCCCCCGCCCAGTAGCCCATGTGCTGAGATCTGCGACAGAAGCAGCTACTACTGTGCACGCGCGAAGCTGGCGTTATCAAGCACGGAGCGTGATATGCCACCAAGCCTAACAAAATTACAAAGCAAATATAAATTATTTGTGCCTGCAACTCTCTGGTTTGTCAATGTTCTGCATGCTTTCCTGAAGTAACGATTACAACAAAGACCACTAAACTAGCACGTAGCCATCAGAGGATATTTGCGCTTTGCCATCAGTCTGTTAGTGTAGAAAAATTGAATAGGAAAGATCCCCCCAAAAAAACCCCAAGTCAAATCATATTGCACCGCATTACGACTAGCCGGCACTATTTTGAACTTCAACAAATGCTCACTTGATACATATAGCTGTTAACGAACGAAAGATTCTGGCAAGCTTACGTTTGCAAGACGTTTGGGAACGTTTTGTCGCGGTACATACCCCCACTAAATGTCGAAGCCTATACTTATTTTGCCAGTACCGTTAGCAATCTTTTAAAGCTCCGTCTTCCCATAGAGCGATTTTTCCGATACCACTCTACTCTGCGTTAAAATATTCCTGAAGTAGGTTCACGCCCACGATAAGTTGCTACTATTAGAAGCTGCTTTAGTAAAACGGTTGTAGGTCTTCTAAACCCAAACACTAAGCATACAAACACATTATCCAAATATAATAAATTGCATTAACATCATATTGCGGTTGTGATCGGGAATAGAAAGCGTCCTACCTGTAGCTTTTTTGTTTGGACAAACAAACCTCATATTGTGGACGCCGAGGAATAACGCCACAAAGTGCACTACGTTTTTATCGGTAAGCCATTAGGACTTTAATAGTCCTGGACAGATGCATTCCAGGTAACTGACAGCGCCGCGTGCATCAATTCTAAAATGGTTCTGGGAAAAACTACAGTGGATTAGAGTAGTAGACCTAGGACGCTCTCCCATCTCCCATCTTATATATATATATATATATATATAAATATACATATATATAATATACATATATACATATTATTTGGATGCCAATGATGCCAGCTCTTCCCTGGCACGGACACGCTCTGAAATTCGAAGCGCTACTAAGCAGCACAGGATACGAACGCGCAAAACCACCGCCTTGTTGGTTTTCAACGTATCCACGTGGCACCCGGCTAGCGCCCGGGGGCGTGCCCGCCAACACATGGCTGTCACGGCCATACTCGCCCGAGGCCTTTCATCCAATGAACGCATTTCTAGTTCTGTGCAGCACTACTTGGCAGTAGTAGGCAAATGTCTAGGCACGAACGCACGCACGGACTAACAATATACAAGCACTATATGTATAGACACCGTTAGCCGAGATTTCGATTCGAGGAGATGTGGATTCGTCGCTGCTCGCTGTAACCGGGCGACGAGGACGACGACGGCGACGACGACTACAAATGTTTGAGTACATCTGTGGGGGCTTGCCGCAACCGGCACCACCTTCTTTTGTTGTATCGAATGGCTAAATTAAAGAGAACGGAAGAACGAAAAGAAGGCGGAGAAAACGTGGCATCTTCGTGCCGCGAGAGCACTTCGAACAACCAACCGCTCTGATAGAGGCGCCCGCCCAAGTCGATCGGTCGGTGGGTCGTTCGGTGGGTCCCTACGTGGGCGACGCAGACGCGGACAGGGCGGAGTCCTCGTTAAGTGAGCCGAAGGAGGAACCTCTACGAAGCCAGCAGAGCCGGCCGGCGGCTGCCGGGTCTGCTGTCTACTCCGCTTCGATCTCTGCTCTCCGGCAGAGTACACCCTCCGCAGGACTCATACAGCGTCGTCGCATTAAACTGCAATCAGGACTTCTGTTTCAGGACATCCGAGACAGAACATCTATGGTTGTTCGTCGGCGTGCGTCGCCGGTATCGCCGCCTCCGCCGCTCTCACTCACTGTCTACGCTCCGGTAGCGAACACAAAAACAAGGCGAGGATCGACTAGAGTCGCCGAGGCGCGTATGGCCGTTGGGAACTAAGCGAAACCTGAACGGGGTCCTGAAGGTCTTGGGCATGGTAGAAGTCCGTCTCTCTCTCTTGAAGAACGAGAACGGGCAGAAGGATTGCTTGAGCAAGCGAAGTCGTTGCTGCTTCAGCTACTGCTGCTGCGGCTGCTGTAGTAGTAGTTACTGCTGTTGCCCCGCCAACATAAGAACACCCCTTGTGACTTTACTTTGGGCCGTGCGCTAGCTTCTGTGCGCCCCTTGTGCGTATGAATGTGCCTGCCTCCTATTATTTGGAACGATGGATGTGAGTCGTCTTAGCAGCGAGTCTCATTTGCCATCCGTTAGTTTAGCCTGTTTTTCCTTTATCTTAGAGAAACGGCAGGTGATACGTCTCTCGATCGGATCGGCTGATCCTTGTGTAACTCTACGCCGCCAACATTACGACTGTGGGGTTCGCCGGCGCGACGCAGAGTGTTCCCGATGTGTCGAAACGTGATCGCCGCTATTTTCTTCTTCATACGTCGATCTCACTTTTGCTCTGACTCTCATTGGTCCTTTCATTATCGCTGTTGTGGGCCCTTTAATGATGTAACGCCCGGCCGAACTGGCTGGAAAGAAGGTCCAAAAAGGGTCGCGACCTACCACTTACGAAGGTCATCACCGCAACTATGGCCCCGTACAACACCCACAACGCAGAGGCACGGGCGAACAGACCGGCATCTGGGAGAGCGTTGACACCATTAGTTCGATAGCAAAACCTACCGCAGCGCGAGCAGCAGCAGCAGAACAATCCTTAAGCGTTTCAACAATTTTCTGTACATTGAGCTTTTAGGCCGCATAAATCGGCCACGCAAAAGCGTCGAATTTGTACACTAAACTAGGAATGCTGGAGTGGGAAAGAGGAAAACGTTCAAGTTCATTGCACTTCCAGATCGTAGAGCGATGACAATCCAAATCGCAATGCTTATTATTAGGAGCATGTCTGATGTGCCTTGCTGTGCTTTTTTCGGGCTGCTAACCTTGTCATGCGTGAGGAGGAAGGGCGCGAACTGGAATCCATCTGTCAGCGCTCTGTGCTGTTTTACAGCCAGAACTTGCCAACATAATCAGCAGTTTATGCCTGCTTCCAGCAAGCTCTTTTAAAGCCAAAACCAAGCAACGCTGTTAAAGTGAACAGCACCATAGTTATAATCGATACATTTATGAAAATACATCTTTGTAAACCGCCAGCACACATGACTACAAAGAATAAATTGTTACTTTCACGAATATTTTTAAACACAGCTCTGATAGCATATTGCAATTTTACCTCGCCCCGTGGGTCTACCGCCTTAACCTACCGCGTCTACGCGATAACACCTGCTTGGAGACAAGCGTACTAAAGTCATAAGAAATACCAATTTTGCACAGGCGACAGAATTTCCTATTCTAACACATCTGTCGGCATTCTTCGAACGATTTTTATAATTGCAGCCTTTCAAGTAAAGTTTTTGTGCCGTCGAACCGCGTTAGCATACGGCTATTTTAAATAATAGGTTTTATTTTGAATGACGATGGGCACTCGCTACCACGTCTCTTGTCCCTAGGGTGAGAAAAACAGCAGGCTACGTTACATGTCTTATCGCAGAGGAAGCCCTTAGAGAAAATAAAAGCAAAAACGCATCGAAGACAACCGCGCTTAGCCACACATAGGCAATGCCTAACCTACGAGACGCCAGCTAAAAGTTCAACTTTATCTTTGGTTGTTAGTTTTGCCTCGCAATATATATATATATATATATATATATATAAAGCTCTTTTACGTATTAATTATTATTGCCTATATATAAATTGTATCGTTTGGCCTTCATAAGCTTCTCCTTAAGCACAGTATGTAGTGTTTTCTAAATAGGTATATAGCAAGTAAGCAAGTATGAGTTGTTCTGCCAACAATTGCTGAAAGTGCATGCGCTTATGTAGATTCGAACACGTTTGCGGCATCAATTTACAGTCACACTATTCTTCTCATTCTACTTGTTGTTACGAGGGGGTCAGACTGCTTGTCAAATTAGTTCAACACTATTAACGGAAAACATTCAATGTAGAAGTGCAACTGAAAGTAAGTCTAGCTGTGTAAAATATGACTCGAATAGACTAACTGGTAAACAACTTGTAAAAAGAGCTGTACAGGTAACTGAAATAATGAAAGTTCTACTTAGCAGCTTAAAATCACATATTTGACACTGTTTATATGCTCTCTATCTCTCCCTCTCTCTTTCTATATATATATATATATATGCTACAAATAAAGTATTAAACAATATACATTTGCCGAGGGGTATCACTATCTAGTAATCATTTAATATGACTGTATTACTAGTACTACTACTACTACTACTGTTACATCGAGGGACTGCCTGCTCTAGCTCTAACCTTTCGCCACCTTGCCGCTGTAATGGCTCCAACGATGATAACGACAAAATGGGAAAAGAAAACACCTGCACGCCGGCCCACCTGACCGACCGCCCGGCTGGCCGGGGGACTAAAACGCAACCGAGCGCAATCGTATTTGGGGGTGGTTCTTAGTTTCCACACGCATTTCCTACACGAGCAAACGGCCATAGCGTGTGAGAGAGTGCCTATGTGTGTGTATGCAGCTCGGGGTAGACGGACGCGTGGTTGAACATGATGCTGCCTCTATTGAAACGATGCCACGAGATGAGAGTGCGCCGCCGAGAGAGAGAGGCAGATATAGAGGGAAATGAAGAGAGAGAGAGAGACGCCGTAGCGTTCGGTTGCGTTCTAACGTCGGCCGACGTTTTCGTGCTGCTGCTCCAGCGTACTCAACGACGATCCGGCTCCACCACTCTGCTGGGCTAAATGGGTGCGATGTGATCATGAGCAGCTTTATGGGCAGCGCTGCGCCCATAAAGCTCGGGATCGGTTGCCCATCTTGAGTTCTGCCCCCTTTACTTCCCCATGATGCCAATGATGCCTGCCCCATGTGCCCCCCGTTTCTCTCTCTTCCTCGATCACTGCTGCTATTACTATTACGGCTATTATCACTGAAAGTGGGGGTGAGGATGGGGGTGGTGGTGTTGGCGCTCGTGCTCCTGCTTCTGCAACTGCAACTGCTACCACCAATGATGCCCTTAGCCCACCTAATCTCGGCTCGCTTGCCGCTCTGCGCTTTCGCGCCTCCTCGTCGTTGTCCACCTCCCCCGAACCCCCCATCTCGTGTCTTCCTCAACAACGACCACTGCAGTAGTGGTTGGTGTCCACGCGTCGGTGGCGATGACGACGGACGTTGCTTTTGAGCGAAGGATTCTGAGCAGCAGCGACGGGCAGCGGCGGCGGTAGCTATTAGCGAAATTGCATTATCATTACAGGCGAACAACGATGTGAACGCATTTCTGCTATTGCTGCTTATGAGGCTTCTGTGGCTGCCGGCGTTGAGCGTCGAAACCCCTCGACCGAACCCCCCTCTTGCCGTCCCGAAAACCCAACCACAAGCAGGAGCTCGAACAGCAGCAGCAGCAGCTTGGCAGAAGGTTGGTCGCCGATGCAGCACGGCCAATCTGGCTCTTTCTCTTTTCTTCCTCTCTTCTTCGCTATATTTCCCTGTCTTTCCTTCACCTTGATCCCTTTTTCTCTAGGTCTCTCTCTCTCTCCCTCTCTCTTCATCTTTCTCGTTCCCATCAGTTCTCTCATTTGCGCGCTAAATCTTTGTTCGCGTACATACTTTCCGATGATGATGATGATGATCAGCGACGCCATCGTCGTCAATCTGCCATGTAAATATCGGCGGCACCATGTAAATGTGGTGGTAAGGGGGTGGGGGTCGTAGTCGCCGCACGCTCAGATCCGGCACCAACAGCGGTAACAGCAGCAGCTAAAGCCGTTGCAGAAACAGCATACGCATCAGCATCGCGCTACACAGGCCCGGCTCTGTATCGCTGCTAAGCGGAACAAATATGTGCGTGTGTGTATACACATGCATATGCATGTATATTTATATGTACACACACATTCGTATGCACGTAAATATATATATATATATATATATATATATATATATGCATACAAACATGCGTCCATACGTGTGTATACACACAAACGTATGTATGTATATGCATACATGCATACATATATTTGTATCTACATAAAACGCAACATACAGGCCCATTACACATGCCGCAACGCAGAACACGCTTGAAGAGGCGCATATGCTCCCACACACCCGGCACAGCATAGTTAGCAGATTGGGATTGGTTGGTGGCTTGACCCGCTCGTTACTCCAGCTGCACGGCGTACGGCCTGCACCCTCGCCTCAAATGCCTGCTCACTTAGCTGAACCTGGAACCTCGCAAAATCGACGCTTCCAACGGCAAATTGGGCTTATTCAGTACCCCCGTACCCAGGGGGTAGTGAGGATTGGGCATGGCCATGCCTTGCGATGACGACTAGATAGTAGTAGTAGTAGTAGCAGTAGTTTTGTAATAGTAGTCGTAGTAGTAGCTAACTGAAGGGGGTTGCCGAAAGGCATTGCCTTCATTTGGCTCGGCCGAAGCCATCCGCACGAAGCCGGCGTAATGCAGCGGGAGCGGCTATTCGCGAACCGAACCGCATCGCATGGCATCACGCCTCATCATCAAAATGCATGATCACATTTCGCAGTAGAGGTCGACGGACCAGAGCTAGCTTCTGCTGCAGAGCGTCCTCATTCGGCTGCGTGGCCGATAGCATTAAGGGCGGCTCGGTTCAGAGGCTACTTTATTACGAGCAATTATCGAGAAAATTCCCAAAAGCCGGCCAATTGGCGCTGCCGCATATGTAGCCGTCAATATACGAGGAAGAACAATCGCCATAACAGACACCTTCATTTTCTCGTGTATAATTTGCTATCATTTCTACTCGGTTGTGTTTGATGGCGCGGGTAAACCACCGCTGCCGTATGCTATCCGTCGTTACCGCAGAGCGCAAAGAGGCGTCGCGGTGCGAACGAAGTCCCGTTGCGTAAAGCGTACGTCCCATGACCTGTTATTGACAAAAAGTATTCTAAACTAAATATCGGGCGGTTCCCTTCCGAAAGTAATCTTCTAGACACCGAACGGTAAAGCTTTATAACGGGGCGTTTCACTATTCAACTACTCGAGATTGCTCACCACTGGGATCCACACAATGTACTTCTGTGACACAATGATTTTTCGCGAGCTTTTGACCGAGTAGGCCTTAGCATATTACTGGCCAAAATTTCAGCACTCGTGTCTTAGACGTTATCCTTCCGAAGTCTTACAAGGGTCATACTCTAAAAAACTGCTTTATTTGTCGTACTCGCTCAAAATTTGAATAATAATGGTTATATAAAAGCTAAGCGTCATACAAACTCTACGTCGATGGCCTTAAAATATATGCCGGTTATTATGCTCTAGTGCTACAAAAGGCAACCGAACCTGTATTGGCGTTGGCCCAAACATAGATAATGGAGAACGCCAAAATGTGCTGTACATTTCATGTCCACATGTATAGCCACCTGTGCGACTCTATCAATTACGCATTGTTCCAAGGCTCACGGACTCTTTACATGTGGGCTTTGAGCTTTTACGAAAACGGTTATAGGTGCAGTAGGAGAATCGCACGTTGTTGAAGTGTCCGCGTTGGTGCCTTCGGAAAGACACGCATAGCAGCCGTGATTATCTAAACTTCTTTAGTTACACAACGAGGCCATTTATTAACGTGTATTTTATACCGGGGGAGGGTGATGTGCAGTCGAACGTGTCATTTTAAAATCGTGACGGGACACGTACGGGGAAGTAGGCAATGTCCGAAGCATGTCCGTTTTCTTGGCCGTGAGGCTCTTCATGCTTAAGATTGTTCCAGGGTTGATATATGGTATTGACAGGGTGTGAAACCACCTCTCACGCTGGCGAATTTTAACCAGCTTGAAAGGTGTTTTTCATTATGTATGAAGCGGGTGCCTTGCTTGCCTATCCGAGCAAGGAGCCGCTCTGTGTATCTTATGTAAGGCTTTCCACCGGCTGCTAAAACAATCCGACTAAAGCTAAAGATGCCGCGTACAGTACATTACGAATGTTTTATTTTGGAGTGGGAAGCTAAAGTCAAACAGGTCAGACGGGAGGTCGGAGGTTTAACCGTTTTCAGTGCCTTTCACCTTTGGTTTGGTCCTGCACGTGACAATCGCCACGTATACACCAGGTACATAGTGTATGGTTATTCCTTTCACGAGGACTACGAGTTGTGCATTTGCCGGTTCTGCCTGCAGAGGTGTGCCAAGAAGCATGCAGTGGAATGCACGGCGCTGGACCAAGAATCGTTGCACTACTTCTCCCGTCGGAAGCGTGAATAAGGTAGAGATTCATGAAAAAACATTTTGAACTGTAAATTTAACTCAATTTGAGTGAAATAAACCTAATTGTAACTGTTTAAAATCGTAACATAGATACAATATGAACTATGATTTTCTATCGGACTGTTTGTATTAATTTTGTTGTAGTGTTTGACGTTGTCAAAACATTAGTATATAGCTAGCCTAAACTGGCACAACACACGTTTATGAGATTGCTGTAAGAAAAAGTCAAAATAGGATAAATGATTACCATGGTGCTTCCTACCAATCATCTTCACCGTGGAGTTAAGAAACAGTTTGTGGATCGTTAGGCTGGACGAGTGCGAGGCAGAAGAACTGGAGGAGTGGTGCTTGCAAATGTAGTGTGAGGTTTAGAAGCATGTTGAATCAGCCAGTGAACTTACTAAATGACTAGAGTAAGTTTAAGTCGTATTTTTGTAAAGTTAACGGCGGGCTTTCGCCTCCTGCGGACGCATAGCTCGGTGCGCCGTGGCACTTGGGCTAAGAGAGAAGCTCATGTGCCGCAGCAAAAACCTATCATACCCGCTTGTGTAAATCAGACGTCATCCATGATGAGTACAAGTTCAGGAAACTCTGCCTCTCTAGGCTTATTTTTGTGCAAAGGTTAGCGATAGTGCTCATGGGATATATTTTTTCCGAGAGAATAAATAAACAACTACGAATTACTAAACAAGTAAGTCACATTAACTAAAACAGACATATTAACATAACGGTACCACAAACTATTAGTGTGCCATAGCTGATGCACGCACTGAAAATGATGTTAACTTCCCTAGTAATTAAATATACATATCGACAGGAGTACATACGTATGACGCCATGGATCCAATTCTAATAATAATAATCATCAAAATCCGTCGAAGAGAGGGTCAATTCTTAAGGCAAGCGTTATCCTTGGCCGTTTGCAGAGGGAACGCGGCATCTACTTTAGGCGCCATGGAGTGAACTAATTTTTTTTTTAAACTGCAATACTACGTTCAGATCTCGAATTTTTTTACGGAGAACGGCCTAGAACTTAGCTAGAAAAACTGATTATAACAATGCAGTTGGTGAAAAAACAGAATTCAATCTATCGGCAAACTTGGCGGTACTCGTGAAAGTATAAACGAGGTGACCAGATGAATCAAGCAAGCTATGGTAGCAGCACTAGAGGCGTTGTATAGGCTTGTGTAAGGTATCCCAGCCCTTTAGTTCCCAAATACGTTAGCAATACGGCAGCAGGAAAATGTATTAGGGGTTGCTAGCTCGACACGGCCAGTTAATAAAAGGCAAGCGCAGAACAGAGGGCAAAGTAGGCCTGGTGCAAGGAAAGCAACTTAAGGAGGAAGGGCACAAATATCGTCTTCACAAAATGGGCCTACAAGGACACACTAAAGGAATTTAGAGCTAAAATATGTCTAGAAGAATGCGCGATCCAGAGCGTAGTCAAATTGGCCGAATGAAACCTAAATGTACAGGTTAATCAGAAAGTCAGTTGCACTAGGGACAAAGAACCCGGTCCGGGCAGATTGAAGATAAGGCGATCCAGATGAGGCAACGACCAAGAAATTCATTAACAAGGCGATGCGGGAATCCATCAGGGTCATCTGGAGTTCGCGTAACCTGACCATAGAGAAGCCTAAAGAGATTCGACCTTTCCTAGCTTTTAACAGCGCTTGTTTACGCCCCGAGAGAGGAAGGCAAAGCTTTTGTGTGACAGGCCCGTATTAAAGTGAGGTGGGCGAGGACTCGCATCAAAGATGGTAACAAGATGCCACGGTAATAGAATTATCTAAAATGGGGCAGGTAGTTATATCATGGATGAAATTTGTACTAAAACTAAAGGTTAAAGGCGTCATTGTAGCGTCATCAACACAAATCGGACTGCTCCACGTATAAAGAGGAACATCGAAGAGCATAGAAGAACGCAGGTTAAAATAACAGAATAAGGCTCTAAAGCAACTGCTGAAAATTACCGACCTATTGCCCAGTGCTTTTTCCCCTGCCTAATCATGGAGAAAATAGCTGCCAATTTTTTTTTTAATCTTATTCCTCAACCAATCCTTAGAGGATCAGCAACACGGATTCACTAAGGGACAATCGATGGCAGCCCAATGATTGAAGACCTCCCATGACTGGGTCCTGGCGCGAAATCACGGGTCTCGGATTCAAACTGTTTACGTTGACTTTTGCGTGCCTTTGATAGGGTTGACGATCAGATTTTACTAATGAAGATGTAATCGCTAGGCATCGCACTTAGGGTTAGAATTTGGTTACCAAGCCAAAGAGTGGGCGGCGCAGAGGAGACCAGTGATTTCCGAGCACATAGGCTTGCGGTGCACCCACGCGGTAATAGGCCAAATTTATGAACATGATTATTAATTACAGGCATTGCTTACTGAAATTCTTACAGACAACTACCCACTAAGCGCAGGTCCACTCGTATTTAGTTCCTCTCATGTTTTATTTTAAAAAAATCGTGTTTGTAAAAACTAATCCACCTTTCTTTGATATGCAGTAGTTCATATAAACCAATATGGCTTTACTAAAGACAAATACACGGCAACTCAACTCGATAATACGATTCATGATTGCGACCTGTAGAGAGTTCTGCGCTCGCGTAACTACCATGTAATTGTGGCGGGTGGCCTAGGAACTCAAAACGTTAACGGCAAAAGTGTCGGCGCACGTGCTACCTGACTGTTGTGAAATGTAAACAATACAAATATTGTATTCTTTGACAAAGTAAAGGCACTTTTGCATTGAATGGATTTGAGCAGCGCCGTCAGGTGAGTGAATCAAGAAAATGGGGCCTCAATGGGTATTTAACGAAAACCTTATAGCAAGTCTGTGGCGAATTCTACATTCTGTGCGTAAATATATGAGTCCTATATCAAACAAAAACATAAATAGAAAGCGGAGAGAGCAACATATTCGTTTAAATAATATTCCGCGTTAATTTAATCTTGGTTATGTATTCCCGCTCACCATCTGCCTCACACACAAGATCCATGTAGGTTTTTCTGTAAAGCACTTAAAATCGAGTAAATAATATGGAATATATACATTTTCAATCAGTTTAGACAAAATTTGACTGAGATCCACACGCAAATACTACGAACCTCTGCTTCGAAGTTAATGTCTCGTCGTACTGATACCTACACCAAACGAACTCCTAATCTCAGAGTCACTAACGTTTCGCACTGCCGATGTATTTTCATCGACATATATACGTTTTTATATATTCTGAGTCTATTAAGTTCTGAAATGTACTACAGTTTGCCTAACAAAAACTGTGAGCCGAGGCCGTGTGGATAGTAACACTGGAAAATCTATCTCAAATAAAATTCTTCAAGTAGCTTCATCGCAAGTTCTTGCCCATTAAATAAGACACATGTAAGATAGGCGATTACAGTTTTAGATCCAAATATCGAGCAAACGTCAATTGAAAGAAGAGCCTATCGCGAGGTCGCCGAGAAGGTAGAGCACTGAGTTGTTTAAGCTAATCTTAAAGGCGAGATACACGGCTGCGAGGGGTATATCAGCTACCGAGATAGCATAGGGTAGGTGAATGTCGGTACTTCGGAGGGAAGAATATCGCCGCCGCTGTTTGCTGAGCCGCAATGCACACAAAAGCATTGAGCAGACCACTTGACATTCTGCCCCTGTCAACGCCCTTCTGTATCTAGATTGAGTTGAGATATTGATCCCGGAATACCGAACGTCAACGAAGCAAAATGCAAATCTAAATACACTTTTTACGCAATATGCCACAAAGAAACTGAGGAATGTTATGTATCATTTCACCTTATCACTAGCTCGAATGCTTGCAACATGCCTATTCGGCTAGCAATTTTTAGAGAATGTTTCAAATAACTGTACTAGATTTATTCAGGCTAATTTGGTAGCGGGTACCTCACTACCAGATGACATAGTGTAGCTTCCTCTAGTGGATCGTAGTAATTCTCGAGAGCGTATAGTGGCGGCATCAATTCGATTCTTGACTACACACAGCTCAGGCCCATACGATAGTGCATACGTACAGTAGAACCTTTTCTAAGCTACTTTATTACAGTGCGGGGAAGCAGGTATCGGGCAGCATTACCGTTTGTTCAGGCAATTTAAAACATTGTGCTGAATGCTGCATTTATTCTTATATGGTCGAGCACTGTCTTACCAACTCGTAACGGCATTCAAATTCTAAGCACGAAAGCAGTCTGTTTGTTTATAGAACTACGACAAACGTCCACAGGCGATTTGTTGGAAAGCATCGATGGATAGAGCATATACTCGATGTGTTCTTCAACGCAGAGCAAATACTCCACTGGTCCCTTAAAGCAAGAGTATCACAACAGATAGGCCGTATCGTAATCTCATCATTCAGCGGTAGGATCAAACTTTTGTCCGGGCGGGGTCTATTGTTTCAGTTGAGACGTAGTTGGATCTGGTTGGTGCTATTGTTGTCTCAATGTCATTATCGCATTACCATTATTGTTCGTTCTCGAAGAGAGAAGATCAGGCGACGCCGCAGCAGTGACCTCGAGCAGGCTAATCCGCCATGTTTAAATACAATGTCAGACCTGGCCAGGACTTAAAGGATCCGGGAGTACGTCCCCTCCAGTAGACAAAGGTTGCACGAATAATTACACATTTTTACGAGGAGATGTGGGATTAGAGCTAGAGTGGGACATTGAAAGTAGGTAACATGCGAGAGAGAATGAGAGACATATACTCGCACAGCGCTTTGTTTCCCGCAGAGAAATGAAAACATGTCGGAACGGGTTTTTTGCCGTCGTAGTGTCGTGCTGAAATTGTCACAACTATTAATCTACCTTTATGCTAGCGGACAAATGAGGCTACAATCTGCGGACTGATAGAGCACATATTGCAGTCTTTATTGGCGAACGCAACCTACGCATCTACAGGTTATCCTACGGGCCATCATATTGCACCTACGTAATAGCTGGAGTAAAAACAAAACGATTAGATAAATGCACGCGCCTTTGTGTGCCGACTATGCAAACTGACATATGCTAAACAGGCAAGCATTATAAAATTAATGAATACGTATTTAATATTAAAGAACGTAAAATTGAATAATAATAATAATAATAATAATAATAATAATAATAATAATAATAATAATAATAATAATAATAATAATAATAATAATACGTGGCATTTGTAAAATTGAAAGAGGACCTTGCAGCTGGACAAAAAAAATTGAACAGATACGAACGGATCGATCTACGCCTCGTTTGGGCACCTTTTGCTCGCAGATTCATAAAAGGCAATTGCATGTCAGCGCGAACTTTTGCTGTCCAAGTCAAAGAAATGTCGCACGCGTTTCTATGGTATGTTTGTCGTGGTGCTATAACTGAGTTACTCTCAGAATGGCGGTTAACACTTGAGCCGTTTATAGAAGTGCATCGGACTCGGCAGTTCATGAAAGTGAATATGTTCTAGATCATATTGTGCCTTAAACGACTCTCCTCTGAAGGGCTGCTGTTGTTGTTGTTGTTGTCAGATGTACTTTTCAATACTGTTTACTGTGCTGCAAGACATTTTTTAGACCAGAGATGGAAGTGGCATTACTCTAACAATGTGCGTTTGTTGCAGTGGCGCATCGACAAGATTATTTGTAGACTGAATTTCTGCAGCGACTAGCCCTCTTGTTGTCTCGCTATTGTGCGCCTTTATACTTCGGATTCGAGTGCTACCTTTAGAGTCGCTTACAGCGAGCGTAAGACGGGAAAGACGTGATTGCGTGACACCGCCTGAATACGCTCCTCCGTACGCATGGAAATTTCCGTCCGCTATTTCGTAATGCAAAGATTCTCTCAATGGCATCGTTATTTATACTCTCGTTATGCACGAATGGCTTCGCGTGATTCACTTTATCGTTTCCTTAACCGATCCAGGGCAAACTCCGCCCGCCCCCCCCCCATATTGAGGACCACGACATATATGCAATTTTGCATACGTAGCAATGTAGCGTTGTAGTTTTGAGACTGTAATTCACATAAGTATTGCACGTCCAATATCTGAAAAACGCCAATGTTGACGGATTCCGCTAATCACACTATTTTGCATTGATAAGTGGTCTGTTTTTATATTGTATACAACCACGTGACGTCGATCACGTGACGAAGCTAAGATTCTGCACGGTCATACACATAGGTCGGCTTAACTTTCAAAATTGGAGTCATAACACAAATCACTTCACGAATCACTCGGCCAAACTTGCACTTTGACAACGATAATTGAAATGTTTTGAAATGCCTATGCTGACTGCTGTGTACAAGAACACCGGAGCAGGTGGCCTTTCTCGAGGTCGGTTTTGTTCTTCACTAGGTTCGGAAATGTCGTCAGTGTAAGTCGCGAAATTTCTATACGTAGAAATGCTAGGCTCTGCTATTGCCAGAATGAACCCTGACGACGTAACCTTTCGGCTGCTCAGAAGACGTTACTTCCCCGGGGAGATGAGCATATTCTACGTCTATAGAAGTGGCGTTTATTACGTTTACGAACGTGGTTAGAACATACAGCTATGATTGAGTCCGAAAAAAATAGGAAGAACAAATAACAAATATTTTCTTTAAACTAGACAAGGTACAAACTATTGAGGTAGATTGTGTTAATTTGCTACTAATAATATATATATATATATATATATATATATATATATATATATATATATATACACATACATATCTATACCTCCGGGGACCATCTGCGGCTCTAAGCCAATCGACAGATATGCATGTATACGCCGTTGCGCATAAAGTTAAATGTCGTTAAGCATTGAATTACAGTGAGGACTTCTAAGCGCTGCTTAGCTTACTGCGCCGTAGCGTGTAGAGTATCGACTGACCATCCGTGTGTGGTATACCAATTATTCGAGCTCAAGAAGGTTAAAACGTCATCACAATATTCTATCATATTGATATATATAAATGGTGCGTTGCAAAAAAATAGCAACTCGTGTTTTTTTTTGTGATACTTTTGGCTTGATTTATTTGAGCGAGCTATGGTTGCGGAGTAATTAAGATTTTTTTTTCTGCCGGGACTCCAGATTAAGTGCATGTCAAATGAGTGTGTGGCGGTGCGCTGCGGCTTTTGCGCGACTTGTCGGCGGTAGTGAACGTCCACAGCTCGCATTGCCATAAGTTTGGTACCAAATGATCGTCATGAAGTGCGCATTTGACTGAATGTGTTAGTTTTGAGCGTTGTTGAGAAGGACTGGTTGTCTCGCAACAGTTTTATGCCTCTATGTCGGGAAAAAACACCTGTGTCACAAATGGTAGTAATTTAACTCTCATTCCGAAGCAAGACTTGTTAGAGATCATGTTTCACTGGAAAAAAAATTTGCTTTAACAAGCTCTACAATTCTTACTATCCATTATTAAAAAGTTTCTATACACCCTGTATATATATATATATAGGGTGGCAGTCGGGCGCGCAGATATAGCTGTCGAGGCTTGTATTTGCAACGAGAGCGCGAATACAAAGTATTCAGTGTTTAAACTCGTTTTGTTTTGTAAAATTGCCAAACTTGGTAAACCATCATACCGGCTCGTAGTCTCTACTATGCGAGCGTTGTGGTCCGGAGCGGACCGGATCTTCACTCCCGACATTTCAGCAAAGTGACGCCGGAAAGCTGCAAATGTCAGTAAGGTATTACTGCCCATCACTCGGACAACTTGCTTACCTCGTCTGGCATTCGTCGTTAATTACACCTGTCGACACCAGGACCGGACAGCGTCACGACGTTTTGGTTCTGGCTAGATTTTTACTCGAGTATCCGTTAGTTGCTGCCTTGGTGACCTTACACAAAAACTCGACCGTCGTCACTCGTCTAATAACTTGATAACGTTTATTGTTTTGTCGTAGGGGAACGTTTCGGCATGTCACGTTGTGGGAATTACATAGATTCACAGTAGTCACAGTACGAACCTGGCATTTTTTTTATTATATGCATATTATACATTTATTCATTGTAATTAATCACTAACGGTGAGGGCGTGGTACTGGTAATTATGGTACTGGTAGAACCTGGTATGGTACAACCTGGTAATTATAAGCAAAGCACCACATTTGTGCACAGGACTCCGTACGTACACGATAGATGACTTCGGCCATTTATGGCCGTGTAGAAGGCTGAAACGTCGGCGAACGGAAAACGAGACCATACGCTTTGGTTATTAATTATCTGTGCAAAGTAGCGATTGCAGCGCCCTGCACCGGGCGCACGTTCAACGGACTAATTTTACACTTATTTTTCTGTCTACCAATAAGCATACACTCGTTGTGCCATTCAGCTTTTCGGCCTGATCAGGCTAAGAAAGGTCTGCTCAAGCAGGTAGTAGTCTCAATTCATCGTGCAATGTGCTTCACATTTTACATTCGGAAAGGGATCGAATTTTCTGCACGGTCTACTATTATTTTACCAGCAAGCATATTGCCAATATTTCAGGACGCTAGTGAAGCTTTTCTTGTTGTATGGATACAAAAATCGACAATAGTCGATTGGCGGCTCTAAAAGGTGGAATAGCTTTATTAACCGATGGTTGGTTTACAATATTGCGCGTAACGAGGAAAATTCACGAAACTTCTCTCGAATACAGATCTTCATGTGGAAGCCATGTACAGCAAATCGTACAATTAGGTGTCTATTCTCATAGTTGTAGCGCTTCTACGAACTACATGTCAATGCCTGGCTTTTATAAAAGAGCAATAGCCGATTGAGCAATAGCAAGCTTGTTTTTTTTTAATTATATAACGTGTTGTTTCAAAATTGCGGTTGCTTTGGCGGCGTTATATACTGAATCTGAGTTTGGTTTTCTTCTATGAAACAAACTGGCAAATACGGTGGCGTCAGCTCGTATATCGGCTGCAGCCAACACTTGTCTAGAATACCGTGGCGAAGTAGGGCTCGATTAGAAGGCAATACACAGTTTCTGTATACTTGAAGTTCTTGCAGTATCTCTGCCGCACTGCAAGCACTTTTGGCAGCATACGGCAGACATCATACCTGCTACCAAACGTTAGCGTTACTATTTCCACCGTGGCATATGTGAGCCAGCATAGATCGAGCATCGACTCTCCGTTATGTAGGCGCCGTCTGAAGTGAACTATCTGAAGACGCATTTGTCATCTTCGTCTGCCATAGCCGGGACCGTTTTATCGCTCACCAGTATTAACTGCCATTCTGTCGCCACTGCACCGCATTTATCTCGGCAGGCACCCGCATCCGCCCCACCTGACTCGAGCGATGGCCCAGGAACACGTTTCCGCGAGTCTTTGCAGCCGAGCATTGTCCAGCTGCTTACCAGTCATCTGCCTCATTCGCTCTCTCTCCAAGCCCTTCTTGGTGTATCTTCTTTCTCCCCGCTCTATTCCTCCTTTACTTCCTCTCTCTCTTTCTCTCTCTATCGCTGTGTATATATCCCCGTCTCTTAGCCGCTGAACGTGACATGTCCACCGTGCCATTGAGGCCACTGCAGAGTGGCCTCTGTACTCTCTGACTCTGTCAATGTCTGCGGCGGCCTGGCCTTACTTCCTTGATGTGCCTGGCGCGTTTCTCTCGCAACGTCCCCGTTTTGGCTCCTGTTTAGATGTTGAGGCTCTGTGTCTGTGGGGAGGTCTATGAGGTCTCTCTGTGAGGTTCGAGACAGAGGAGACGTACCAGCGCAAACGCCTGCCCACTCGCCCGCTGGCCCAACGAGAACGAGGGCCGAGAGCCGAAGTGGGCCAGTGAGTGTCCCGCTTGAACTGTTCGCTTTGCTTTTCGACAACGGCAGAACGATGGTCACAACGACGAATCCTCGAACCGGTATATAAGTCGAGTCTTGCCAAAGGACCCGCCACTTACCTCAACGGGCTTCATGTCTGTCTCCGACAACTTGGTTCGACGGATGTAGCTCCAAACGTAGTAACTCAACTGCTGCTGCCGCTACGGAAAGACGACACAAGAAGAAAAAGAAAACGCCGATGACGACAGTAAGGTAACCCAACCTGCCAACTGGCGGCAGTTGTGCTTTTTCTTTTTCTGCTGTCTATTGCGATGCGGTCAACGCCGAACCCAGCGGGGTGCAATGGCACAATCGCCGCCGGTGAGGGCTGGTGCAGACAGTGCGCTCTCCCCCGCCCATCACTCCTTTGGTCGCCAACGATCAAAGGCCACTTAAACGCCGGGGGGTAACTCAGTACGAAGTACCAGCTAGTAGCAGCAGCAGCAGCAGCACGACGAAGAATCAGATTAGTTAGGACAGGAAGGCCTGATGGCATCTTAACGGGTCCGGCTTGCAGCTTGGTCAGCTCCCCAAGACACCCAGCGAAATCGTGGCAGGTTGATCAATAATGTCCATGTCGACCAAACGTGGATGTTAGACGGGATGGGAAGGAATCCTAATTGGGCAATTATATATATATATATATATATATATATATATATATTAAGTAATAAAAGTTGTACTAAGCATAAATGCTACTGTACTGATTTTTGCATATTCTTATTATTGTAAGCTTTGCCACGTTCATGGGGATCCAGTTGTCAATGTTTATATATAACGCTCCCTATCGCAGTTCTCTCGAGCTTGCCAAATATTTGGAAAAAAATTTGCTAGTTACTTGAAAAAACTTTTATACGCCGATATGTTACATGTTTGTAGCACCTCAAGATAGTTTTACCGCTTTTAGAAACAATTTAGGTGTTTGGTCATCAGGTACCTGTTTACGTCATGCACTACCGTTTTCGGCATTTTTCTTCTTAACTCACTCAATATTTGGGCAATGCAACTCAAACGCGTTGCAATAAAAACTTAAAAATGCTTTGATTTAAAAACATAAAATTTAAGGAAAAACTGCATTCCACTCAAATGCCGAACTATCTGACTCCAAAGTCGCTCTGTTATATTTGTCATAATTGTCCCAACACGCATTTTAACTTGCTTTCGGTTTGGTGCAAAATCAACTCTCAAGATAGCTCACATGCGGCTCCGCAAGTAAGCTATTTTAAGAAATTGATCAGGCATGCAAATCGGTACATGTCCTAAGAAAATAGCTGCATTTCTTTAGTGCAGTTTAACACAAAACAGAACGACACAAAGAAGCATAAAATTAGCACACAGCTTGCTTATTTAACGTACCGCCTGCGAACTGGTTTATTGATAGCGACACTAGTGACGACAGATCAGAGATAGGATCCTTTGCGCCAGCCCTGCGATCATATTCAATGAGGCAGATAAGTTTAACCCATTGTAAATATACAATGCTAATGGTGTTTGTCTATTTTTACGGATTGTCGCTTTTGGATATTTGTGCAGGGAATTATACTTGTTTTTCGTGAGCGGGCCATACCATGATCAGCTAAGAGTCATGGAGAAACCTTTCTGTAGAATAGTTTTTACTACATCATTTTTCGACATTGTTTCGGTTTATGGGTGTGCCTTTGGTGTGTGTATTCCAAGAACGAAGGACGGTGGAGTCGATTTCGGAGAGATACGGCGTTTTCCCGCAACATCTACTCGCATTTTTTAGCGGGCTCAACAGCGGATACTAAGTTTCTCCCGGACGACGTCTTGTTCTGTTGAGGTTACGCTTCCTATTACGGGACCTCTGGTTAGATCTAGTTTCAGCATCGGGCGGCTGTCTGGGGTAGACACTGACCAACGCTGTTAGAAAGTTGTGTACCCGTTTGGCGAAAGGGCATGCCCCCGAGTGTATTGGGCCCTTGCGATGTCTTCAATGAGTGTCCTTTGTTCACGTGAGCTTTCAAAGAGTGCGATCCAGAGCACTCAACAACGGGACAACGAAGTACTCTTACAGCGGCTGCCTCCTGGCGGGCCAAATCGCGTCGTGGAACCAACGTGGTGTTGCTCCAGATGGCGCTCGGTCAAATAGAATTTTCGCCATTCGGCAGTTGCCGGCGTTTTGATTACCTGCACCTGTAACTTCTTGTGCTCCCGTAGATGGCAGAGAAGTCCTTCTTGTAACTTTGTGGGCGCTACACTTAAGTAGGATGAGTCGTCTGTCTTGCTGGATCTGAAATTTTCGGTGGTAACATGCGCTGTACTTCACTTCGGTTGCGGAAATACAAAATAAACTGTGACTATTCTCTTACTTCGAAGAAAACTGATAGATCTTGGTGTACTGACGTCTGTTTATATGAAGTGCAGAGAACACATAACGGATATCTTTTAAAGACAACACAGCGAGCGAATTAGATAGCACGCTCATTCATGCGTAAGTATCCACACATATACCCAAAAATATATGAGGTGTTTATGCTACCTGTAATAGCATATGCAACTCAAGTCTGCAACCCATGCGGAATCGCACGCGACGACGTCCAGTTTTCCAACGCAAGGGAGAGATTGAGTAAAATTACTCGTGATATTCTCATTAGTATTGAGAAAGTTCATACTGAACAGATGTTAACGATGTTTAACGTAATCCATACGATAACGCGTCGTGGGAAAAATACGACAAAGACAAAGCGAACTCTAAACCATGTGTTCCCGTGGAAAATAACCCACCAACTCCATGGAAAGAAACTAAACATTTCCTAGAATAACCAAGCTCTGACGTTTTAAAACCGTGACCAGCAAAGAAAAGTTCTCTCTGCGAGAGAGCAAGTATCCTTACTTGCTCTCTCACTGCTACTTAATTTGAACGTACATTAGTTGATCATTGGATCTAAATGCCAATTGTAAGATGTTGCTATTTAGGTGCACTGAATATATTTTCAGTACGGGCCATGCATCGGGGTTCTTTCAGATCCTGCAGGGTATATATATATATATGCATATATATACAAGACTGGATTAAAAAGGTCTGATACATATATATTTTTAATAAAATCAGTCTTCGAACGATTTTGAAACGTGTCTTTCGGGGTCAATTTGAGTTTTTTGATCACCATGCGCAGATCGTAACATTTCCATCACTTCAGAGCATATAATTTGTATTTTTACACATGCCTTGATGCAGATTCAGTGCCCCTCCGATCTCAGCTCCTTGAAAAATTGCTAAGGCTCAATTTCTTCAATTCTTTAGAAGAGCTTAAACAACAGACACAGTTTGAGCTGTGTGTAACTGATGAGTGGCGCTTCTAAGAAAAACAAACCGGAAGACGTTTGTTATTTTGGTCAAGCGAAAAAGTATAAAGTACTAAAACTTGCCGACTTGCCACCCCTCCTATATATATATATATATATATATATATATGTGTAGTAGTTCGCACGAAACTTTGGCAACGCTAGCACTTTGTACTACTACAATGCATTCAAGCCTAGTCGAAGCAAACCTTCAATTACGAATCCCGTATGCCCAGTGTCTCTTTAATAACAGCTCTCAGTTTCAGAAGGTCTAGAAGAGAGCATTGCAGTGCAACGCACACGTGTTTTATTACAGAGGCTATTGAGTACAGCCCGGCGAGTTCCAACATGCATTATTGCGCCCTTGGTCTGAAGGCAGTGCTCACTGTCCCCTTATCGAATCTGCTACTCTTGATCCGTTAGCTGAGCGCTTGCACCACAATCATAAGAAAAAAAACAATAAGCATTATTAACTACATATAATATATACAAAACACTAATCACTTTTCGTCGATTATTGAAAGACGGCACAGTACTGGGACTGTTTAACACCGCTATAATCCATCCTGTACATACGAAAGGAATGAAGGCGGATGCAGCGAATAAGCGTCTTGTGTCGCTAACTGTGATAGTCAGCAAACTTAACGAAAGCGTCATTGCGACAGCCGTACATACAAACGCTAACGACCAAGGTCTAGTATCGGAATCCCGGTTTGCCTATCGCGAAGGTTTAAGCACGACGCTGCACCTCCTGCAAAACTTAACTTTAAACTACTTTAAACTCTACCACACTTCGGAATTGGAGAACGCATACTAAATTGGCTCACTGCTTTTCTCCAAGACAGAACCGTTCGGGTGCTCGTTATTGGAAAGTATTCAACGGTGGGTCGAAAGTCATCCGGCGGTCTGCAAGGATCCTGATGTATATTTTTACACAGAATCACTGAGATATATAATTCCACAAGGAGTTGAAGCTAAAGTATACGGAAATGATGTGGAACTTCACAGTCAATTCTGCATTCTAGAGAACAGATGCCGTCTTCAGACGACGTTGAACGCTTTCAAAGCCTGAGCGGACGCCCTTGATTTAAATCTGTCCGTCCATAAGTGTGGAGTTCTGCATTTCGGACATGGGAATGCAAAACACCCGTACAACATCGGGGGTCAGAAGTTGTGCAAAATTCGAGTTGTAAAAAACCTTGGAGTCCTCACGGGAAACTAATTAAGGTACTCCGAACATGTAACTGATGTTGTTACAAGAGCTTCCCAACGTGCAAATTGGATCTTACGATAATTTGCTGTACGCTTTCCTGACCTGTACGTTTAACTCTATACTACATTTATACTTCCACTACTGACATATGCAGCACCGACGTGGTTTCCTGGTCTTATTGAGGACAAAGTTTGCCTGGAACGAGTGGAAAGAAACTTCACAAAACGAGTTACATCTCGCTGCCATGTTGACCGGTGCCATGTCGACATTCCCCACACAAATGACGTGCTTAAGAAGTTTGGTCAGAGAATGTTGCTCTAGCTGAGACATGACCCGCGTTTATTCAACAAGATGTTTGTGGAAAAGCTAACAACAACATGATTTCTGCTAGTCACATGGCTCCTGTGTTAATCACACGCAAGCGCTACATCAGCGACATATACCTATGGAAGATCTCCAGGCATACCTATTAGTGCTAAGGGACGCCAAAAACACCATGTACAGCCTGCAGATTATAACTACGTATTAACCACATGACACACGTGCATATACGCAGCAGCAGCATCTGGCCAGTAAATAGATAATCAGGTAGACAATTTTCCCATAGTTCTCGTTGCTTGTTTGTTTTGTTTTGTTCTGCTGAACGGGCGTCTGTTGCCCTTGCTTGAACCGCACGCATTTCGTTTTTCTCTATCTGGAATTTGGTCGGTAATCGAAAGCGAAACTTTATCTCTATGTGCTTCCCTGCCGCATAGTAGCTGGCTTTGGGCTGTCTGCTTCGTCTAGCCACCTCAAGCGCGTCCCCTGTGTCGATTTCCGTACGTGTCTACCTACGTCTCCTACTACGCAGCTTTTTGAGGCAAAAATAGGAGGCTAGAGCCATGCCGTTCCTGGGGCGCACAACTCGTAAACCTTACGTTGTCGGGCCGGACAAAATCGATACCGTAAGCTAAGTTGCCGGACGCCGGCTAGACGAAGCAGAATCATGACTACGCCAGTCGCACCAGCAGCCGCCCTTAGGATAACGTCAGGAGCAACATCAGCAGTAACATTCCTAGTGAGCAGTGTAGTTCCAGTGGCCAAGGTGGTCACCGCCGAGACGGCGGCAATACTGGTGCCGCGGTTGACACTGTCGTTATTGTTGTTGCTTCCGATTTTGTTGTCTTTATTTTTGTTGTTACTATTGTTGTTGCTGTTGTTGCTGTTGTCCTTTAGATTGAGCCCCCTATAAAATTGCTCACTTCTTTACGAGCCAACAATCTCTCTCCACCGAGGGGAGGGAAGAAAGATGAGATGGCCACCACCTACGACAAGGAAAACGACGATACCCCTCTAGCAGATCTTTCTTAACCGGCTCTCGATCGACCTCGATCCGTCCGAGAGCCAAAAGAGTTAGTTGACTACTGTCTTCTATGTAGACGGCATGAACTGCCAACCGCAGTGTGCAGAAGCTCCTTTCACCGGTTTACAGCAAGTGGCGTTACAGCTCCGTCCTGTACGCACGCGTCTTTGAAGCAATGGCTGTGTCGGCGAACACCACGCCAGACACGAATACGTCGAAACCGATGTCGTTCTTGGTTTCATACTTAGTCAGCAATTTGGACTTTGGGCTCGCGTCAGAATTCCGAAGACACGCCAAGCGACAGAAAAAGCTAAAAAGGGGAGGGGGGAAGAGACAGCGAAAGGCTGTGAACTCTGCCAGGGCCTGTATATATATATATATATATATATACATATAAATATATATATATATATATATATATATAAATATACATATAAAATATATATATATATATATATATATGACCACGTAATGTGCATGCTTGTGTATGAGCCTCTGTGTAGAACCTGAAACGCCTCGAGGCAATAGACAGCAGGTTGGAGCTTCTGAAATAAGAAACGGAAAATATTACCTCTCCCCTCTTATTTGCCAGATGGTATACCACGCACTGAAAGGTACCGCTCTACTACCGTAACAGAATCCACACTGAAGTAATTTACAGACGAGCCTTGAAATTTAAACATGCTGCAATAAAACGGGTTTGGTTGACTTGGTCTTTAGAAAATGTACGACGCATTGTCATAGTAGACACTCATATTGAAGAACATGATTTTACGCTTATATACATATATATATATATATATATATACAGGTAGTTCAATAAGTTCTTAGAATGAAAACCAAAAATTTTCCAAATCATGTTTTTAAATTTATCTTATTCGATATACTCCCCGAGATGCTCAATACACTTTTCCCACCAAGATTTCAGAGCTTTTATACCTCTTAAGTAGAATTCCGCGTCTTTAGACTGAAAATAGGCATTGACAGCAGCCTTAACCTCTTCATTGCTGGAAAAACGCTTTCCACCGAGACTATTCTTCAAATGTTCGAAGAGGAAATAATCAGAGGGGGCCAGGTCTGGAGAATAGGAAGGTTGTTCAATAAGTTCGAACCTCAGTTGGGCCAGTTTTGCCGATGCTTGCCGGGACTTGTGTGCAGGAGCATTGTCCTGGTGAAACAGGACAACCTTCTTCTGCAAAGCGGGCCGTTTCACGATGAGTTCTTGCTAAAGGCAGTCCAACAGTCTTGCATAATATTCTCCTGTGATCGTTTTACCGCTCTCAAGGTAGTCGACCAGCATTATTCTACGTTGGTTTTAAAAAACTGTAGCCATCACCTTTCCGGTCAATGCCGTTGTCCGCACCCTCTTCGGAGGTCCTTCATCAGGTGCACACCATTGGCAAGATGCTTCTTGGGTCTCGGGAGTGTAGTGATGGACCCAGCTTTCATCGACGGTCATGAATCTGCGCCAAAAATCCGACAGATTGTTCGACATCTTGGCCAAATTTCGCTGTGAAGCCAAAACAGGCGCGTTTTTTTGGCCTTGGTTGAGCAAATGCGGCAGCCATTTTTCTCTGAGCTCTTTCATCTTCAAGTTTTCGTATAGGATAAAATGCACACTACCTAAACTAATTCCTAATGCCTCCACTATCTCCTTAATGTTCATTCGCTTATCTGTGCCAACGATGTTTCACACTTTCTCTATGTTTTCCTCATCAGTTGCCGTTTTTTGGCCTCCTGGGCGTAGTTCATTCTCGGTGCTCCTGCGACCTCTTTTTAACACATTAATCCAATTGGAAACAGTGGCAAAACATGGCGCAGAGTCAGCGTACGTCTCGTCCAACCCAATTTTTACTTGGGTCGCATTCCAACCTTTGAAATAAAAATGCTTGATAACCACTCAAACTCTTTTTCTTAATTTTTAAAAATCACGCCGATACGTTGCACGGGAAAAGCTACCAAACGAAATCGCAACGGCCAATCACCATAATATTTTGAGTGCTAGCAGTCGAAAAGTTGCAGTTCCTAATAGCGGTGGAAGCGCGCCTCGGAAATTCGAATTCTAAAAAGCTCATTCTAAGAACTTATTGAACTACCTGTATATAAATAACTTTCATTAGCGATATTACTTTTGTACACTGTTAAAGATGATACAGATTACATGATTTTCCGCATAGGTTGCATTCACACTCGATTGATATCTCATGCCCCCATTTCGTGTACATATCTTCATATGAAATCCATGTATTGCAAATCCAGTAACGAAGTATCTGTATCTACAACATAATATATATATATATATATATATATATATATACATTCAATTTTTGGTTAATAAACAATACATATATATATATATATATATATATATATATATATATATATATATATATATATATATATGTATATTCAATTATTGGTTAATAACCAATACATTCATAAATATATTTATATTACTGGTCTCAACAACTAAACAACACGTTCGATGGGGCACATTTTAAAAGAGCACACGAAACGCCCTTTGTACATTACTGGATTAAGCGTATGCCCTACCTATCTGGTAAGGAGTATTTAAATCTACTAAAGCTCAGGATCGACGCACTACCAACGCGTGCCAGATTGGCCAGGGGACGCCCGGGCTACAACAAACGTTGTAGGCACGTGTGTCAAGCGCCTGAGACGTTGGCTCATGTCGCTCAGATGTGCGATACAACACACAAACAAACTATAACGAGACATGACGACGTCTGTGATCGCGTGGCACGTCTTCTCCGCGAGAGGGGTCATGAGGTGCCTCGTGAGCGAGTATTCCGTCGACCGGGCGCACCGGGTCTAAAGCCCGACCTCGTAATAACAACACCTACCGAGGTCTGGGTTTTAGATGCCGAGGTTTGCGGCCCGAACCGGGACCTGGCAAAAGCGCGGCAGGACAAGATCACCAAATATGACGTCGAGTTCCTAAGAGCGGCGCTCCCCGACCCGCAAAAACCTCGCAGATTCGGATCCATCACTATCTCTATGAGTGGTGTATGGGACTCCGAATCTGCGAGGACGCTCTTGGGGCTCGGCGTCACGAGGAGGAATCTTATGGAGCTTACCGTCTTAACGTTGCAAGGAACCTTGAAAATATACCGCTCGTACCGGGTCCATAAGAGCGGGTGCTACCATCAAGCAAGGGCACGGACAGCTGATTCTTAACCTCACGTGACACTTTTTTACCACATTTTTTTATTAAGGCAGGCACTGCCGAGTGTGCAAACGTATTGTAAATGATTATTAAATCATCACAATATTTTCTGTATATATATATTAGCTGGTTTCCGCTACACCGGCAAACAGAAGAAGGACAAGCCCAAGGGCGCTTTAGGAGGCTGACCAACAGTAATCAGGTGAAGAAAAACGTACACTGCCAAGTCATGAATGCGATGCGAAAAGATGATGGAGGCGAGTCGCTGCTGTATCGTGTTTTCGCAGCCACATGAAGTCGCTGTGTGAAGGCGTATCCGTTATTTCAGCATAAAAAGATGCTGTAGCACTTGGCTGGTAGAGCTTTATCAGCGTATAGTGGCTTTTGGGCTTATGGGAATCGCAGCATCGGCTCCCTAGCTTGTAGAGGGGTATGCGTTCAGAATATTAACGCATTCAAAGAGAAGTGGAGTATTAATTCTTACGTAATTGCTGTACCTCGAATCTAGCGTAAGGTTGACGGTGTATATATATATATATATATTAAGGCGAGCACTACCGAGTGTGCAAACGTATTGTGAATGATTAATAAATCATCACAATATTTTCTATATATTTATATATATTTTTTTGTGCAAAAATAGAGATGATATTGATTGCAAAATTTTCCCAATATGATGAGAAAATAAATCATATGTAATATATATATATATATATATATATATATAGAGGGGCAGTGACTCAGTGACAAGCTTGAGATGTGGAGCAACGCGCGCTTGTAGTTTTGGCGATTATTGCGGGAAATCGTCTATCTACACTCAACCCAACCATGCGGAAAACCTAGAGTGTGTTACAGTTTATAACTATAGACAGTTTAGAAATAGAGGCCTACGAATTTAAATATCCGTGCAGTGCGTTGCCAAAGTGATTGACCGACCACCAACCAGACAAACACAACAGTACACAATCGCGGTCTACTGAAGCAGAGCGGTCGTTTGTTTATTAAGGCCCTGCTCATACAGTATCGAACTCTATGAAGACGATGTGGTTACGTCAACTGGCTAGCGATGTATTGTAGCGAAGTGATAGGAACATAGTCGCTGGGGTATAAAAATGACGCTCCTCCTTCGCCTACAAAGAATGGGAAGTGCAATCAAGCCAAGTGCGCGATTCCCTAACCGCAGAAGGCTCTTTTAGCTGTTTTCCCTCTCTCTCTCTCTCTCTCTCGGCCCACGAAGTTAGTAAGCGTGACTACAGCACTTGTAGGGGGGCATAACCACGCGGCATGACGATCGTATGTCGCACGCCGAAATAAGCTGGTCTTCTCTGCTCGGGTCCACTTTTTCCCGTTGTTCCTGGGTTCTGTCTCCTGGGTACAACTCCATTAATGAGCACTTATGTGATGACGAAGAAGCGGACGACACAATGTCACAGCCTGTTGTTACTTTTCGGTCACCGGGTTACAACTGGAAGATGAGGTTTTCGTGTCGCTGTTGTTCGGTTTATGTCTCTTTCCACCCTCCCATCTTCTTCCTCCTCATTTGCGTGTTATTTTTTTGGTTGCTGGACGTTCTTCTTTTTTTTTATGATCTTTTGCTTGCTCCTATTCTCCTAAAGCCGACCAACCAAGCAAACAATTGCTACGCAGCTTGTGATACGTATTATTGCAGTTTCCTTAACAGCCCGGCGGAGGGGAGCGGGATACAGATTAAGAGCAAAACATATTTAGTGAGAGCGAGGAAAAGAGAGATATCAAGAGTGGTGTAGATAAAGATAAAGAGCGATAAATATATATATATATATATATATATACATATATATATACGGCTAGCACGAGTTGGGCCGTCGCCTTCTGATAAAAGTGGCACGCTATGGCACCTGAATGGGCAGATTTCCTGCATTCCTGCTTAGAGGTAGCAGTAGTAGTAGTAGTAGCAGTAGCAATATTAGTTCTCTACGTGTGGCGGCCGCTAATGCAGTTGCCGTAATCGTTGTTTTTGTTGCTATTGTTGCTGGTGCTGCTGGCGCTGTAGCTGCTGTGTGCCGTTCATTTTCCGTTAGTCATTGCCATGCGCCGGCCCATGCGCTCTTGTACGCGACACGCGGACTGGACGTGACGTTGCACACCAATGTGCGCTTCGTCCGATACGAAGGATACGCAAGTGACCGCTATGCGACGACGACGACAACGACGACCCCCGTTATTGCACCCATTCACCTGCCCATCGTTCCCTGGCACCACCATTACCGAAACGCTAGCAATAGGATACGTAGGATAAGATAGACCTGAGCCAAGGTGAGGTTCGATGCCAGTCGGATGCAGCCGGTCGCCCAGCACCTCGTAAGCAGGATAGAGTAAAGCGAGCAGCATTGTGGCCACCGATGTTGATGCTGCTGCCGCCGCGGTTGATATTGCAGGTACCGTTTGTATACCTGCGTGCACGTATAGCCAGCCACGCAGTGCAGAGGGCCCCGTCTTAACCGAGCAGAGCAAGTCGACGTCAGAAGCAATCAGAAGAACAACAACAACAACAACAACAGTGGACACCAGGTAAACGTCAGCCCCGCAGCCGTTTCCCCGAGGAGAGCAACGGCGTGTGGGGGGTGGGGTGAAAGGAGGATAGAGGAACTGCGCGTAGGGGGAGGGTTGAAAGGAGGACAGAGGAACTGCGCGTGGGGGGTGGGGTAAAAGGAGGATAGAGGAACTGCGCGTAGGGGGAGGGTTGAAAGGAGGATAGAGGAACTGCGCGTGGAGGGTAGGGTGAACCTAGGACAGAGAAACTGCGCGTGGGGGTGGGGTGAAAGGAGGACAAAGCAACTGCGCGTGGGGGGTGGGGGTGAAAGGAGGACAAAGGAACGGCGCGTGGGGGGTGGGGTGAAAGGAGGACGGAGGAACTGCGCGTGGGACTGAAGAGGGAATATGGTAAAAACCTCCTCTTCGCGCAACGACAACACAGAGCAGTTCGGGGTTTCTGCTATGGTGACTTGGCGATTACTTGGATCGGTTGGCCGGGTCGAATAAGTTTATCATACTAAGTGTGAATCTATCTATACATGTATCTCCGTGTATCTATATATATATATATATATATATATATATATATATAAGAACACGGAACGAAAGATTCTAATACATGTTTATTACAAAAATATTTGCCTAGTCTTCGAAAGCGTTCTTGTTTTCTTTAAATAGTTCCCGCCCGCAGCAAAGGACTTGTGCCACTTTCCTTTGCATTTTTCGAAAAAAAATTAAATTTAACGCGTCTTTTTGGAATCGAGCAGAGTTGCTCCTGCAAATGATGTATCTCTTCCCGCCTTGTTTCAAAACCTTGTCGTTTCAAATTTTTATTTGAAGAAACAGGAGCGACGAAAAGAGAGGTTGCAAAAATATTGAAATACAATTTTCAACAAAGTATTGTGAAATCGGTCACGATGTGTGCAACTGTGCGTTGTCGTAATATACGTCGTGGATCCAAGAGTTGTTTGCCTAGAGTTTGGGCCTCTTGGAAGCAAACATTCGTGGGAGATGATTCCCTCGTCGTCGAAAAACAAACTTGCCGATCCGTATGTATAGGATGATTACGCTAGATACAATATGGTAAGCTATATTGTCCCCTAGGTGGCGCGTTAGGTGCTAGTGTTTTTGGACTTGCTCGGGAGACGAGGTCTGAACGTTAGTGTCCAACTTGGGGATAAGTGAAGAGAGAATCTGGTTCATAAACTTCAGCTACCCTTGAAGTTTAGATATGCTCATAAATCATCTGGGCTACAATGTGTGAGGAGTTAATAAAGAGCTCAGTAGCATGTCTGAGCGCGCAAATGAGACATCCTTCCTAAACCGGTGGCCATGTTGGTGTTTGCCTACCCAAAGGACAAATCAAGCCAAATTATGAACCACACGGAGAAGAGCAGTGATCTAAATTGGTGAGGTTACATTGAATGGCCAAATTCCGTAAGTTTTTCTTGGCGGACACGCCAAAACCAATTTTGTACAATTTCGGCTAAATAGATAATTAGATGGTGCAGTAGCTGTTATTTCCAGAATTTATATATCCTCCTTATGTGTGTAAAATCGTCATATTAACGAATTCTAATGTGTTACGCTTACCTAGAACACGACATGAAATGCAGCAACTAAACTTTAAGCTGTTTTCTCAAATCGTGATTTATTGAGCAGTAATTCAATAATTAAGCACAAATTAGATTATATTGGTTAAGTATTCCCTGCCGCTGAAGATTGAAACAGTCCCACATACTAACGTTTACATTGAGTGCATATACATTATCGTAAAATACACGTAGTATCCAATACATAACGTGAACTTTGAGGAAACGTCGAGTAAAACCCTTCTACCGGAAAACAAATCTATATGATTTGCCTTAACATCTGTTTATATGTATATGTGTGTAATCAATCAACCAACCAAAACCTGCAAATTAGTCTTAACAATTCTTGCTTTGAACGGGTAGGTGTCGGACTGGGATCGAGCCTGGGTGAATCAAAGTCGATGGTTGTAGATGGCCATTATAAAATATCTGTGTGAGCATTCTGATCGTTCTTTAGCGCCAACCAACGATGCCCGATCTGGATCTGGAGCTGGATCACAGCCCTGAATTTTCATGATGATATTCAGACCAGCATGAGTTAACAGAATTTAATTGCTGTGTGTCTTCTTCGGATAACTGCAAAGAATGGACAACGCCACGAAAAGCGAGCTAATTAAAATGGCTGTATCACTAATTACGACGACTATTGATATCAGTAAACTATGCATATTGCAAATAGCATATAGTACATAGCACACTCGTCTTCAGCGTTCTACAGCATTTCGCTACACCCGCCAGACGATCTAAGGAGGCTTCAAAGGAATCACTATCTTTCCTTAGAGCTAACTGGGTAAGCTGTAGGGTATTCGACAGTTTACCCTTCTAGTGTTTGTTTTTGCCCCGCTTTTTTTTGCTGCAGTCTACCTTCTGGGAAACGGAAGAGACAGCCACGTAACAGCGCTCCAGTGTTGCGAAATGTCGCGAAAGGATTCTCTTTCTCTCTCTCTACCTTTCTTGCTCTCGTTCTCTCCTCTTACCTTGAAGCGTAGTAAATTCCTGGGACTGCGTCTACTGGGTGGAGTTCGACAGTCAGCTATTGGGACACCGCCTGCCCCAGGCTCTGCCCCTATCCCGCGCCTCAGCTGTACGCACACGAACACAGACGTGTACATTTGGTAGGAGCTTTTTATGCACAGTGTCCTCGTCGTTTCTTCGCACTTCCACACACCAAAGACTACAGCACACCTCTTACGCCGGAGGACGGAAGACAGAAGCCACGTAAAAAAGGAGAGAAAGGGGGTCGGGGGCAAGACGGCTAACAGTGGGGGCTACTATCGAGCAGGATAGGGTTTGTCCACTGCAAAAACGTGGCAGGCTGACTGGCTGGCTGGCCATGCGACCCTTGCTTCGATGGTTGCGGCACAGTTGCCTATAGCCGCGCGTTCCGTCCCCACGTATCTGTCTCGACGTACAGTCAGTAGTACTTCGTGCGCTCATTCCCATGCCTAGGTTTTCTTCTGCTTAGTAGTTGTGCCTTCGATCTTCTCTGAGTCGGCTCTGACTGGGTCTCTCCACAGCCTTGTGTTTCCTTTTGCACGTTCTACGCGTCGTCCCTCGCGTTGTTTCCTCCCGTGCCCTGGCACTTTATCTCTTTTTGCTCGTAGATACTCCTTGTTTGCTGTCTTCCCGCTCAATGGCCGGGCGCGCGGACACACTTTTACAATATATATATATATATATATATATATATATATATATAAAGAGAAAGAGAAAGAGAGAGGAATAAGGAGAAAGGAGAGACTCGCAACGCTGTAAGTACAGGACTACAGACGTGCGATTGTCTCTTGCTTTGCCCCGATCTCCCCACACGCAGAGTACGTATTCGCCTTCTGAATCAAATCGTGCTGACCTAGAGCTGTGATCTTTATCGAGGAGCCCCCCCCACCCCGCTAAGCTTGCCGGGTCACGCTACGCGTCCGTGCCGCCTGCTCGGAAGCTGAAGCCCGGTCCGAGAATGTGAGCAAGTGTGCGTTTATGTTACCGTGTAAATCTCAACTCTGCCAGGCACCTTCGAGACGATCTCTCCGTTTATGACCAAAGAGCCGTCAAAGGTAATATATATATATATAGAGTAATAAAATCCAATTAAGTTGCGTCAAGGTCGATCCACCGAACCTTGCTTCCAATTCGTAAGAAGGCACGTATACCGCCAAAAAGGAAAGCGAACCGCCATCTGGCGAGCGGCGCGTTTTATGGAGCCTTACGTGGCAGCCGCGTTTGCTCGAAGGTCAAGTGAGAGGTTTAAGGAAAGAGAGAAAAAAATATCGACTGGAAATAAATACATTTTTATGGCGCGGTAGAGTGTGGTCGTATCGTTGCCCTTGGCGGGAGGTTCTCGACAAACAATTACAGATTGACAATCGATCCAGTAACGCTTCTTCATTTTACTGCAAGTGATAGAGTCTATGTGCTTTACTTGCTTTGTACATGCTTTGTTGTTTAAGCTCGCTTTAAATTATATCTTGCTATTTTGCCGAACATATGTTTAACGCATTCTACTCCTTCTGACGATTTCAAGACATTTCCCGTCGACCTACGGTTGCTTTTGCTTAAGATGCCCAGAAAAGTAAATGCAATGTCAATCAGACGAATCTGAATGAACTATACAGAACATGTATATATATATATATATATATATATATATATATATATATATATATACATTGATATGAAGGACTCATGTGGTTAGTCTTTTCAGCAGCTAAATAATGACGCCCTTAGTGGTGCGGCACAAAATAAACACCATTTCTAGAAGCAGAAGTAACTGCTAATTATTGTTGCTGTTGGCGTAGCGATATTTCGGATGATCGTTTGATTTGTATGCATGCGTACCTCTAGATTCGTACGCACAATAGAAAAGTGTATATAATTTTACAAATCGGTGACGTCCTATCACCGTTGCAACATCTACAAACAGCAACAACAACAACAACAACAACGACAACAACAAAACACTTTATTGCTTGTAAACTGAACACAATCTTGTCGGTTCGTTCGTTCGTTCATTAAGTCGATCTATTATGGGGTATCGGGTGCAAGATCGCGTTGTCGACACCCCGCACCACCTTCTCATGGAACACCCCCCCCCTCCGAGAAGATAACAACAGCAGCAGCTGGCCACAGGGGAACAAATCGGTCGAGGACAACTCGTAGCGAGTCAAGCGAAGGTAGTGCAGTCACTTTTTGCTCGCCGGGAGGGCCGTCCGCGGGCTCGACACTCGTGTTCATCGAGTCCTTGCCGGCCAAGGGCGCCCTACTTTTCTGCTTACGACGCTTTTTCACAGCTGCTGTCGCTGCTGTTTATTCGCCTAGCTATTGTTGTAACTCGTGTTGCGCAACAGTGTTTCGGCGAACGGAATCGATTCGATCGGACCCCGGCCGCCTGGATTACACCAATCGCCTCTACAGCAAACGCTGTCGCCTCAAAAGGATCTCCTCGTCCCACCGCCACCACGTCACGCAAACTAGTCGCAAACGCAGGCCTCTACGTATGTTCGCTACAGATTCGGACCCTCCATGGCCATCCGGACCTATTCGGGCCCTTTGTGAACCCTATCTCTTTGGTGACTATTTAGTCCCGCCGCCGTGTCATCTCTCCCACCCACCCTTGTTCGGTCCCCCCACCTCTGTGTTGTTCGTCCACAGCCTGTTTGTTCTGTCCGTGTGTCCTTCCTATGTGCGTCGTTGTTGTTGTTGTGTTGTTGTTGTGTTGTTGTTGTTGTGTTGTTGTTGTTGTTGTTGTTGTTGTTGTTGTTGTCGAAGACGGTTGCGCATGCCGGCGTAGAGCGTTTCGTCGCTGCCTGCCATCGCCATTATGAAACCCATGATATCCACCTCGTATATGAGGACATAATAACATACGCAGCCTATCAAGAGCGCAACGAGAATGCGCATAACGTCAGAACTTATTTGTTGCAGAGTTAACTGCGTTCATATCGTTATAGACATTGATATGAATGAATAAACGTGTATGTACGACAGTCGGCCTCCAGGAGAGCTTTCGTCGTAGATGTAAAGTTAATTAAAAAGAAAAAAACACTCTGTAAAGCGTTACGATCATAGTAGTACTAGTAGTAGTTATTATTAATATTGTCGTTGCTCTTTTTTTTATTATTACTCCTGTTGTAGTTGATATACGTTTGCTTCTATTACATTACACTTGCCCTTCTTGTTGGCTTAGACCTTTATTGTTTGCCTTATTAAAATATCGGTTAAACTTTACTTCACTACTTTTCATTGGTGCTGGTGTCAGCAACTTTCATAGGTAGCAAACTTGACGATTGGTTTGTCATCATGACGGAATCGTTATTGTTATTATAATTTCTTCTTTGTTGTCTTCCGCTATTGTACTGTTGTTGTTGTTGTTGTTGTTGTTGTTGCTGGTGTTGTAATTGTAATAGTAGTAGTAGTAGTTGTTGTTGTTGTTGTTGTTGTTGTTTTTATTGTTTGCCATTACCAATCGATCGGAAGTGCACTCTAGCGATGATGTGATGTCACCGAGAGGACCAAGTGGAGAAAGTTGACTTTATTTCAACGCTACGACGGTCAGCGGACTAGCTGGACCAATGGGTCACTTGGCCCTGGTCCATCACTGGGGGCTCGGGATCGTAGGATGTCGTTGTAGACGACCCCCTCAATAAAGTGCTGTTACGCCGTGCGCTTTGCACCCGTCCTAGCTTACTGAGCAGCTGAGCTACTGCCTCGACCATAACCGTCTCGAAAGGGAAGAGGAGTCAATATTTTTAACGATTTTAAAATCATGACGCTCAGCAGAAGCAGACAAAAAAAAGACAATTGTGTAGTGATCTTGGTCGCCAGGCACATAGCTGATCGGCAAAGAAGAAGTAATGTGACGAGAAAAACAAACTAACCAAAAACTTTCCTCTCCAGTCGAAGCGGCCTCTCCCCAATCGTATACGTAGGGGTCGCTTTCGGTCGAGGTTCAGCTCAAAAAGTAGACAGGCGTACGCTGATTTTATCATTCCAACATCATCATACCCGACGGGTATGCGTCTACATGTGTGTGTTCTCTTATCTATATATCTTATACAGAAACAAACAGCTCAGTTGTCTCAATGAGTGGGATGGAACATTACCATCCTCCCTACTTATTATTATTATTATTATTATTATTATTATTATTATTATTATTATTATTATTATTATTATTATTATTATTATTATTATTATTATTATTATTAAATTGTTTTGTTTCTGAATGTTTAAAGTGTCTCGAGTTACATAGACTGTCATCCGAATCTTGGATGGAACCAGGCTTGGAATCGCTGTGAAGCATGTCTTCAACGTAGCGAAGGCCGGATATGTGAAGATATCTAGAGTTTCCTCCGTGAAGATACAGCATGCTGGGACCTTGCAAATGCGGCAACACATATATATATATATATATATATATATATGCGGCAACACATATATATATATATATATATATATATATATATATATCCGTGCAGCATTTGAAAAGTAAGTTATATTATGTTATATGTATTTCGCATATACAATGAAATTGTTTTTGCGAGTAAGGAAATATGGCCTAATCTTGAGTCATTTCTACTAACTACGTGCGCTCAAGCCAGTTACTGTTAGCACGTGTTGCGCAAAACACGACACTTGTTGAGTTTAAGAAAATAGGGCACACAAAACACGAGTATCTTCTTCATTTTCGCCGTAATTCACCAAACTTTGAGAAGCGAATTAATAGTCGACGACGTTTTGCTTCCAACCTTTAGTTTGTGTAGTATAGTAGTACTAATAATCCTTTCGGGGCTGACTCTCAGCCAAGCTTTAACGTCCATAGGACTGCTTTTCGCATTGCTTCATAGACGGACCCCCATAAATACAAATGTGCAACGGTGGGCTCGAACCCGCGCATCTATGTGTCTCCTCCGGTCACGAGGCACAGGCGCATGCCACCACGCAACCGGGCACGACTATAGTAATAGTAGTAGTACTATTACTACTAATACTACATTTACTTTGTATCGGTGTGATTATGGTTGACCTAGATAACTGTGGGGCACGTATATCGTTATAGGTTCTCTCAAACGGCGGTTTTTTAGCGGTTAGATTTTCAACCTAATTCTCGTATATCGAGGATATCCAGTCTAATGCGATTCGGCTTCAATCCGAAGACTATATTTGAGGTGATGCCTGTTCAAAAAGAATAACGTTCAAGTACGGACCCTGGCAAATTATACGGAGACGAACGACGCCCATGCACGAGGGGTACAGTTCGTTTACTCGGAGCGTCACTCAAACTGTCGCCGACTAGAGATGATTGATGGACGCTCCTGACGGCTTTTAAGCTCACGTAAGACCTACGTGCAGACAGGTAAAGAATCGGTAGCCTTCAACAGCTCGTTGGCACAGCGGAAATAAAACGCAGCATCATTATTTTCAAGATTGGATTTGACAAATATTCCGTGTCTCGGGCAGTTTCAGCTACGCGGTGGACAAGAGGATGGCTATTGAGAAGAATCCATCCGTCAAGGTCCTCAATCTCGCCGGGAAGCGAAGACGGGAAGAAGGTGAGATTTTGTTTTCCGGTTTTGACGGATTAACCTCTTCGCTGCGTGTTATGGCACGGTGGAGGTCTTAGAGTCACCTATATAAGAGCTGGTTTATTGCACAGTGAGCATGTCAATAGCCTCATCTTCCACTATACGGAGCCCCTGTGGCTGCCGTTTATTACACAAGTTAAGGCAGACTAAACCATGTTTATTAAGGACTTTACCGTAGCAACGCGTCCCGATGTCGAATGGGCATTTTTTAATACCTGCGTGCATTAATTTATGCGATCGTAGGGGAGGAATACAGTCCAAATGCACCCGGGATTTATCGGTTGCTCAAGTCAGCAAAAAGTTACATGCGCAGCTAAATGTAAAATAAACAAACGCTAAGAAAGCTAACGTTGCAATCTTCTATATAAATATAGAAGCAATATAAGTATATATTTGACCTTAATAGTATCCCAGTAACATAACGCACGTATCTCGTATTACGCAAAGGGCCACCCGGATGACCTGACATAAGTCACGCCCGATAATGGACCGGATCCTCGTATAGGACATTGTTATGGATTTTTTTAAACCCCCTATTGTCGGTTTTAGGCTAGGCGAATATACCGCAATGGCTGGGCAGAACGAGGTACGCAAGTACTCGAAACTACAACACACACGCAATTCTGCCAATGCACAAGGTACCAATTCGACCCACCATCACCACGGCCACAGATATTCGAGCTGAAAACTTTTTCTGCCAAGACCTGTCTATCAGCTAGCGGAGGGCAGTCTCCTGCCGGCGGTCCAAGGGCAAGTACTAGGTCCGTAACGCCATCGATAGGATATTGATAGAGAGTGTGCTGCTCACATTGCGCTGATAAACAAACTATGGCAGGCTTCGGCGAACCTGAAGCCTGGCTTACTGCGATGCACGATTGTTTGGTTTCGTCTCTAGTTTGGCAGAGTGCGAACAAATGCACGACCACTTGCATCATGGACTTTCTACATTTGGGCAGTATTGCTGAACAGCGACAAACCCTAGGAATGAGCTACGTATACGTAATGTTATATATATATATATAGAGAGAGAGAGAGAGAGAGAGAGAAAGAGAGACCGCATGTCAGAGTCGACTCTAAACTACATCGCATACTAGCATGCGTCGAGTAGGCCAGAGGAGAAAACGAGACGTGTCTCAGACACGCACCCACGAATGCATGCACGGCGAAAACAACAACAGTAATGAGATCAAGAATAACAACAACAACATCTACCACTACTACTACTACTACTACTCCTGCTGGGTGCAGCGGTAGTATTTGGTCGTTAGGTAGTGAACCTTCGCCGCCTCGAGCTATAAGCGAAGTGAGCGGCAAAAGCAATAGCGGATCAAACAGTGAGAGATGCGGACGTCTTTGCCTTACCGCGGCCTTACAGAGAGAGAGAGAGCCATAAGGACGTCTCCACCAACGCCGCGGCCGGCCTCATAGTGGGCCGTGGGGACGTCTTTACCAACGCAGCCTCACAGAGGGCCATGAAGACGTCTCACCATCGTTCGCCGGTACGGCCTTCGAAAGACACGCCCAGGTAGCGCTCATTTGCTCATGTAAGCTATAACAACAACAACATCAACAACAACAACAACTGTGCCCGCTGGCACGATACGTATGTGGTATTGGCTTCGTGATTACCAAAGGCTCCACGGAGAGTGTTCCACGCGCTGCCTGCCGCATTACCTGCAAGGACCGTTTGTCTGCTGAGGTGCCGGCCACTGTCTTAACGTGGCTTGGCAGACGTGGTCTGAACCACCGACCCAAACAAATGACGAACATGTGATGAATATCGAATATATTCCTCACGCTGGAACGTTACCAGTTGACGTTCCTATGCGTGGTTTACATCTACATACGAAGGAACAAGGTGTGGAGCATGATTTAGGAGTGGTAGAGTATCTCATGGTATATCCAGTAACATGTGCGAGGTTGCCGCGGTGTATGCAGACGGGTGTTTTATGTTGATTGAACACCCTAGGGCGCTGTTCTAAGATAGATTGTTTTAAACGATCGAGGTACAGGCTATACCTTTCACTGTGAAGGGTTTCTTTGTTCTTATAGAGCCTTCTCAGAGCTTTGGCAACGATGTCCAACCCGGAGTTTTCCTTTGACTATGACCTTTTGCGATTTGTGTCGTTCTTGACGATCCACTTCGTATCGCCAGTAATAAAGTTTCTCAAGGACGTCTGTCCTTTTCCGCCGATTCGAGTGAAATAGCGACCTATTCGTAGTCAATCTGTCTGATAAAGATCGTTCTGCAAAAGCAACTAAACCACTTTCTTTGTGGTACGATCGCACATAATCGCATGACAAACCTTCATCACCGAGGAACTCGTTTCCAGAAAGAAAAAGGACCTGCATGGTAAAGGCAAAGACATTGTCGAATCGAGATACATTCAATAGGAATTGATGCTCTACAGTCAAGTTAGGAGAGCCAATTTAGTTATCAACAGTAACGGACGACCATTGTTGTCAACACGTATTCGCTTACAGAGTTACCGCTAAACAGAGTGAAGTTCACTAACAAACAAATATTTTGAGTGATATATATATATATATATATACATAAAAAATATATATATAACACCATGAAAAAGCTTATACATATATACAGTCATACGCAAAGCGCATCATCACTATAGAACAGTTTTAAAAATATGCAATGCGTATGTATACTCATATGTATATATACTCTTTGATGTTTGTATACTTGTTACAACATTCACAATAAACCTTCAAATGTCCTTCAAGTGGCTTTAAAGATATGCCTATAGATAAATTCCAAGTCCGTACGAGATGGAGAATAGTCTAAAATTAACAACAATATCTTTAATTTGTTTTTCTTAAATCTTCAAATGTAAACAAATATTATTTCTATTGAGTATCCGTATCGTAAGCATAGAAACATAGATAAGTATGTATGTATATATATATATATATATATATATATATATATATATATAAAGGGAACTAACAGAAACTGCGGGAGGCGCGTGTATATGTATATATATATATATATATATATATATATACCCACATACGCAACCAGGGAGATCAAAAGGGTAAGTAAGAGACATGGAAGAAACGGCAACAAGACCGGAAAAAACGCTTATCACGTAAAAACGCACACACCGATTCGGGCTCATAAGAACTATTCTGCGGCGGCGCCATGCCTCTGTTTCGAATCTACTGAGAACGAATACCGGGGTCGGGCAAATCGAGATTTTTTGCAAGCACAACGACTATTCTATTCTGCCCCGAAGTTTCCGAGGGTTGCGCCGTGGGGGTTCTCGGGTGTGGGTGGGGAGGGGGGGGTAGCAGCCTGGATGACAGAAATGGCGGAAGTCTATTCGGCTGCGAGTGTAGAGAAGACCCTTGAGCTCAGCTTGGCCGGCTCCGGCTCCGCAGAGGCGAAAAAGATGAATGAGGCTGGCTGCTTCGAATCAGAGGAGATAGGCGCTTCTGGCGCAAATGGAACTTCACTCAATTGGCTTTGGCGGGCCGGGAACAAGATACGTGTGTTCGCCGTACCGTCGTGCGTTCGTTCGGTCTGCTTCGGCGAGAAGCTAAGAAGCGGTGTCCTGATGTGTCTATGTATGTGGGTAAGTATAAGTGTGTCTTCGTGAGTGATCCGTAAGCGACGTGGCCAGCGCGCATAGATACAGGCTGTGCAAATTCCGTCGACTAAATTGACTGGACAGAGAGCCTGGCGAGAAGGCGGCTTGCTCACTTCAAGACAGGCCCGCACGCGAAGACAACAACAATCACCACCACAGCACAGCACATCCGGCAGCCGCAGCACAGAGTGCAGACAGAAGACACGATAAATTGAGGAAGAGAAGTAGCAATGATGATGATGATTGTTGGAACCCCTGTTTCGACGCGCTGACGACGCGCGTAACGGCGAAGATTCGCCCCCCCCCCACTTCAGCTGCGGAGAAGGGAAGAAAATCCTTTGCGACAACGACAGCGACGAACCTAGCGCAAACTGAACGTGTTCGCTTCGAGTTGGCAGTGAAGAGACCAAGTCATCAGTAACAACTGATGTGAACGTTGCAACAGCACTAATACTACTACTACTACTACTACTATCATCATCCGCACGGTTACCACAATTAGCCTCGTATAAAAATACTCTTTGTCCTATCTGGCTTAACAGTTTCACGCGCTCTGCTATCTCTCCCTTGCCGGTTTGAACGAGATCGATTCCTCTCGGGCGCTCGCCGCTCAATGGGTGTTGCCAACTCTTTTGCGACTGTTATTCTCGGGACGTTCCACATATCATAGGCATGTGTTGTCATCTACGCTAGTACATGACAACCAAATCCCCTGACGTAATAATAGTAAAATGATGCTCTTGGATGAACTGTTTTTAGTTTTCACATTTTGGCGCACCGCAGTGGCGGCAAATATATTAGATGTGCTCACCAAAGAGGCTGCTGCTGCTTGGTGTAGGTGAATCTTTGTAGACACTCTTTGTTTAGCAGAAGAAATTCTGTATTGTGCTTAAATTTGTACTGCTTTCTAGACCCCAGCTGTGATGACTCGTACAAACTCGTGGGTGAGAATATGTCTCGTTAATTAGCTTTCGGAAATTATCATGCCCGAAGCACCCGCGTTTCTCTTTCGTCCTGTGACAACACGAGGATATTTTTTACAAGCCCTAGATAGTCGTGAAGGCACGGCACTCAGGTCAACATGCATAATCAAAAGTGTTGACAACGGCGGTGCAGTGTAGCCATCGTTTTGTGTCAAGTGTATGTAGGCGTTCAGTTGGGGTGGAGCAACGTGTATGTACTTGTGCTGTATGCAGGTGATTCAGTTTATCCCTAGTTTACAAAGCAAGTGTATTGATCGCCGTAACGTGAGGCTTGACGCCATTCGAATGGTGCAGAACCCTTGCCGGAGGCCCGTCATCTCCATAGTTAAGGGATAGATGTTCTAGAAGTAGAGGAGTCATAAGTCCTGCTTTCGTGTGAGCTGTGTGTAGGTAGATATAAGTATTCTATTTTGAACCGCTTCCAGGTTGTATTAAGTATAGCTTGCTGGTCCTTCCAACGCCTTGAGTAAAACCTTGAAAACGTTCTCTGCGCTGGGTTAGTGTTGAACTCCAAGAAAAGACTTTCCTTATGTCAGACGTAATTAGAATATAATGTTTAGGAAAACGGAAAACCACCTTAAGTGTGTTAGGCAGAAGACTAGTGTCTTGGAAAAAACTGTCTAAGCTTTTCATAAAAAAAATTGTCTCTACCGCGTCTCTGCTGGATTGACTGACGAGTTTGTTCTCTACGGAGTAATCTCGGAGTGCTACTGCTGTACATGCTTGCATAAACACTGACACACACAGTTATCTAAGTTTGAGCCTGTCCTTGCGTCAAATATCCAAACAAATTTGGTAAGAACTGCAACGAGATCATCGAACGATTTCGTCAAAATTGGTCAGTATGCCAACTGCGTAGAAGGGGCTGCCCTCGTGAACGTCCGCAGTTGCGTGTAAACTGTGTGTATTCTGTATTGTTAGTAACTATCTCTCTCAGCTATTTCTGGGATACCCAAGCAATTCATAAAAATTTACTTATAGGGGGCAAATCTGTTCTGTAATGTGACATAGAATATGCCAACTCTCGGACGTTGGACACATTTCCCTCGTAGTGTATGTGATCATAGGCTCACGGCTAATCAATAATATTTTTGGAAATGTAGGAGGTAGTGTTTTTATCTTTTGACAAGACGCGCATAAACCTCGGTGGAAGGAAAGCGTTGTTATTTCAATCTGATGATGTGGTCAAAAGTGTGTTCGACTGTGCTGGCGTGTGTGGTGTGGTATTTGTTTTCGGTTTCGCGCACATAATTGCAAAATGTCTATAATTGCACTTAGGACAATTCGCTTGTCTACTTCTACATTTTGACGTGACATGGTTCTTCCTAAGATATCTAAAGCATGTATTTGGTTCCTTATTTTTTTCTTTCGTCGAAGGACAATGTTTTTTACATTTATTACTACTATGCGCTTCGCCACAGAAATGCATGCGTGGTTATTGACAAATTGATTTCTATTCCCGCTAGGGTTTTGATCTGAATTGTTTGTCATGGTAAACTGAATATTTGGATGGTTTATTGTTGTGTGCGCTGGGACTTGCCGAAGTTTTACGCTTTACCACATTTTTAACATTCGTTTTCAACCTCGTCGTCACAAACCTATTCAATTTGTAACCAGGGGATTTACATTTCTCATTAAATTGCTCGACAAACGTTTCGACGAAATATGTCGGAGTACAATCTATAATCATCGGTACTAGGGTCGGAGCTTGCCTACTGTTTGGGATGAGAGTTGACAGAGCTGGCAGCTGTACAACATAACTGAACGTAGCCCAATGTTTGAGTACGGCTGTTATGTAACCGACATGTCCGTTTTCTCGTTTTTTCACACCGTGTTCTGTAAAAAACATCGACTAGAATTTTCTGCTCAAGGGTCAACAAAAATGGCGCTATCCGCGGTTTACATTCACACTCCACTACTCCGAGAAAATGTAAAACGTTCTTTGATCTCCCTGTATAAAAATAAAGTGTAGTAACACTGAGCCTCAGCATTAGTTGCTTGTCTAACCGTTGTTTTTGCTTATATCGCACTTGCTGTATGCCAGCTTATACTCAAAGCTCACTCATAGTGAAATATTTATGCATTGAATTGTTCTTGCATCAGAGGATAGGAGTATATACTAGAATAATACTTTCGTAAAGAAATAGCTGTAATAATACGCTTTGTCTGATAGCTAACGCCTGCTCACTCAACCTTCCAATTTATCGGACATGGGAATATGAGAGGGGTTTAGCCGTAAGTTGACTGTTCTTCGAGCAGGACACAAAAAAATGAAAGTTACCACTGTCCTAGACAATTATTTTTCTTGTAAATCTCTCATTACAGCGATTTCTCGTTCGTTCATCCTAACCCAAAAGAAGCAGATAGATCGAGAGCTAAACTCTTATGCATACGTAAATACAAGAAAATACGTTCAACCACATACAAAAAGTCTCGCAAGACTGGCTTTACTCAGTCAGACTGTTTCACGTTCGTCGTTAAATCCCCCCCCCCCCCCAAAATAAAAGTAAGACAAGATGTGCGGCTAACGAATCCCGCAACTGCACCGCTTGTAGGAGGATCAAGTCACCATCACGATCTCTGCCGAAATTGCGCGCAATTATTGTCGCAGCAACGGCGATGAGTTTGTCCTCGTTAATCTTCATCTATGCGTCACGTTTGACGCTCGCTGTCATGCCGCCGTGCGTGACCAGAACACGTGCGTCGCCCGGGCCAAGCGTCCCCGGCCAAGCCGCCTGCACTGCCGTCACTGACAATTGTGTCTTCCTCGTTTATGCTCTGAATACGAAATCTCGCCATTGCTGCTCATCGACCAAGCCTATCATCCCCGACCCAAAGCCGCTCTTTTTCTCTATCTCTCACTGCTTTGCACGCCTTCCCGTACCTTTCTCACGGTCTCATTCTCCCTCCTTCTATTTTCCTTCTTTTCTTTTCTTTGGAGTCTGTCATGTCCTTCCACCTTTTTTTCGGCATTCTCTACCCAATGGCACTTTAAAACGGAGCCGCCTTATCAAATGCTCCGTGTCCCGTCGAAAGGTCCTGCATGTACCATTGTTGATGCCCTCGCTTACCATGCTGCAGTCATGTATCTGTCTGTGGGCAGAGTGATCGGGCCAATATGTCTAAAAAAAAAACACTCTCGCATGGGTTGAACCGACCCGGGTACCGCAGCACGTTTATCGTGCACTCTATGTGGCGGCATATATATATATATATATATATATATATATATATATATGCGTTATTCTTATTGCGTACAGATTGTATTATATTAGATATGCACGTATTAAAAATTAGAAAATAAAATATAGCTTTAATACGTGCGTAATATATATAGAACTAGTACCCTCATTCTATATACAAGGGGAAGGTTAGAATAGTAATGCGGATAGTTAATGAGTTCAGACAGACGAAGAACATCGGAAGCTGAGTTGTTCCATTAAAGGCAGTAACTGTAGATAGAAAATTTAAGAGCAAACTCGCTGATGACCCATTATACTATTGGGATCTCTGTTGTATGAACGAGAAACACCTACAACAACATAAATGTCTAGAGTTAAACTAATATTATGGTTTTGCTCAGTTCAACCAGCGGCGCACTGTTTGCTAGCACTGTGTGGACTAGAAGTGAAGTCTGGGATCACATCGACACCGACCTAGACATCCCAATGGCGACATGTGCCCTGTGTCAGTCATGAGTTAGAGAGAGAATTAAGAGTACTAAAGGGCTGCCTTAGGCCGGGCGCAGCATATGTGGAAGCGTCACATGCTTACGTGCATATTTATATGTACAGGTTAGTATGCTTAAGTGCATGTGTGTCTGTGCATAGGCCTATGGAAATGTGCGTGCGTGCATACACACACACATATATATATATATATATATATATATATATATATATATATATATATATATATATGTATATAGTATATGTATATATATATCATCGTATCATCATTATTATCGGTATTCTTTTTCTCTAGGCGCGAAGCGCCTCTAAGTTCCTCATTCATATGCGACCTCACGTGGCTTTCTCCCTTCCTCCCTACCTACCTCCCTCTGTGTACCTCTCTCTCTCTCTATTGTTTCTTTCTATCTCTTCCGAGCCGCACCTTGCCCCCCTGACCGGCGGCACTCGATGTGTTTCCATGGCAACTTTTATGTCCAACGGATCTCCCGCTCGTTCCTCGTTGTACATTCTTCTTCTCATTCGTCTTCTTCGTCTTCTCCTCCATGTAGAGAAAGGAAAAGACAGGCAGGATGGGTTTCGCTTCGTGAGCGATATATGCCAGCTAGCTGTACTAACAGCCAGCCGGCAGTACGACCGACAACGCCCTCAACGACGCGGCTCGGCAGTCCGGCGGCTGCTCCGTTGTAGCTCCGAACCGACCGACGGACGCTGGCGTGCGGCGTGGAGCCCACGCGCGCGCGCGCGTGATCCACGATGGGGTAATATGTCCCATGCAATTTATGGCCATCTGCGAGGATTTTCGTCTCGTCGACGCTTTGTCATTAGGTCGGCGGCAAGCTTCACTGGTACGGCTGTGTCTTAATCTTGCGCTCGACGGCGACGACTGCCGCTGCCTGCCCACATCGTCGACACCATGAGGTGAACGACGAGAATAGTGGCGACGACGACGACGACAACAACATTAGCAGCAACAACAACAGAAACGGCGACAACAACAATAACACCAGCAACCACACCAACAACAACAATACTAGCAACCACATCATCAACAACAACATCAACAACACTAGCAATCAACATCATCAACAACACAGCAACAGCAACAACAACAACAACAACAGCAGCAACATCAGCAGCAACAGCAACAACATCGACAGCAACAACAACAACAATGCCATCATCTTTAGCCATCAACGACAACGATGTCACTGGGATCAGGCGCGCGATGAGACGGCAGCTCAGCACAGCTAAATGAAATGGAATGACCTCATCCGTTGCGACTCCCCGACGATGTCGGTGACGTAATCTTTTGCAGCTAGGCAAAAGCGAGCACACAGCTGCTCTTGCAGCGACGTCCTCGTAATTTTAGTAGCGAAGACCTTCGCCTCGCGGCGACTTCGTGGCTTCAGCGAGTGACTGCTTGCCAGATCGTGGCGGGAGCTGATTGCGTGACGAGTATGATGACGGACGAAACACGTACCCACCAGCGCGGCGGGCTCTCGCGCACTGGCTAGCCCGATTGGTGGCCCCGATTGTGATTGTGGCGCTGATGTTGATGGCCGTTTGCGGCAGATGCGCAGCAATGGAGGGATAGAGGGATTATCTGTAACTCAACGTTGGCGGATACCATGCTGACCGGCAGAGCATTAGAGAGGTCAGGACGTGTGCCACGTTCCGTAAAAGAGAGCAACGTTCAGCAGGATGTCACGTAGACAGACGCGGGATTGCTACTGATGGGAGAAGAGATTCGGATGAAGTCTTCGATTAGAAAAGCGGTACAAATTTTGCTTTAGATACGAGTTAAAGCACCCATGGACTTTTAGGCTCCTCAAGACTATATATATATATATACAAGGTATTTTAGGAATATTTAAAGAGCGATATACAGAATTGTAGAGCTCGTTAAAGCAAATGTTTTTTTCCAATGGAACATGGTCTCTGAGAAGTCCTGTTTCGGAGTGAGAGTGAAATTACTACCATTTGTAACACTGGTGTTTTTGCCCAACATAGGAGCACAAAATGTGCAATTGCGAGACAACCAGTCCTCCTATACAAAAATACCGCCGTGTTCGTGAGAAAATTCTGCTTTATCTGAATATATAACGCCGGTCAGAAGATGCGACATGGTCGTTTAGAACAGATTTCGCAAAAATTAAGTTATTTCATTAGCTTCACACTAAATACCTCAAAATCATTATCCTACGACTACTCACAGTGCTCAAAACTACCACATTTCGTAACGATAATTTTAGTACCAAACTTATGACAATGCGAGACGCGGTTGCAGAGTAATTACGATTTTTTGGCCAGATGTCAAGATTGAGTGCATGCAAAAATGACCTAGAGTGCTAGTAGATTCTTTATGCATGCACTTAATCTCAATTACACCTGCAATCACGGCTCGCATTGCTATGTATTTGGTACCAATTATCGGCATGAATTGCGCATTTGCCCTACTGTAAAACTAACACATTTGAATATGTTAGCTTTGAGCGCTGTGATTGGTCGTAGTGTTAAGATTTTGAGATATTGAACGTGGAGGCTAAAAAAATACTTAATTTTTTGCTAAATATTTTCTAAACGATTGTGTCGCATCTTCTAGGCAATATTATATGTTCTTTAGAAGAAGTAAAATTTCCTCGTGAATACGACGGTGTGCTTAGTTTCTGTATAGGATGACCGGCTGTCTCGTAATTGCACATTTTATGCTCTTATATCGGACAAAGACACCAGTGACACAAATTGTAGTAGTATCACTCTCACTCCGAAACAAGGCTTTTTAGAAATAATGTTCCATTGGAAAAAATATTTCCTTTAACGAGCTCTACAATTCCATAAATCGCTCTTTAAATCTTTCTGGAACAAAGTCATTTTGCATGCACTCAATCTCGACATCTGGCTAAAAAGCGCATTTGCCTGTATGCTAGTTTTAAGCGCTGTGAGTGGTCGTGGGGTAATTGTTTTGAGGTATTTGGCGTAAAACTAAAAAAAAACTTCATTTTTTGCGAATTCTCTTCTAAGCGACTAAGTCGCATCTTCTGACTGGCCTTGTATATTCTTCAGACGGAGCAGAATTTTCTCACGAACACGACGATGTGCGTAGTTTCTGTATAGGAGTACTGGTCTCGCAAGAGCACATGTTATGCTCTTACGTCGGGCAAAACCGCCAGTGTTACAAATTGTAGTAATTTCACTCTCACTCCGAAACAAGACTTCTCATAGACCATGTTCCATTAGAAAAAAACATTTGCTTTAACGAGCTCTACAATTCTGTATATCGCTTTTCAAATATTCCTAAAATACACTGTATATATACTAGGTATATACATATGAAACCGGATTTCGTGGACATAGGGCGCCTTTATCGCTAGCAGCCAATATCAGAAATGACGCAGTTCTGTTGTTGAAGTGTCTGGCTCATTGGTTCACGATCAAAACCTCACCTACGTATTTCCTATAAACATTTTGGGAGCGTTTTACATGTCGAACTTTGCCCCAAAGATCACCAATTTTCGTGAAGCTTCCATTTACTGTTATCATTCGAATAAATCTGCCACCGAAGCGCACGAAATGCGTGCCGAAGCTTCATTGACTGCGAGGGGAAACTTATAAAGACTTGGTCCCATTCGATTACCATATTTTTGCATAGCTAGGCTCTGGTTAAGCCGAAATTTGCTTTGTACAAAAGGGTCCAAAAATGAGTAGGTATTTAGTTTGCTTCTAAAGATATAGACTTCTTCTGGCGAGGAAACCCACACGTTGCTTGAAAAATAGGTATAGTGTAAATTAAAATAAAAAAAAATCTACTCGTTATAAAATGAGAGACGTTTGTTTTTGCTCAAAAATCTAGTTTTATATGCAAAGCTGCACACGAAGCAAGTCCTATGCATATTCTGTATTTGAGTTGTGTCGTGATTACATGTGATAACATAGGAGAACTGCAGCTCAGAGTATATAATATGCAATAAAATATGGGGGTCATATCAGGTGAATTTGAGACTACATAAACAATTACAGAACAGCTGGGATGCAGGGAGAGCGGTAAAACCGCCCTGCTGGGCGTTTCTCTGGAAACACGCCAGGCAAACATATTATTGCTGATTTCAGTTTTTGCGATACATTCACCTTCTACGAATGTTAATTTGCATATTAAAAAAGTGGTCAATAAGATCTGAACTCACAAGCTGTGACAATACCCGTATGTCGTGGTTTTTGTAAATAAAGCTGACAGTAGCGAAAAGTTAACAGCATTTGGCTCGATGACAAAGTTTCTACAGAGTCATCAACAAACGGTGTGGCAATCAAAACATAACAAAGAGCTGGGCAAGCAAGAAAAACGCCGCCCTATAAAAAGAACATTAGCAAACGCCCCGAAGTCACGAGTCACGACTCCGCAGATTCCGTGTATGTAGTCAAGAGAAAGGAGACGCTCAGACCGCAGCCTCAGACGCAGAACACATCGCACGTCTTCTCTGTTGCGTAGCAATCGAAACAATGCCTGCCGGCCACATACCCAAGAGGGTTCAATTAAGGCTCCTCAAACATTGCTTATCAGCTCTTCGATCGATTCCCGACCGCAGAAGACTTTGAACCAAACCGACTTGCTTCTGGTCGGGACTCATTGTTTCCCAGCTACAGACTTGCACGCTCATTTAAGCATTCCAATGAACAAAACAAAATCTGAAAGCGAGCGTTCACGCTACAGACGACTTCGACGTTGAACGTCCGGGGTATTGAAGTAGATAGCCAGACCAGAGATGCCATGCATTATAGTCGGCCAGCCTGTCATTAGTCTGGTCGGCTTTGAGGCGGCAAGATGTAGTCGGCAGTCTTTTTTGTGGCATGACACCGGACCTGCTGGTAGACGAGCATCTCGAAGAAGACAAGCGTATAGACGAACGACGCCAGACGATAAAGTACTAAATGGAACTTACTATGTAATCTAGTAGTACATTTCCAGTAGTGAAAAGCGACGATTCTGTCTGCCTAACTATCACCATAAAAAGCGAAATCGTTTATGCGGCATGCATTACCAGACGAAAGTTACCTGGAGACATCTTTTCGTCAAAACCTCCTACGGCAGCAACATGAGGAACGTTGTCATTGAATGGAAATTGATATAGACTATTTTCACTTGGAATTCATAGATAAGTATCTAGTCGTATCCTTCGGGTATGAGAAAAGTCTGTTGTAAAGAAGATGTAAAAACCAGTCCCGTATCTGAAATAAGGAGAGGGCAGATACCTTACGGGTCGCGCTGGCACAAGCAAACCTAGTTGAGAGAGCGATCACCAAACACATTTCACGGTTTTCCCGCTTCAGCATGAAACAACGAATGCACCCAGTACAAAGCTGGAGAAAAAACGCGCTTACATGTTTAAAACGTGTAGCATATCGATGTTAATCATTTTTAGTTGCACCAAGAATGAAAAACGTTTTTTAAGGAGGTTGTTTTAGATGCTAGACCATCCTCTGTCCCCTACGAGCTTGGAACTTAGCTCTTCATCCTCAATGTATATCTTCAATGCACCGAGAGCCGCACACGTTAAGGTATCTAGGGTTTCCTCAACAGTCCTTGTGGCAGCATGGCCGCTGACTCTCAGCGGAGTGGTTGATCATCTATTCTCAATGAGCATCGCTCAAAGTAAATTCGATCAACAATAGGGATCGAACCGGCGACACCCCGGTAGATGACATTTAGTCGCACCTACCGAAGAGAAAAAGGTGTCAGTTATCAATCGTCATGCAACGCTATAAGCTCGCACCTAAAAGAAAGATCTCAAGCAAAAGAGGTCTTTATTATATCATCGTGTATTTATAGTTCTTATGTTTGTAGATATATGTATTGTACATATTGGCATACCTAGCAAAAGTGAGTTTTGTATAGATGAGAAAAATTTGCTTATCTGTGAACTAGACAAGTGGATAGGCTTTTGATCGACTAAATTTCACTTCTACCATCTCAATTCAGCAAATTAGCAGCAATAATTTTAGACGTATTTCGAAACGTAGATCGTGACTTACATTGTTAAACAAATAAACGTTAGCTTAAGCACAATATGTAGATCTGCAAGCAGGCAAAGTATTAAACGTTGTTACGTATTCAGCTCAAGTTTAATGTACGGCCCAGTGTTGTTGAATAAATGGTGCTCGTTCTTTTACATGAAGAACACACTTTATACTATATATGTACAGCTTACTTTTTAATTTAAATGTGTTTTGCTTTGTTTTATGCTCTCCATGAAAACTAGATTTTTTGGCTTGTATTTCACTCGAATTGAGATTAATTGTTCTGACCCATATGGTAAGTAAAATCTATAGCAACATACCCATGGAGTTTTGCTTTTCCTACAAATTTACGCACACGTAAGTTTTAAATATAAGTTGCTAGCACAGCATTGTATCATGCTATCTGATTTCAAAATCTTATGATGCGTAATTTTGTAATGCACATCGTTCATTAAAACTTGCATCTGCAGCAATGTATATTATTAGGTACACAATCTCGATTAATGGCTCTCTGCCCAATTGAAAACTTGTTAGTAATTGTGTGGCCAATCTTCGTATTTTATGAGCATCCGAATAACTGTGTAGCATCATATGTGTGTTGGGTGTGTTTAAAGTGCGTGTGCTTTAATAACGATCCTAGCAATTAGCAGGTAATGATAATTATACGTGAAACTGTCCGCTGCATACAACTAACTTTGTTTTGGTTAGCAGGGAATAAGCCTGCTGAAAATGTATTAATCACGTACCGCAAGCCTAGCTCTTTTAGGTATATTTAAGAGCGTGTGTTTACACACAATCAATTTTTCATATGTACGATGATGCTTGGATGTATTAGTTACAAACGTTAGCCTTACGACATATTTGAGTCATGTTCATAGTACAAACGCATTTTTTGTTATCAACCAAACTTAAATATATATATATATATATATATATATTTTTTTTCTTTTTTGGCCAACATTTTCAACAAAGCTAAAATTCTCAACTAACGAATTTTATTAAAAAACGATTGAAATCCTGATTGATGGTTATATAAAAAATGAGCTAATGGACAAGGTAACAACTGCTGTGGCTAGGATAGGCAATCTCTGGTTGCGAATCAGCAATCTATGTCTTAATGTGAAAAAACATTATGAAAACCAAGATGGGGTACGCTGCTGAGCCAGCACTTAACATTGCCTGCCACGCATGTGTTTCTTAGGATTATTATGCTGATATTGAGGTTAAAAATCTGTTATTAAACAAATGTAATAATACGACGCTCTGATTCACCTCTATTGCCGACTCAAGCTTAGATCTAAAAGTAAACTGCAATTGTCCGATAGTTAGTGAGATACATAAATACATTGGTCTGCTTTCAGAATAACATGCCTTGTTTTTACTGGGTTGGAGCCTCACACAAAGACAACCAACTTTATAGAGGACTAACTGCAAAATGCGGTTGCACACACGGTCACCGCAGCGGCGAAGCTCCCTGCAAGCGTGATCCGATACGGTGAAGCTCCAGCTCATTAAAAACCAGGTAACACCCGACCTGACTGGGGTCTTTTTGCGTTTGCTGGCCCGATATTTGACAAAGAGAATGGCTGGCTGATTAGTTCTGAGAGCATTGCGTTCTTGCTGAATGATACTGACAGCGAAGTCTCGACGGTATAATGGGTGTAACTGCATTTAGAAACAAAGGGGACGCGTATCAGAGGGGGTTGACAACTTCATGAAGGCACTAGCTGTCGGCGATTCGGTTCAAAGATGTGTATGTCTCGAAAGTATACTGCACATGATACGGCTCGCCTGGTCTACACATAACACAAAGGTTCGATGCCTCCTATACCGATGCAGTGTATATACACTTCCGAAAAAAAACAAATGGGAAATTTATAATATTCACAATAACTTAACTTAGAATACGGGCTTTGTTACTACAGGTTATGACATAGTGTCTTCCTCAAATTCAAAGCAATAGTTTATTATGCATTATTTTCACAAATAAAATATGGTGTCTTGTTGTACTCATTCAATTTTGGATCGGCCTATAAGCATTTCTTTTGGGCCCTTTCTAAAAACGACCACTCTTTTAGAACTGCTGTAAACAATGTTGTAACACACTCATATACAAGGCCTGCTACAGCGTATTTGATGCTTAACAGTTGCCTAGAAAACATTAATGCCATATTTCCGCATCTGGTTAGGTATGTATTATAGTTATCTAGTAAGAAATGCAAACCCAAACTTAACATCACTTCTATCGATATTTTTATTTGACACAGCTACACCGTGAATAAATGATACAGCCACTAGCAGGATACATGTCTTAGCGAGTGAATTAAGCGAAATGACGACGTTTGGGCGTCGGCCACTAATCGCGAAATTTCCTTTTAATTAAGGCGTTGTCCCCAAATAGTGAAAAACTCTGTGAATTTAGATAAAATTACGCTGTAAAAAGAGTTCCGGGCGTCCAAATGAAATTTCGGAACAAAGCAAACGTGCAATTCTGAAAAAGTCTCGAACTCCGCGCTCCCGGCAAAAGCAATTGCGGCAGCGGCTGGAGTGCAAACGAATGTACAAAATGTGCAGGACCTCCATTGAAAGGCACATTGGCTCACGAGAAAAACACAAGAGAAAACCACGATTGACCGCTGAACGCTCGTCTCGCCCATGATACAAATGGGCCGGATGGATTTAACTAATGTTTTGACGATGTGCGCAAGGAAAATTTGTCAAAACGGCATTCAGGGGCGGTCTGGTGATGACCTGGGCCGCTGTCGGGTGTCATACAAAGTCGTCGATTGTTTTTAGACGGTCGTGTTAACTCGGCGCGCTATAGAGATTTACTAAAAGAGCAATTTGCGCTCTGTGGCTAATGGGAGGGCCGACTTTGCTTTTTAACAAAATGTGTCAAATACGAGGATATCGTGTTTCAAAGTAATTTGAGACCCCAAATGTCGATGGAAGTCTCCACTGCTACTCTATGAGGATATATTACTGCAGTCTTTGCACGATTTGTTACAATAAATGCGTGTATTGTGGTTAAACAAATAAAAGTTAAACAAAAAAAAGTTAAAATAAAAAAGGGTGGTTGTACACTTTTTTCGCGGACTGTATATATAGGGTATTTAATATGCGAAACTGGGAAACTAAAATTAGGGAAGTGGACATAGGTATTTATGGAACAGCAGCAATGACGAGCACTGAATGGCGGGGTAGCGGTGTAATAGGTCGACATCTAACGACGGCCTTTGCAGCTCACGGATTTCATCACGTTCTGTGCAACGTGGAGGGTTTTCATGAACCACAGGATGAATGTCAATGCAAACAATGCTGGAAAACGCTAGATTGTTGGCGTCTCGAAACATTTTGATGTAACATAAACACATTTACCCAGTTTGGGTGTTAATAAAACAAATATATATAGGGTAATTTTATTATTTATTAATATTTTGCAAACAATTGTGGATGTTTACTTTTCGCGGACTGTATATATATACAGTCCGAAAAAAAAAAAAGATATATATATATATATATATATTTATATATAGGGTAATTTTATTAGTCATTATTATTTTGCAAACAATTTACATTTGATCCAGATGAGCGTGTTTACTTGCGGTCACGTTTACAATTCGTTCAGGCCAGATGTCATCCAGTTCAGCTCTATATATATATATATATATATACATATATATGTTACTGTTGTCATAAATAAAAATATGAGGGGCGCTGACTCTCTCGGCTCTCGACAGTTGTCATGGGTGAAACTTTATGACGCGCTATAGAAGTCACGCTTGGAGCATTACTAGAGTTATATTTTTTATTTTATTAACACCCGGGCTGGGTAAATGTGTTTATGTTGCATCAAAATGTTTCAAGACAACACACAATCTAACGTTTTGCTAGCTCTGGACCTAACCGCCGGACATACCGCGGCGTGGTATCGATTACATTTGCTCTAGCACTGTCTGCATTGACATTTATCCTGTGGTTCATGAAAGCCCTCCACGTTGCACTTAACGTGATAAAATCCGTGTGCCACAAAGGCCGTAGTTAGATGTCGATCTCTTACCCCGCTACTCCGCCTATCAGTGCTCGTCATTGCTGCTGTTCCATAAATACCTATGTCCACCTCACAAATTTGGGTTTGCCAGTTGCCCAATTACAAGGGTAATGGTAACTAGCTCAGCACTTTATTTATACATAAACATATTTGCCACAAGTAACAACTACGAGGTATGCTAATCCCTTGCCAGTTGTCACAGTTAAGCTTTATCACACGAAATAGGACTCACGCTGCCAGCTATACTGGCATTGCCACGAAAGACTTCATTTTAGTTTTTGCACTTCTCAGATCTTGCTTCGGTCGATTACAATATGTTTTGGAGCTCGGGATATTTGTTAGGTTTGCAGCTCCAAAAACATATATGGGTAAAACCCACCCTCACACCTATCGCATCAATTGTCGTGCGTACTTAAGAGTTTTACAATAATCAAACAAATAAACTACCGCTGAAATTGCAATAATCTTCTGTTAAGCTTTTCAGTCGTCAATTAAGAACTCAAAATCAAATGGACCCCATTAAATGTAGCATCCTTACAAGTATGCATATATTGGTGAGCACATGTCCTAATAATCGTCACAAGGCTACGTGGCAAGACTAGTTGCATTTATGAATACAACATTTTGTGCGTGGTATTAAAAAAAGATAGTAAGTAATACTTCTGCGTTCTCCATTTTGCCTTCAGATTTGGTACTAGCTGGTGGACTCTCCGAACCTGCAGTTCGTATCAAACATGGTCCATGATTTCCAAGCTCTGCTAAGCTATACCGCCAACAATCAACGTTGAAATATTAATACTCAAGCAGGCCATGCTCCACGTGGCTTCTAAAAATAAGCAGAACAAAAAACGAAATGAAAAACGCTTATGTGTGCGCTGGACAGGCTTACTTAGGCATCGCGTTCATAGAACTAATAATGGGCTATTTATATATATATATATATATATATATATATACTCGACTCAATGTTAACAAAAGCACCCTTGCATAGACGGACAGCCTAAACGGTACGGCGACTGAGATTGCGCAAAGCTTTTGTTTCGCATGACAACATCGCTCAGGCGGCCTTCCCCAGGGATCGCTTAGCGAGCGACAACCGTTCCGGCCTTCCTTGTCCTCCCGGAGTGTCTAACACGGTCGAGCCGTACGCACGCTTCTTGCACAGATAAATTACGAACATCGCCAAAAACGTGGGCCTATTTGAATAAAAATGGCTTATCCGTACAGCTAGCGCGCTGTTCCACTCTGCATCGTTTTTTCCGTTCCGAGGCATTTTGCCCAAATAGCTAACTGCAGCTCGCACTCAAGGACAAGCCATTCCTCTTCGTTTGGAAGCGGAATAGACGGATCCCAGTGCCTATAGTCTATACAGTATACTAGCAGAGAACTTGCTACTGGATTTCTATGAAGGATGCAAAGTGGTGCAGAGCCACGGATGCCCGTACGTACATAAATACCCCGGAAAATGGGCCGGAAATACCAGTTCATAACAAAAACTCTTATACTATTCTTGCAAGTATTGACGAAGATGGCCCATATAGGGTAGGAAAGCAGCGGAACAGCACACACATCTTTATTAATGTAGAAAACTGGTTAGGTTCAGTTGGACCTGGTGACGGTCACATGCTTATTATCATCATCCGTTAACGTCATCTAAACTAGTTTTTCCGTTCGGCAGAGCTACAACAAGCAGCTTATAAGCAAATCAAGTTGAATAAATAAACATGGTTATTAAACGCCAGGCGACCAGTACTCACCCTAAACAAGAAGACACCACTAAGATAGACATACCACCCAAAGAGAGAACAGGTAGGAGAAAGTTATGCCAATAAAATAGTTTAATAGATAAAATAAACAGTGACCATACGTTGCCCTCGAGTAAAGAAGCAATATAAAGATACAAGGAAACATTGTTGCTGCGGCGACTGTAAACAAATTACTGTAAAAAACACTGTAAAAAATGCTGTTTTAACATGATCAAAACTGTTTGAATACAATGTCAGTTCGTTTTTGTATTCAGCTCAATTTACGGCTGCGTGGTGATAAATGTGTTCGAGCGTATCAAGAGGCCCATCTTAGCCAAGCCATATCTGACACAGTTAGTGGCTAAGTAAAACAACCATATACCAAAAGTCCTAAGACAAGGCAAACAAATACGTAGAGCATTTTATGGTAATATTGAAAAAAAATCCAAATAAAACCTGCCACTTTGTGCCAATAGAAATAATGTACAAAGGCACAAAAAGACCTTGGTGGAGAGCAAAGAGCACCGCAAGATGGAAACTGATTGCGATCAATTGTAAGGGTTTGCTTACATTGTCTTTCACGGTTTTACGACTGGATTTAATGGCGACGATCGGACAATCAGCAACACTATAAGCACAAGTACTCAAAACGCACGTTACGGGGGTGACATACGGCACCGATTCGACACCGAGAAACATGGATCACATGCTTCAGCAGCGCAATGCAAAACTACTGGATAGAATTTAAATAGAATTTATCGGCGGCTGAGAATGTTACTCGCTTTAGTATAGGTCACAAATAAAATCTGGACTACACTGGCATTTCTTGGTTACATAACGAACACGTATTTGGCATATACCTATTACGCATCATATCGCGGAATCAAACCCGCGACTCATGACACGGCAGCACACTGCCTCGTCTATGTATTGTTTTTACTATACGCCCTAGTGGTTTTGCTATTCGTATAGCCGCTGCTGCTTCTTAAACTGTCGTTGCTACAATTGGTACAGTACCTACGGGGCGGCAAGCTTTGTCTCGCTGCCATGACTTCTCTCACTGATGGTCATTGACGACGTCTCTAGTCCCTCAGCGGCGGCCAAGTCCCCTGCAGCAGCAGCAGCAGAAGCAGGCGTTCCACTCCCACCACCGGATGGCATTCGCTTCAGCTAGACTGGACAATCGTTATTGTTCCTGGGCCTTCTCGGGCCAGTCGCTTCTTTATCTTTGCTACACGTCCCACTATGCTCGTTCCCACCGGAGGCGTCTCCCGGCTGGCCCCGACCTCGGCGCCCCACCGTCGTTACTGTTATTTGTTCGCAGGCTTATTTGCACGTAATCCTCATTTGAAGTTTACTGCCACACCCACACGAACTGGCCGCGAGTGAGCGAACGAACCGATATAAAAGCAAGTTTCGGAGAGCTTTCAGCACTTCCCCCTATTTAGCCCGTGGCAACCAGACGGCAGATAGACAGACAGACAGACAGACTGCCGGGCTGCGAAGAGAGGATCATCTTCATGATCATCTCCTTAAAGTGCTCTGTTAGGAACAAAGCAGTGGGTGCTGCTATCCCTACAACAACAACGACAACAACAGTAACAACAACCACTACTACTAGAACTACTACAACAACAAATATTTCTGCTACTGGTCCTTCTCATCGTCGTCATTTGTCGGCAACACATTCTTGTCGTCGGCGTCGATCTCCTGCCAAGCTGCCCTTCGGGGGCAGCCGGCCCACCGCAGAACACCTTACTGCAAGAACCCCTGAACCCACTGGCGTGCTACGGGCCACCGCCTCTCCATCTCTCACATCCTCCCCCGCTGCAATGAAAACACGAAACCGTAGAAGACGCGAAGACGACAAGAAGCTTGCAGTGGGGAGGACAGGGGGAAGGGGAGTGAGGCGGAGGAAAAGAGCCGGGTGTGACCACCGGTGGTAGTCGACAACAGCACTCAGTCGCCGCTTTCAGTCAGTTTTCGCCGGGCCACTGGGATGAGTGTGTGTTCCGCTTGCTGGTGTCTTGTCTGACAGCGCAAGAAGCGGCTGCTAACCGTACCGAGTCTCATCGGCTGGCTAGCTGCTGTTATGCACGCCGCCTAACAACCGCCTAGCTAAGCGCTGCTGCCGCTTCCTCTCCTGCTTCTTCCTTTTCAAACGCATCGTCATTTTGTGCTTTTTGTGTTTGTTGTTGTTGTCGCCGTTGTTGTAATGATCTCTCGCTTGCGTGGGAATTTCACTGCCTGGTTTGCACCCTCACGATCCGTCCCGTTTCGTTTCTCGACATCTCTCAGATTCCCCTCTATGGTTCTCCCCCGCACCCTCCATAGGATAGGCCCGCCCCCATTTTTTGAGAGATTTCGGGAATGCATAATGCACATGCGTCACTGGCAGCTGTCAGCAACTAGTGTGGGACTCAAGACCCACTAAATCTGTATGCCTCCTCCTACTTCAGGCTCAGAATTTCGTGGCATTTCTTCGACACCGTGAGGGAGAAGTCTCACTTCTTTAGTACTATATGCGCCTCGCCTGTGCCCCTAAGGCTTGAGGGGGTACGTTGAGACCGCGCGGAGGGCTTAACTGCACCCCCTTCCCCGCTTTGCCTCCCTCGTCTTCTCGTTTTGACCTGCACTGCCAGGACAATGCCTTTTCTTCCTGTAGTGCTCTAGAATTATCTTCAGCCTTATGACGGAATCAAGTGCTGCCCGTCATTGCCTATACCCCTCTTTCGAGGCCATGCCTCATGCGCGCACCGCTGGCATGGCGGCAATCCAGGCTCGTTCCAGGGCTGTACAGTGACAGATGGTGAGCTCCACATCATCTGACTCCCCGAGGGACAGAGAGGATGCACGTATTCCACTCTATCTTCCGGAGTCTCCATGTATGCTGGCACTGCATAGTATTGGTGAGTGCCTGGGTGGCGTAGTACGAGAGTTCCCTGTGGCTACTGCCGAATCAGGTCCTGAAATCTAGTATGAGTTTTTTGGTCCATTTCCCGTGCTCCGTTCACTGCTGGGCATTCTGCTGGGCTGCCATAGTTGCGTTTCTGAGCAAGCATGGTTCAGTGGTTCACCTGGGTTCTTTGCTCTATTTTTGCTCACTAGCAGATCTCAAGGAAGCATTCTAGCGAATACCAGGACGGCATCCGTCAAGGGGGTTGGCCGTCTGAAACGCATATCGGCATAAACCAAGGCCGCATATGGTGCCGTTAATGTGCGATACATTGTACCACTATTTCTAGGAGCCTTCCGTTCGTTTGCGGCGCTCCCCATCTCTTTGGGCATCAGTCTAGCGAGTTTTCGAGATCCTGTTTGGTGAGAAATAGCAGCTGTATATGACCGAGACCCCTCTCACCTCCACACATGCTCGTTCATCCATTTGATACACTGTGTTCTTGGGCGCCAGCAGTTCACCACGCCGCTGCATCCGGCGGCGTGGTGAACTGGTGGCTCCGTAACGTGTACCCAGTGGCCTTCCTGTTTTGGTCGCCTTGGGCTCCGAGAGCAGGCAGAGATCGTCGCCTGTTGTTTTGCAGTCTCATCCACCAAGTCGTGCGCCGTCCGGAAGCGGATCATCATTGCGCTGTTTATTTTTCCCTTGTGGTCTCGGATCACTCAGATGGTCGCCGCTGTTGTTACAACTAGTGCGTGCCACGTAGTCGTTCTGCCCAGGCTTGGTCCAGTCACCTTCGCTTGGTTAACTGCTGGCAGACCTCGCGCCGCTTTCAGCGCGCTACTAATCTCTGTCTTCTCCATCATGGGATCTACTGCCGTAATGCCGTAACCAGTTGTTGTCCCGACATCTTGCAGTCTGCCTGTCCTTCTGTAGTTTCCCTGATGACAGCCACCGTCTTCTTTCAAGTGTCCTTTATGTTCTAACTCAGGTGTATATGAGATCACTGTCTTTGTTTTTGGTGGCTCCTCGAACCGTGGCCTCCTTCCTGGTTTAACTGGGCTCTGATAATTTAATTTAATATATTTTAAATTAATTTAGTTATATTTGTTAAACTAAATATTTTTTTCCATAATTTAATCAATTTTGTCCTCCAATTTGTTCCTCCGACAAGTGTGTCTCAAAATTGCCACAAACGTCTACAATTCAGAAAACTAGTAATGTATCAGCCAGTGCACCTAACTGGCGACACAACGTTGACTGGTTCCAGGCCCGTACCAGAATCCCAAGATCTTTTCCGCAGGCTTACAATAACACATCCACATCTAAGTGCCTTATCTTATCCCGTGTCACATACAGTATGTAGCTAAGCCGCATATACTGGAATTTGCTGGATATTCCAAATGCTCTATTAAAAATTGGGGTTTATTTACGAAACCGCAGTTTCACAACGCTTAAGTTCTCGTTAACACACATGACAAGATTTAAGTTAATTCACAGACAAGCTTTCTTTAATCGTTTGACAGCTAACTAGTTTTAACCCGATTTTTTACTCGTTACTCATTTATAGGCATTATGTTTAAATAACCTGACCGAGGTAAATACGCGAACTTCCTTAAGAATTTAGGTTCATGGTGTACGCAAGAGCATGACGGGTAAACTCCTTTAGAGCTACCGGCCTCACAAATTCCGTTGCACGTCGAGTTGGTTGCAGCTCTTATATAAAATAACACTTCTATATATCTTAAATGCTTAAATGCAAGCAAGACAATTTTCCCCGGTAAATATCCCTTAGCGGTAAAAGCCTAAAGTCATGAAAACACTTAGTGGTAAATTGCCCTGAGGGCATTGTTCTGAATAACTTCCGTCCTATGAATTAAATCCCTCTTATGAATTTCCCCAAATCGAGATACCATAAGAAACAATTGGCATTAAAAACATATTATACACCATAAGAAGGCCCTCAACAGGCACTCCTTGTTCTCAAAGACGACAAATAGATTAAATCACCGCACAACATTTTTCAACAACAGCGACTCATCACTTTATAAAACTATTAAACACCTGTCCTACAAACATTCACTAACGACCGAATGAAAGCCGTTCACCGTATACGGGCATTAGCCTTATGGAATAATGAAGTCATGGCCATCGTACATGTTATCAATAAAACGCACTTAAAAAGAAGAGCCGGACTATCTAGTTCTAACTACCCAATTCTCATTTGGGTCCTAAATCTAAGAAAAGTTTTACGGTTCGGTAGGCATTAGGGGAAACAAGAGATTCATGGGGGCGATTGCTGAAATCAAGGTCTGTAAGAACAAAGTAACAGCAAATGGGAATAACAATCTGACTCTTTACTAATTTGGTTATGTCCTAATAAGAGGCAACGTTTGCGGTTGCATTGACTTGAGCGTCACGCATACATTTTTCGGCGCCTCTGTTGCCAACGTAGCCAGTACCACCCCTGATTGGAAACCCTACATGGCTGACTAAGCGTGACACACGTCAGTACATTGCGAAGTTGATTTAGTTTGTCAGCAGGTTTTTAAACGAAACGGTTCTATCATCGAGAAATTCCGCCGACATCGCAATTTTGTATTTAATTTCTGTCTATCGCGGGAATAGAACTTTCCAACAAATGGGCTTAAATATGTTACTATGATCTTTATAAGTAGAAGATGTGTATTGTAAAAACTCGGTGAACTACCGTAGAATATTACTAGTCGTACCAGTCCGTTTGCAAGGGTATAGGAGAAGTATGTTAGGATATAATTTAGGTACCGTTGGTACCGGGCCCATGAAGTCAATTTTGGGTTGCTTAGTGGAGAAAAGAGAGTTCTGTGGCGTCCCAGAGGCCTCTACTATAATGGACTGATCTCATAAGTCAGCTCGCACATTTCAATTCACAACCTATTTTATTAAGCACTGCAAATTAAATCGTTTGTCGCTGTGCTTGTAGTGGGAATTGCGGAATGTATCTTTGAACGCATCATCTAGTACTTAGAATTAGTCCATAGTAAATGTAGCGCTAATCAGTCAGCATTTTTCACTAATTTGGCGCAACAGCGAAATTTACTTGTGGCAGGCAAACGGTGATATAAATCCCCGGGATGTAAATAAGATAGACGTTAGCTGTGATTACGCAAAGACAGCTTAACAAAACGACTCCATTATTAAGGTCGACATACGTGCGTTTCCATACAGATCACTAATAAAGCAACAATTGGCCTTTATATTAAAACAAATTATATAAATGTGCAAATCAAATGTCCAAAAGAATCATTTCAAACATTTGATTGATAGCTGAGAATCTATCTCATCCAACCAAGTACCATCAAAGAATTTCCTCTAGCGATCGAAAGTCATACAAAATTGATAACAAACTAATTCAACTCAAGCTCTGCAAGTTTGGCTTTCAGTTAGTGTAAATAAATATCTAAGCAGTATCAAGTTGATAAAAATTATTTTGCCTAATTTTAAATATGTATATACTGTCTTTTCAACCTAGGCCATACGGTGCTCATGCTGGACTTACCTGGGCTCTCAAAGGCAGAGAGATTTAGCAGTAGAACAATGCTTGCAGACTTCTTCAACTATGCAGCTAAATAAGTTGCCGCATTTTCATGCTGTATATATTGTGACGCAGGATCTAAAACACGAATTGAATCACATAAGCATGATTAAACACTATTACGTTAATTATATTGATTTGTTATAATTATCATATATCTGCCGGGGATTTTTTGCTCATTCGTTAGTCCTCCCTGCAGAACATGCCCAGCGGTTAGTGAGAGCAAAACGGCCAGCACCTTCGAACAACCGTATGAAACAGACAGAGAGGCAGGCTTGGATACCGAAGGTGGGGCAAATTCCATACGACCAAGCCCGGGAATCGCTAATTAATACGGCAATATATCGATCGGCTGAACACAGATTGGCCTTTGTTGGCTCGCCTCGAGCCTGTCCGTGCTGACCATGATCTCGTGTTTGGGACGCTCGTAGGCCTATTCGTCGAGCACAGACTTGTCCTGTGCAGAAGATTGTTTTGCGCACACAAAATGAAGAGAAAACAAGGTCGGAACCACAAAGAAGCATCGTCGTAGCTACGCTTCGGCCTCGAGTTGTGCCGAAACCAATGACATAGTTAAGCTGACTGTTAAACAATGTCGACAGTGACTTATGCAAGTCAAGCATTAAATCGTGTTCGTACTTAATGCTAAAGACTGTAGAAAAAAGTCTGCCTAAAGTTGGAGCTGGGTGGCAGCCATGCGACTTGGTGTTCTACCCACGTGCTGTCATAACATCCCCATGCAAGGCTATAACCAAGTCAAAATATTTAAGTTTGGCATAGTTCAATGTTTATATATATATATATATATTTATACAGGGTCTTTCATGACCGTATGTACTTATTTTAAGGTCTGGCAAAACTCGGCACAAAAATAATTTTTCCCAATAGGGCGGAAACGAAACAAAATCTACGTTTGCGGTAGAACCAATCAACGCATGAAGGAACCAATTATACCGCTGAGTTTGAAAATTCTGCATCTGAATGACGCCGGACGCAAGCTAGCGAGCGAAGAAATGCCAGATTAAGGAAAGTCATACTAAGTCGATATGTGTTACGTTGAAGCTTTCACGTGCAGAACTGTAAAATTTAAGTGAACTATATTCGTTCGGCACCTTTTTCCACATCCGTCTACTTTGTTGGAATATAGTGCATCGTATCGGAGATTCACCTTAACAATATGACCAGCCATTTCCCTAGTGAATCTTCACACTATGTATTCCTTGTTAAATTTGAGGCAAATAACTGTTGCTACTGATGCAGTGTTGTTGTTGTTGTGTTGTAAACAATAATTGTTGTTATCGTCTAGTCACATAAAGGGATTTAGCATCTGTGTTTATGCGTATGCATGAGTGGGGCGTCGTATTCGGCGCGTGTATATTTGTTTACACTCGGAGAACGTGTTGGTCGACGCCCATGTTTGTTGTTCATGTTTATATGCACCATGTGTTTGCGCAAAGTACGTGTCACTCATTGCGTGTGGTTCTCCTATAGAGATAGGAGAAAAGGGGGGAAGAAAACGACTAAGAAATGAAAACCACCAAGAGAGGGAAGAACAATAAAGCCGCCCCTTCAGCTTTCGTCCCCTGTGACCCACTGCGTTGCGAAACGGGTTGCTTGCTGCTCGATTGGTGTGGCGTGCCGGCAGTTGCTGCCCCAAGTGTTTGCGCGAAACCACACTATTACCGCTCGCGTACCGCAGCTGGTGGTCACTGGCAGCCCTTGAGGAACGACGGATGCATTCCGTGTGATACGTATACGTCAATAGCATATACTCAAGCTGGTTGGGATCCACTATCTGGTTTGTGGCTATGGAGAGGCAAACGGGTTGAGCTTGGGGGAGGGCGAGGGATAAAACAAACTGTAGCATGGCGGACGCGGGGCTGTATCAACAGAATTTAGCATAAGGTCTTGTTCTTTGTACTTTGTACTACGCGCTTACCTTCTCGCACACGCATCTGTTCGTCTCAGGCACACTCCATTCCTATCTGTCGTAACGGCTCCCGCTATTTGTCTCTCTCTCTCAACTGTCGCAAAGTGGGACAGGCTAATGCTAATATGAGCTTCTGTTGCAGCAAAGCGTCGCTCCACACCGGTCCTCTTAGTATTCTCCCTGCGCTTCCCACACTGCTCATCGGTTTGGTTTTGAGGCCACGCCTTGATCGGACAGAACCAGCCGCAGTTGCAGCAGCACAAATGCTTCGGCAAAACCCTCCAAGCACCCATAGAGGGGGTTGGGTGTACGAAATACATAAAAGGGTCCTGCACGAAAGTATGGCATCCGAGGAATAAGGAGGATCGGGCCGTACCTGCCAATTATCGATCAGGATTTGTAGCAAAAACTATAATTGGCCTTGAACGACAACCTTGCAGCGGGTGGACTGTACACCCAATAGGGCTACACAACTCTAGCGGATTGCCGGGCGGTAACAGTGACCAACAACCTGATACGGAGTGTGTATTGCATTGTTATGTTTAGCGTCCACAGCAAAAAATGCAGCAGGTAAACTTATTTCCAGATAATCACAACTTGATTATTTCCCTGTCAAGCGCAAAATGGCCTATGCTGCCCTACTCCGAGGAGAGCAATCGAAATCGGTTAGTCCTCGAGGGCGGCAATTGAAGGCGGCGTTTTTTACAAGGTAGATACTGCTATTAAAAAACAGTTTAACTAAAGTGGTAATAACGGCTGTACCAAATAGAGTAGTATATCGTATAGCATCACGGTTATAATAAACACGGCTTACGCAGTTTGCTCTAGGTTGGCAAACCAAAAACTTTTGCCAATGAACAACTTGTCAAATGAACGTAGCAAGTAGCAACAAAGTACGCCCATTTAGCAGTTTTTCCGTCAACTTCAACTATGTTAAGATTGTACATCTTGGACAAGATGGTCTACATGTAACCTTTTTAGCGGACTTGTCTGCGCCTTTAGAATAGCCACCTGTCCGTATCAGTAGCCTAGGACCAGTTCTTACCTTTCTATTATTGGTATTATCGTAATGGCTGTGACTATTTCGCTCTCGTTACAATAACCGGGATTGCTGTTATTAACCTTGCGACTGTTACTGGTCGTTGTATTATTGGTTACTGTTGTTGTCCTCTTAAAATGTTTGTTGTTGTTGCTGCTGTTTTTTTAGTTATATATATGTATATATAAATATAAATATATACATTTTTTATGATAATATATATAGATTTATTCTATGTAATCAATCATTCCCGGTCAAATATGTATATATATATATATATATTTATATTGAGAATGACGAGGAATCGGGGTGTAAGCAGTGTTGAGCATGTTCTGTGTCGGGTCGCTGGTGGGCAGACACGCGGACGGGTGCCGCTTCAGCCTTTCTTTTCCTCGTATCCGGCGAATGTTTGCCTTTAGAAGGGACAGTGGGTGAGAGAGAAGCGCTGCTGATAATACGCGACCCTTTCGGCAGCTCCAACGATCTCTCGCGCTCTCCGACCAGCAGTCCACGGCTATGACAACAACGGACGACAACGACGACGGGCATGACGAGGCGAGGAACCACGACCACAATACTTTGCGCGTGCGACTGTTGTCCTGCGTGGGACAGAGCGCGTGATCTGCGCGACTTTATCGAATTAGCCACGGCACATTACTACTTGAATAGCGGCGCGGCGGTGTCGTGCGCGCCATACTATACCGCTGTACGACTTCACTACAGGGCTACTACGACGCACTCCGATTATCATGGAGACTACATTGCCGCTCCGACCATGGTCGCATCCCGCTGTGTTCTGTTCGCGTCAACTGGCAACGGACTGCTGTCGAAACTCGCAACAGAAGCAGCCTTATTGGTAGCATCGTCAACATGTTGTTGTTGCTTTGTTGTTTTGTTGCTGTTATTGTTGTTCTTCTTCTTCTACCTCTTTTTTTCTCTTTTTCTTCTTCTTCATCTTATTGTTGTTATTTTTTTTGTTGCTGTTGCTGTGTTGTTGCTATTGGCATTGAAGTTATGTCGTTGCTGTTCAGCCCCAGCGACGACCAAACCAATTCGTTGAGGTATCACACCGCCACCCCTACCAAATCAACCCTCTGTCTCTGGCACGTTGTTCGCAAAGCAGTAGCTATGAGCCTTGCGCCAGTTCGGTTGAAGCGACCGCAATGGCGCCAAGGTACTAGGGCACTCAGAGACACACAGTTGCGTATGAGCAGAAATGCTAACTGCATTCGGAATGAACCCTACTGCTATAGGTCAGCTGCAGCTCACAGTACCAGCCGGCAACCGCGACCGTAAACGGGACTCGTTTACTCAATAGTACGCGTACGCTTAACCAGAGAAGTAGGACTCGGAGTATCTATCATAATGGCCTAAGCATCTCGCGCACCTACAACACTCCTGAGGATTGTGGAATTCTTGTGTGCTGCATAACACGTGATGGAGCCCGCGGGCTGCAAATGCCGTAGTTAGATGCCTATTCTTATATCCGGCTGCTCGCCAGGTTGTACTCCTCATCGCTATCGTCGTGTACATCCTATGCCTAGCTAAATGTCTCGTTTTGTGACATTCAATATCCGGCTATTCACATTGCTATAACAAGAAGTAATGATTTAAAGCTCACTTCTAAACAATACATTTCGCCGCTAAATTTTTACATGCATCATTTATCATGAGTCTAGGGAGCGAAGTGAACGCGATCGAAGTGTTGTGCGAGGGGTCTGCATCCAACAGGGTCGTAGGTACCCTGTTGTAAGGTATACGACAAAGCTACCTTCTTGTCGTCTGTGTCGAAGCTGGTCACCCCGGGCTCGGCAATGTGCTTGCCTAGGTCTCTGGTGGGCCACCACCGCTCGTCGGCAGTCACCCGGCTTGTGCTTAGCTTATTCCTTATACATGGAGCTGTAGTACTAATATTATTGTTATTATTAAAAAAGGTCTTCATAGCGGACCCAGGCCGATAGAACTCGGCTGTGTTATTAGCCTCTGACTGACGGCAACGGGTGAACGTCCGCCATTACCTTCTTTGACGAGAAAACTAATAACATCGTGATTTTCCAAGAACGACGGGTTTGAAGTCGTCGCCCCCTGGGGGTAGGAGATCACGCACACCGACCAAACCACCGTTCCGTCGCTAATATGGAAACACGTCACACAGTCAGTCTTTCCAGTCAAATAACTTCCAGCTATATATATATATATATATATATATATTGTAGTAGCATATTTTGACTTAAATGTTTCATATACATAAATTATACATGCATAGTTCCAAGTGCTCAAAAACATAACCATTCGACATATTTGCTCTACTGGAATTCTATGTACAGCAATATTAAAGTAAGAAGGAATTTATTAGTTTTAAGGATCATTAAACTCGTTTGTGAGTAGAGACCCTTTGGTCTTTTCTTGCGCGTTATTTACTTGTAAAACTAATACGTCATATTGCACAGTAGTCCCTGTATCTATGCACGTCTAGTTAGCAGACAAATACCGACAACGCCAATACTGCATTGCCTTTTTACACCCTTGCGCTAAATCGATGGAGCCAGCGCCGATTTATTGCGGGACTAAATTCGTGACTTACATAAAAAAGTAGTTAATCAGGAAGGCAATCACCAAAACAAGTAATTTAACACGCATTTATTCATGTCCATTGACTTCGACGTCGTCAACGAATAATTATCTTCTGCTATGAACTGCTCTGTGTCTGCCTTAACAGGCGTTAACGGAGATCGGCTGTTCTGCAGGTAGCGCTGTGGTTCCCGACAGTTGCCAATTTCGCTAAGTGAAACGTTTAATGTATATGGTAGGTTAAAATGAAGAAGGTATGAAACGTCGTAACAACCAAACCGAATAAAATTATTGTTATATTATTTATAATTTTTTTATTCGAATATGCCGCTTTGGGGTAACGTGGTAAGGCATCTAAAGACGCGAGTGGAGAGTGTCCGGCATGTCTGTGCGCATGTGCAGGCACCTGCGCATGACAGAGGAGACAAACAGGCACTTGTGCGTCCCATTCATATGACGCGGAAGTGTGTGCAAGGGCATAATGGCGTTCCCATTGCAAAATTCGATCGAATTGACGAGCAACAAGGTGTTTCTTACTGCAGAAGGTCTTCAACGGATAGATATTCATCGCGGGGGGCAGAAACCGCTTGTCCGAAGAGTGCTTTTTGATGATTTTATTAAATGACTTTTTATGTTATCACTTTGGAGTGAACAGTTGTCTCCGCGTTAACGTGTGGTTACGGGTTATCTAACCCGGGAATAGCCCAGTTCAACAATGTGCCCCGAACAGATGCTGCGTTTCCTCGTTGGATGTCAAGCGACAGCCTCTGACGCAAAAATTCCGATGCTTTTGAGTCTCCCGTGGAGAGGTTAAGGCTTCTACCTACGCGCTGAATCAACTTCAATGTTAGCGGGCCTGGTCCTCCCACTACAACACTTGTTTCAACACTATCATGAAAACGCTTCTTCGAAACGGATTCACCGATGACAAGAATTGGCGACATCACTACGACTCAGAGTCAAAGCGGGACAGCTCACAATGGAAGCACGCGTCGTCACCTGCCCCTGAAGAAAATCAGAGGCGCTTCAACTCAAATGACGAACTTAAGTACACAGTAGATGGAGAACTAGCTCTTGTCACAGCCGCAGGAATTCTGCAGGGAGCAGGAGATCATTGGGCCCGCCAGTGGAATGTTGTGCTCAGGCCTCTGGTGATTTCTTGTAATGGTACGGGCTTCAATTATACCTACAACCGTTTTTCCGTATCTTCTCATTTGAACACCCTATTTTACTTTGTACGCGTGTAAGTTTTACGTAAGTTGTTATCATAATCCTTTGCAAAACACACGCGAGCAGGTATTGCGTCTAAAATAATAATAATAATAATAAAGGAACAGTTACATAGGTCGATTTTTAACGTAAACTTACCATTCGTCTATCTCCACATTGTGTTCCAGTTACGTGCTAGCGAAAAACAATTACGTGCAGCTCCTGCAGCAGCTACAATACAACCTTATAGCATAAAATAGAATTTATGTTCGTCGTCGAAGTGAGCCATACCTTTAGACATAATATTTCACTTGCTTGCTCCCTTTACACGCTATTTATTTGCTCTTTAGCATTTTTAAAGTATATATCGAATACACTAAGTGACACTTCAGACAGAAGCATATGAGTTTGAAGTGACGATTAAAGTAGTGTTTTCTTTCCATATATATATATATATATATATATATATATATATATATATATATATCGTACAAAATAGAAAAATGGCAAGCATAGATGGCCCAATAAAGAGCTGGTGCGCTATAATTTCCTTCGTGTCTGTTTCAAGTGAAATGTAGGCAAACAGAGCCATGGCCACCTAAGCGACTATGTCGCTCTTTGCGCCTGATGAATCCATAAAAAGATTATGTAGGTACGGGTTGCAGAAGAAGTTGAACCGGATTCCTTCCTGGCAGAGCGAGATATTTGCGATATAGTGGCCACGACAGACGGTCGGGCCACAATAGCCTGCGATGGAGAGGCTCTGTAAGAACTCCAGAACTAAAAGGGCTAGTGTACATAAATGTTCATTTTTTTCGGTGTGGTGGTCATCACCTCTTGAATGCTGTGTCTAGTGAAGGAGACGTGATAACAACATACAACACTTTTTCGAAAATGCAAAACAGTTTATTTGCATTTTATGAAAACCGTGGTGGAACCTTGCATACATTCTTGATGAGCATGTTCTGGGATACGCATTTGTGGCCGCCTAGCACTCTAGATTTAAAACCACTGAATAGCAAAGTTATATAACTAAATCATATTCATAATGTTGTTATTATCAGTAAAAAAAAACACTGAATTACAATGTGAGGTGCGTTATTGAGCAATAGTCTAATAAAGCTCGACAAAACAATACAAGCTAACTGCCTCCACCACCAGCCGATTGCAAATCTTAATAGCAGTTTTTGTAAGACGCCTGTAAACGTTTTGGGTATCAAATTGAAGCAACGATCAAAGCAAAGGGCGCTTACGTTGAATGAATACGCCAGTTGGGAATGTTCCCACGGGCACAAGCAACGCTTGTCATTTAAATAACGAAGAGCGAATCCAGCATACAATTTATTTGAAGTTAGACCAAACTCTCTAAGAAGTTGGAGTTTCGTCTACCCGAGAGCAGCTAAACGCATTGAACACATAAAACATATATTTGCTTGCCGTGTGTCAAGGTGGATACACAAAAGGTTTCCACCTGTTTTCCTGTCAAACACGTTTCTCTGACACACTTTTTGTGTACAAAACTGCCCCCTTTGTGCAAATAAAGGCGTTTTCTAAGCTCTTTAATACATTTCCATTTGGGTACAGCAATCAAACCAGGCGATCCGTAAGGATATATATATATATATATATATCGTGCTTAATTTAACAACTAAAAAGCTAGAATTGATTAAAAAAATTGTTAGACCCTCTTCAAACATTGGTGATTTCTGGGGATGTGTGCGCAGTCACAGTACTAGAGATAACGCAGTAGTGAAACAAAATGCATCGTGGTTCTGCATACTGACCACGCCAATTGTATCAGGGTTGAGCTCTGGGAAGATACATCCCACTCACACGGATCACCTCACTTTTATTTCAACTACTTAATGCAAATATTAGGCTAATGTAAAAAACGCCTGTGCGAACAGCTGAGAAACTACAAAAACCAGCTTTATATAAAGTTGCACCAAGTATTGCGGTGCATTTAACTGTCCAAACGTCAATTAGGCAAAGCTCAGTCATCTCACGATTAGAAATCTAAAGAATGTAACACAATTTGCAACCAGTCGGTCTGGAATCAGTACGCAGATACCTATTCGTTACGCAGTAAGCCTTAACAGTTCTCGGGTGGACCGCTACAATCTGACAATATGAATTTGTTGCCATTCAATCTATATCGTAGGCCTTGGCCCCATAGCCGAATGTAACTACATATAGGGAGTTTACACGTCTGACCATCTTTCTATTTGTACTGAAGGTTTTCACAGCGCGCGTAACTTGCTCAGCGCAGACTATTGCGCGGAAATATAGTTATAGTTACTCTCGCGAAGTAAAACACCAATAGTAACACACAGAGAACGAAATCCACATTTTTTCTAATGCAACGCAAATCGTTTGTAGTACAGAATTTCCGCACTCAATATCGCATGCTCTAGAACACAAGCTAAGTGTGAAAGCTGCTTTGTGTTAACGCTTTTAAAAAAAATCTATGGCTAAGATTGTATCATGGGCATGTGCACGTACAAATATATGCATATATTATGTTAGTGTGTGTATATGCATATAAAACAATATGAGATATCTAGCAATTTTATACATTGCGTTCGCTGCCCTTGATAAGAGCGTTGTGTGCGTAGGTATATATGCATCTGTCTAGAATTGCTCGGTTTTTAACGAGCATATCTTATCTAATATACGTCTGAATTTATACGGCCAGCTAAGGTTTTTATAACTCAGGATGCGTAAATTTCGAAGCTTTGAGAATTTCGTGAGTACTTCAGGTGTAAAACGGGAAAGAAAGAGGTCGAAAAGTGGAGGACCTGTTCTAGAATTAGTACTTCTCCTGCCCACAGAAGCAGCGACAAAAACCTCTCATCGCCTCTTCTTTTTGTAGGCACTACTCGAAGTGTATTGCTTCCTGACTGGATTGATGAGACTTATTGTCTCGTGATGTACGGCAACAGCAGCAGCAGCAGCGGCAGCAGCAACAACAACAACAACAGCAGCAAGAAGAGCTCTCAACAAACGTATGAATACTATAGATGCGTGAATACGCGTGCCTTTCTCTCGCACATGGAAAGAAGCGCAAGGAAGATAACGTTTGGAGCAAATATGAGCGGCAGAACAAAGCTCGGTCAACAGGGAGCGATCCAGGTGCAGACATACTGGTCTAAATCTCGGTGGTATGCTTGGTACATACTTGTATTTGAATATGTGTGCTATGTAGAGGTTGGGCAGAGAGAGAGCTAGGTAGGTGGATGTAGAGAGCTGTTAAGGGGGCCAAACCGTTGACGCAGAGCTCCCAGTTCTTGCCGCCCTTACAGCTGCATTGTCCACCCTTGCCGCTAAAATCAAACACCGGTTTGCTTGCCGGCCCTCACGCAACAATGATGACATCTTCATCACAATCGCTCTGGTTAAGGCCGACTAAATCAAGTGCGCGGGGGGGGGGGGGGGCAGGGGTCGGGAAAGCGTGTCGAGGTTCATTGTGGGGTAGTGGCGTGCGTCGAAGAGATGAGGGCTACAACGGGTCATTCCTAGCTGTCCTGGGGGCGCACAATAGGAGAGTTAGATTTTAATTTAGTCGTAACGCTACGACAAAGGGCGAAGAAGAAGAAGAATAATAAAGAGCACCAGCTATCTGCGTATTATTACTATTATTGTTGTTGTTGTTGTTGCTGTTGCTGCTGCTGCAGTAATAGTCATTGTACTACGACGATGACTGAGTTGAGCCCGAATAATGGGCGGCTCATCGGCTAGCCACTGTCCCCCCTCACGGGGTGACCTGGGGGAGACGCGCGGGCACAAGAGTACAAAGGCACCGCGGAGCAGCGCAGCAAATAACACGCAGAGAACGAAAGAAGCTGATGACAGCTTGAAAAACAAATGGAATTTCAGATATTTGCTCATTTACAGCGGCTGCCGCCGTCATGGTCGTTGCTACCGCTGCTACAACACTCTTTTATCGGTCCCGTCAACGCCGAACACTACTGTGGATCCACAGGGCGACTGCGAGAGACGCGGCAAAAAGGGGGGAGGGGTTGTCGCTCATATGAACAACGCACATTTGAACAATAGCTGAAAAGCCAGAGCGGGGTTCAAACAGAGATAGAAAAAGAGAGAGAGAGAGAGCGGCGGAGAAGGAGAAAGAGAGAGAATGGAACGAGATTCTGTTCCAACAAGCACATCACGATTCTGCATGTGAATATCAGTCGTGCAACAGTCCGACAAACAAATACTGCTAAGAGTCCTTCGCTGTCATCATCACTGCCATGACGTCGCCTAGAGCTGACAATCGCCTCCTTAGACAATCCCCCGGGACATGTGAGGATTTTTCGGCACATAAGGCTATATATATATATATAAAACTTTTTTCGGGCTGGCCATCAGGCAAGATTTAACGTCCATCAGACGGATTCCCATAAATGTGAATGGGCAACGGTAGGGTTTGAACCCGCGCACCTATGTGTCTCCTCCGGTCGCGAGGCGCAGGCGAATGCACCACACCACCGGGCTCGACATATATATATATACATATATATATATATATATATATATAAAACTTTTTTCGGGCTGACCATCAGCCAAGATTTAACGTCCCCGAGACTGCTTCATATATATATATATATTATACGCTTGACATGTATACCTAACTACGCATGTCACCCTTTTATATTAGGAATGGGTAGAGCGGCAGCATATACATATAGGAATGGTTCACTATTTAAGTATAAGTTTATAAACTAAAGTTCAGGTATTTGCTAGACATAATCTTTTTCAGAACATTCGCTATAAGAAAATCCATGTGTCGAGTTTTGCTTGCCTCGAAATCGCCGCAATTCCGCATTCTTCGAATACTTTTTGCGCGTGCTCACCCCAGAAGCTTCGGATCTTTTTTGCATTCTTGTCTAGTCGTAAGTCTAAAGCTCATGCAATGTCTTGTCGATCTGTCGTTTGCTAACCGGCGGCTCTGGCTACTTAATACTAACATGACTTTGTTCACTTTAATATAAGAAATATTGCGTGACTTAAAAAGAGACCCCAATTTTGATAGACGTCTGCGCTGCACTGAGTTCGTCCAACGCTCCGAGTGCGGTGCCAGCTTGCAACTTTAGCGGACCCAACTGAGTACGGATGTCATGATAAAATAACGAAATACCCGCACTAGAATGGTTTGAATGCATACACCTTAAACATTGAGACAGAAGCCCTTCGATTGAGACAGAAGCCCAAATCAGTCTAAGGATGCAATATTATGCATATTACTAAGAGAGTTATGTACCATCTGCAAGTACAATGGGTGACTTAGGCGGCAAGTAAGTTCGCCAGCGGGCAGATGTCAAGCAGGTAGGATTCACTGGCAGTGCATCATAACAAAATGCACATGTGTAACAAATCAGTATACCACGCCTTGCCTTGGTACCACTGATAGCAGTAGCGAAGGTTAGTACAAAGCTTCGCTTGCACAAAACCCCAGATTCAAGCAAACTACTAAAACATGTCAAATAAAAAACAGAGAGGTGTTTATATTCAATCAAAACATACTTAAGGCCTTTGTAAATATCAGCGAGTATCTAATGTGCTTTAAAAGTGCTTATTTTTAATAAAATTGCCAACGCAATACAATTTTTTAATACTACGCAGTTGTACATGTTATTCTTTAGACGTTTTTAACATCCAATTTGCCAACACATTGTACATGTTTTGCTAATCATTACAGCAGCTGTTTCATGCTGACATACATCACCAGACCACCAGAGGTTGATAACACGTTTCCGTCGTCACGAAGCTTAGTGACGGCCTTAATCCCCATATTACCACGCTTTTGTGAGATCCCATTCGCCAGTTTACCCCATTTTCGACAACTGTGCTTCAAATTCCGACAACGCATTACTAAAATTCGCGCATAAGGTGAATTGTCGTTGGTGGACTTTCTTTGTTAGATGGGCATTGCTTCGTATTTGGCGAGGAATCGAGCCAGTCGCACTGAAAGCGTTTGTATTCTGCGTAGGATCAACCTGCGCGGTGTGAAGTACTCCCTAACCTCGGAAACTCTTGCATTGCACGTCATAGTAGACTGCAATACAAAAATGTGCGTTATTTGATCGAATTTGCTCCTATCCTAGACTGACCTACAAATTACTGAGGCATACGCATCATTTGCGATATGACAATTGTTCAAGTGGACTGGCCCGTTATTATCACAGGTGTCTTTAACCTTTGCTAAATTGGGCTTCACTGCATAAAGTCTCGGTTTTCCTCTATCTGTAAACTATAGAGCAAAAACTGAATTTGCTGAAAACAATTATTTTAACGTTCTTCGATTGTATTTGCCTGAATGTGGTAGTTTTGAGTGCCGTTAGTGGTCGTAGGACATCGATTCTGAGGTATTTGGGTTGAAAGCTAATAAAATAACTTCATTTTTGCGAATTCTGTTCAAAACGATCATTTCGCATCTTCTGGCCGGCGTTACATGTTCTTCGGAGGAAGCAGAATTTTCACGAACGCGACGATGTGCTTAGTTTCTGTATAGAAGAACTGGTTGTCTTGCAATTGCGCATTTTGTGCTCCTATGTCGGACAAGTCAACACCGATGTCACAAACTGTAGTAATTTCACTCTCACCCCGAAACAAGACTTTTCAGAGAACATGTTCCATTGCGAAAAAGGATTTGCTTTAACGCGCTCTACAATTCCATACATCGCTCTTTACATATTCCTCATACACCCTGTATATATATATATATATAGAGTTTGGCGGCAGCACGCCACTGTCCTCCCATCGGGAGGTCGGGTGAAATACGCAGTAGAGGGGAGCGTAGCGGAGGACTGCCCCGGTCACTGAGCCAGTTAGCGGTGTCAGTTCCAATCGTGTTCCTGCCGAATTCGAATTGGAGGGAGGGGTGTTCGAGCGGTGGCAGCAGTAAGCAGTTTCGTAAACACTTACATTCTGCTCTGTTCTTATGCCACTTCTGCTAATAATCGCACCAGCTCTCGGCACTAATTGGCACGGTCACATTGGGACAATCGTGTGCCGTGATTTTTGTGTGTGCTACTATAGTCGTTCGCTGCTACAGCTAGCGCCGCTGCGAGATCTTTCGTTATGGCAGCGTCTATCGGCAGCTGGAACAGCTTCGGTAATCGCCAGAGGCATACACCGCCCCCCCCCCCCCCGGTCTCAGGACAGCGACTGTCGCCTGAGGTTAATTTCATATAAGCGCTTTTTCCTTTCCCGCCAGATCCGTTTTTCTTCCCCTTTCCTCCTCGTCCCGCCGCCGCTTGGCGTTTCCTTTTTTTGTGCCCTGTATGTCTTCTTGCCCAGCTAGCTGGACATTTATCCAGAAATGGACACAATCACACACACACACACACCTACACATAAACATTATTCGATATCTTTCGATGGCAGTCGCCATGGGTTCACGTGCCTCCTCCTCCTCATGGGGAGCCGGCTTGTTTGCCAGATGGCTCATTCGAGACCGCATTGCGATATGCAATATTCCCTGCATTTTTGTCTGGTTGAAGTTGTCTTTGTTGATGTTGTTGTCGTCGTCGTCTTCTACTATTAGCAAATTGTCATGCTCACCGCACAGATTAGGGTCTAATCTCTTACTCAATGCTCCGTCCCATTCCTACATCCCTCTACTTCGTGCACATGCGCCCTCAATCTTTCGCCTCCATCCCCCACCTCACTTATGTGGAAATCACGGTGTTTTTGCAATTCAGTCGACAAATGTAAGCTTCGCCTGGTGGTAGAAATATAGATTAAGCGCATAAAAACGGTTTGCGTTTCATTTTCTTTTTCTTCTCTCTCTCTCTCTATATATATACAGACACATCATATTTATTCACCATAGTTGTTGGTAGTATGATTGGATTGACACACATGGTTTGCTTCGAAATTAGAACAATATCTCGTTCACACGCGCCTGTAACGAGTAAGAGTCTAATGCCGAACATTTTAGAACATGATATCGACAGATATTGCACTCACCACAAAACTTACATACACAGTCGTTAATATCATAACATTCACCTTTGAGGCACATATAATGGTGATAACCATGCCATGTTATCCTGCACAATAATGGTCGGTTACTTTGGAAGGCACGTTTCCATTCCTCTGAGCGAAAAGCAGGTCCATCTGTATAGTTACACGTAACAAAATGTACGTTTCGGTCTTCCCTGAATGCTCTGTACATGTCGAGTGTGTTTGTACTGGTCGGTAATTTGTGTAGGACTAAGCCTTCTACCAGAGTACGTTCTCCGCATAGTTCTAGTGCTAGGGTAGCTGACGCGTTCTTGGGTAATCCCAGCACACGCTTCACAAAGCACACCTTTACGCGGTCTAAATTTTTGAGATCGCGTAATGTTAGGTGTGGCGCAATTACTGAGAGACTGTACTGGAGTATCGGGGTAATTTTCATATTAAATATTTTTATTGCTGTGTCAAGATCTACGTCTCGAATGTCTCCGACTAGCATAATCGCCGCCGTGGCCTTTGCTCGCAGTTCCTCGATGTGTCTGCTAAAAGTCAGTCGCGGTGTCAGAGTTACGCCAAGATACGAGAAATGGTTAACCAGCTCAAGGCAAGGATTGTTGATTTTGACGCGATGGTCGGCAGCGGCGTATGAGCCGCCGCGGCTGAAGCGAAGAATCCTTGTCTTAGAGATATTAATTATGAGTCGGTTCTCCGCACACCATTTTGAGGTTTTATTTAAGTAGAATTTAACGTGTTCCCGGGATTTGGCTAAGATGACGAGGTCGTCCGCGTAGAAGGCATGCGGTGCTTTCATTGTGCGTAGAAGGTGTGCTAAGCCAGCAATGTACAGTATAAAGAGAAATGGGCTTGCAGAGTCGCCATGCGCTGCTCCAGTCCTTTGTTTAACAGGCTCGTTTATATAGTGATTTCCGTTTTTTATGGTTATAAAATTGTGGCTCAGCATATCTCGAATCAAATTGAATAGTTGGCCCTTAATATTTCTCTCGGAGGATTCCGAGGAGGCGGTCCCTAGGCACACTGTCGAATGCGGTTTGAAAGTCGACAAAGGCCGCATACGTCATACTTTTGTCTCGTTGGCGTTCACTTACGTGTTCAATCACGAACCGTAAAGCGTCCGCTGTTGACTTTCCTGGCAGGAATCCAAACTGCTTACAGGGCATTAACCGTGCATTCATACATCCTCCTCACTATGAGCGATGTAAGCAGTTTGTATAGGACACTAGTTAGGGCAATTCCTCGATAGTTTTTCGGGTCGGTTGGGTCGCCTTTCTTCTTGTAAATTGGCTGTATAAGTATTTTTCTCCACTCGTTAGGTATTTTGCCTTGTCGAGCGCATTTATTAAAAAGCCTAGTCAAATACGGGCTTATAGTTTGCACGTTAGCTTTTAAAAGCTCATACACAATATATATATATATATATATATATTCTTGAAGTGCTCCGTATTAGTTATTTTGTATGTCGTTTCCTACTGTAGGAAATTAAGTTTGTAGTCTTTAGATTGGCAAGTGCTTGTGTTGCCGTGGTGCAGGTAAGACGTGTTTGTGTCGTTCTTCCGGAAAAGTACGGCTTAATTTAGTTTAAGCGCGGAAAATCCGCTTAGTACACCAAACAACTACCTTATCTACGCAGCGATCAAATGGGTGCAATTTGTTGCAAGTTTAACGAAAGGAGTGCCTCAGGAATGTATACAAGGACAGAGTACTGTAGGTAAAAGCCACGATACTAAACAAGGCACAGGGGTCAGGAAAGGGTACGACTTAGGCGGAACTGGACCGAGGGCCGACTGTGTTCAGATGCTACGTTTCACCAAATATAAGACGGCAGGAATTTACTGATTTTCTTGACAACCTAGCCGAAAAGATCAGCGATGTCTGGGCGTAACAACAGACACAGCCCTCTCAAGCAACGAGCGCATTGGCAAGGTGAGTGCGAAGGCAGAACGGCTGGCAAGCCTAGCCTAGATCTTACGAAGGACACGCGGAGCAATCAAAGGCAAGAAAAAAGCTCTCGCCTTTGTGGCGGAGTCCAACGCCGCCTGAGATGAGAAATGGACTAGGACATTATCAGACGTGTCAAGAGCCTGGTCCCATCAGGTCATCCCTGACCTCGAGAAATGGTTCAACAGAGAGCACGGAGAAATCACCTAGTATCTGACGCAGGTATTGACCGGCGCGGGTGCTTTAAAAAAACCTGTATAAAATAGGCAAGACTTCGGACGCCAAGTGCATCAGTGCGAGAGAAACATGGATAATGACGTGACTCACACAATTCTGTTATGCCCAGCATTCGAAGACATACTACATGGCTCACCAGTAGTGGCGTCTCCAGACATGAGGTGTCAGACCTACTTATCTCTAAGCTCGAGGATGAATATATATATCGATCTCCAAACTCAAGAATGAAATAAATCGAGAGTCGTTTTGACAAACATGGTTGTAACATATATTATTCAACTAAGTCTTCCTTTAGAAATCACAAGCATTAGGAGTCTTTCTGATCGATTCTTGCATTCACAAGCAATAATAGTCTTTTTGATCAGATTGAAGAGCTCTCTTGCTGCGTGAATGAGCCACCTTATTACCCTAATGACACTGTAACAAATGCTAATATAATACGTTTTTCAAAACGTACGAAATGTATATGTTCCAATGCATAGTGCACAGTCTGTTAAGGTTGCATGCATGCCAGAGACCATGAGGTATCGAATTAGTACAGTCTGTTCGACTGAAGCAGATAACGTGTGTGCATTAATATACACATTAGTGAGTTCTGTATAAATATATATATATATATATATATATATATAAATATATATATATATATATATATTATATATATATATATTATATATATATATATATAGATATATATATATATCTACTATATATATATATAATATATATATATAGATATATATATATATATATATATAAATATATATATATATGTATACATATAAATATATTTACACTGTAATATGACTGACTTGATAAGAACAAACGTGTCTTCTTTGCCAACGAACAAGCGTCTGCCTGTGCAGTACCATCGTACCATTATTAGTTCGTGGGACCGGAAGAACCAGCATTACTTCAAATAATCCCATTATATATATATATATATATATAATATTGTGATGATTTATTAATCATTTACCAATACGTTTGCACACTCGGCAGTACTTGCCTTATATATATTATATATATATATATATATATATATACACGTAAATGATAGCTGCGCGACGCTAGGCTTTTGGCAGGGGAACGATGTGAAGACGCTGACGTGTCTACTGCCTGCATACTCGTGCGTTTGTTCTTGTCGACGGTTTGGGCTCTTTTAAAGGCATGCAAACGCATACTTACTCACCAGGATTCATACATAAAAACGTATACACGCGTCTTTGGCGGCTCACCTTTTGCATACTCGCTGCACCCCTTTATCACCTTTACTGGTCACATATCCCCTCTAACAGCGATGGCGACAGCGGCGGCGGCGGTAGTAGAGATGGTGAGTACCGTCTCCTCGCGGAAACCTCTCCTATATGTAGCCACCGAACCAATGCCTGCCATCGTCGGTCGCCGGACCTCATCCTGAATCGCGCAAGATCAACGATGTGCGCCCGCCGCCACCCCCGCCCGCTCAACAGCGATATATGGGCCTGATTAAGAGGACTCTGCCTCCTTGACTATTGTTTGACCACTTTGCCGCGCCAAAACGAAACGCGAACAGGGGTTATGGAGTTTGGCCCAGCTAGAAGCCGGTTGCTAACATTGCCGAACCTCAGTGTAGAACAGTAGAGCAGTAGGTGTGAACTTTTCAGGCCAGCTGGTGGTGTGGTGGTTTGTAAGGTGAGACACCGTCCCGTACACCGTCAGTATGCGTACGCTATAGGTATACGCCATGCGCTAAGCGTGTCTAAATGATGCCGGCCCGCATTGTATGTAGATTTTTCCGCCGGCCGCAGCGTATCGTTTTGCGCATGACAGGGCGAGACGTCTTGCGCTGCTACGCCTTTTAGGCCAGTGGTGCCAGGCAGACTACTAATACTTAGAACAGTTTAGTACAACACGATTCACCATAGTAGTAGTGTTGGCGATGGCAACACTAGTAGCCCTAGTGGCAGCAGCGGGCATTTGCGGTAGACGAAGGGATAGCTATTTCTTCTCTCCCTTCATCCTTAGGCGGTACTTGGCCGCGGACCGAAGCGGAAGTCACAGTAGTGGCGCGGCCGGGGACGGATGAGTAGAACGGACGGGCTCCTCGATCGGGGCCTTTATCTGTTCGGCTCGGTGCGCGCTTTACTTTGTTGCCGCAGCCACGCTGCGGCTGCGGCTGTTGACTGGTTTCACGGCTGGATGAATCGCTTTGCCAGCATACGAAGAGAACGGGCCAAATCTAGGTAAAGCTACGCAAGGCAAGGCACACGACGGCCGAATAGCTACAGCACCGCGGCAAACACGAGTCAGGCCAGACGTGGACGGGATTCAGCTCTAGCACTGAACGCAGCGTGTCGGCGCGCGGCCACCGCCGATAATACCGCCAGTACACGAACACTAGCCCGAGCTACCAAGGGACGGTGTCTAGCCGTCCGCAGGGAATGGGTCACGGGACACGAGCGAGCGAGCGGACGGACGAGGAACAGGAGAATAGGAGACAGGGTTGAGAGCTCGGTCGGGCTGGGGAGGGGGACGAGGAACGGGAGAATAGGAGGCAGGGTTGGGAGCAAGGTCGGGCTGGGAAGGCAAACGGGGCCAGGAGGAATACGGGAGGTGTGGTAAAACTTTCTTTATCGACGCTGTTCATTGGTCGACTAGGCCGGACGGCCGGCACCACGGGGATGATCGACGTCACAGACGCGCACAGTGGCGCGCTTGCGGAACCGCCGACAGTAAAAGCTGCCGGTTGCCAGGCCACCGCCATTACCTCAACCATCTTCACTGGGGTGACCCGGTTCGGTGCTTCCGTGGGAGGAAGGAACACGGGTGGAACGAACAGGAATATGGCCGGCGGCTGCGACACCCCGGGACAACGGACCCCTGCCTTCCACCCCCCCCCCCAGTTAGGCGGGCATGGCACTGTCCCGTTGTAGTTATAATGAACGACGCACGGCGGTTCATCAAGCACTAGATAGATCATTGTCTTCTTCACTTCCACATCACGAGACAGTCCGGAGCCTTACGCTCCAAATATCCATACGTTTTTACGCCTATGTATGTCTCAAAGCAACTGCGAAAGCATATCAAAATTGAACTTGTTTCACAATTGTAGTTCGTAGCCAAGATATCTTGTCATCGACCCAAGTCGTGACCCAAAGGCTCTACTTTGACCGACGGTTTCTGACCCGACGCACCGATTTTCCCTTGCCTAGAATGTTTGTATTGCGGAGGTGATTCCCAATATTAAGATGGCTGCAGGAGTCTGCCTTAACCAAGTAGACTAAATTAAGCAGTATCAAGGCTAAGATTCTCGTACAGTACGTATCTATTTTTAAACAAAGCTTTTTTTTGCTAATATTTAAACTGCACTTGAATAAGAAATAAACATCCATAGAGAGCCCCCTCACATGTTCTATTTATAGGCACCAGAGGCTAACGTATTACAGCAATCGTTTTTCATTTCGTCTTAGAACAACAGCCTCAAACATTAATCTATTGGAGAGACAGCTGGGATCAAAGCAGAGAAGTCCCTGATGCGAATCTGTAGCTGTTATAGCGAACATAGGATTCATGGTAAGTATAGCCGCAGGCAAGAGGAACCGGATCTTCGAATACTCGTAATGTAAATCCAAGCCTCTTCAGAAACCATGACCTCTGGCGACGCGTGCTCTGGACAGGATGCTTCACTTCGCAGCATTACGTGGGAACATGCTTTAACATTATTATGTATCGAGGCTCTAAACATTTCGCGCTGTTTGTACTTTATAGCATGCATTATCTGTATCGTATGTGTCGTGCTGACGATGTGACGCGAGTACATTCAGAGGCACACCAAGTTTAACATCAAAAGCATAGAAATGGTTCTGGTCTCACATGGTATGCTACGAGCCAAAGAGCTCTAATTATCTACGACAATAATGCTACTTAAGTCATTAACCCTTCCAACTGAAGAACAAAAGTTTCACATTATAAAACAGGTTATTCCTTACCTCTCGTTGTCGCCCGCTGGCATATTTATCGCGCGTCTTCCCTCTATTTTATCTTCTGCTAGGTCGTCGCATACGCAGTATTAACTAGGCCGACAAAGTGATTTCTTTCATCTCTGGAAACGACTGGTGAAGCTGAACTAACAAGCTTCATAGAGGGCATAATGGCAATGTGAGCTGTCGTAATGCTTAACCTATATCCCATGTTGCCAGTCTTTTGCCCTGTCTCCTGTGTCCCTCCGCAGTCATCTGCCTTTCCTGATTTTTTTAATAGGGCTTCTTCCCGCGGGTATAACAAGATACCCTTATATAATCGCCGTAACTTAATCGGCAATTCTCATCTCATTTATTGATATTTTTCGGCCCGTTTATCGAAAAGCGATTACTACTACAGTTTTAGGGTTAGGCGTTCCTCTTTCAAACTAGCGTGCGGCGCCAAAAGCTCTGATAATGCTGTTCGTTGATATCAACCCATCGGCCTTATGAGATTATTCCGAAAAGTGATTTTCCGTCGTCCTAGTTGGGGCTTTTATATATATATATATTTATATATATGCGTTATCATTCATATTGATATTAGTAACATTCCGGCTCCCTAATGTTAAGCAAATAGAGAGTTGCTCATGCAATAATATTAAATATTCTTTATTAAAACGTTAACTGCCTAGTATGCTACTGTGGAAATCATTTCAGTCAATGAATTACAGTTTGATTTCGTAAGACGTACTTGAATTTTTTTTGCATTTTTATTCCACTGAATATAATTAATTGAGCTAAAGTTTCTGTGATTGCGTCGCTGACTGCAATACTGGAACATTGCTGCTTGTGCGTGTTATGCATGAGCCTTATGCTTATACAAGACGACAAAATAACTGATATTAATTGATTGACGGCAGGTTCTCGGGTGAGCGTGTGAGTGACCCCAATGGGGGAGAGGGGGTCATCCAAACATCACCAAAAACGTACAACCTACTCTAAGCCGAGTACAATCTATGCGACACCATCCTACACATCGTATTTACAAATATCGCGACGACAACAACAACAACGACGACGATGATGAGATAGGTATTCCGTGCGCGGTCTCCCAGAGCGTCTGTCTTAAACGTACCACAGCGAAGGAAAGCTTGTTACACTAAGAAGGTAGGGAAATGGAGCGTGAGTGCAAGTGGAGGCTCTACAGGAAGGGCTATGGGGCCGACACAGTGTGTAACCAGTCCTGCCAAAAAACAAAACGAAATACGGTGGACCTCTGATCGAGTGTACAATAATGTTTGCTTACAAAGGATACAAGGGGGTGCGACGCCGGCCGTAGCCGCGGGGTACCGCAACGCAAGAACATGTTGCTAAAACCGCCTGGGGGCTCCGGGACCACTCTCGGAGAGCATGATCAGGACGAAAATTAGGGCCTGGAGGAAAGAAAACAATGATCGACAGACATCGCCTCACCGTTGAGGTATATGCATAGAGGTAACAACAAAAGAGAGAGGGAGACAAAAATAAGAAGGCAAACGAAACAAGAAAAGAAAGTGCGTGTAAGACACGTGTAAGACGACGATGACGACGACGACAAGGTTGAAGAAGGACTAGGCAAATGAAATAGCAAAAAAAAACCGCGATTGCTGCCACAGCTCGTTTCGCGAGCACTTTTTTTCCGACCATCGAGTAGTAATCAACCACCAAGGACAATGATAACAACATCAAGAAAGTTGTCTTTACGACAACAGTGGAAGCAGTAGCAGCAGCAGCAGCAGCGGTGGTGGTAGGCCCCACATCACCAGCAAAGCCAGTAACACAACGACTGCAATTTACGCACTACCATTGCGGAATAAAGTGGTTTACGGTTAACCCGAACTAACCTCCTACTGGCGGCACACATTCCCTTAAGCATGTGACGTGAAATAGGAGTCAGCTTGATCCACTGGTGCACTAACGGTATTTATAGCAGCGTGCATTTGTATCTACAAGGTTCATTAGTCCATTTAGATGCATTTATGACGCGTTGTTATGAGCTGCATTGGCACCCGCGCTAAATAGGCTCTTATGAAACACGGCTGTCGTAGTATTGAGCAACGACCTTAATAATAGATTACCCGGATAGAAAATATCACCGATTAGACTCAGTCCGCGAATTCAATTTCAAACACTTGAAGAGCTACTGCATAAGGGCTGATGCTAGAGCCCAAACACTGGAACTAAGCTAGTTCTCTTCAGCCATTTCCGGACGATGATTCTGCGTAATGATTTTTTTTAACCAACTATGTTCAGATAAGTAGTTTTGGAATGCGGCAGATCCTGTATTAGCTAAAAGCATGGCTATTTCAAAGAGCTATGAATTTATTTATTAATTTCATAGAACAGCTCTTCTTTGTCAGAAACAATGGCAATACACTAGCTCGACTTACGGTTTTCTACAGAGTTTTAAGACAGTGAAGTCGTGCTTACCGAGCCAACGCAAACGAAAGCCAGGGCAAAACATATACATATATATTAGAGAGAGGACAACGTTGCACCGACCAAAACTGTACGTCCTCAGAATTCGCAGTGTTCTGCCCCTGCCGATCTGCGAAAATTCAGTAGCCGCCCTACATGACCATTGTGCTTGAGATATTTACTGATACTTCGTGGTAGCACCGTCTTGATCTGCCGCATTCCAGCTGAGTAAGTGCTGAGCGCGCCAGCAGCTCGCCGTGGTCCCCCCTGAAAGCGACGCTGGAGGCGCAGCGTAGGGAAAGCACGCTATGGATCGGAAGTTGTCGTCCTCTCTTGCGTAAAACCGGACACGACCGTCGAATACAATTGGCTCGATTGTGTCGCAAAGGGCTTGCCACCAAAATATGTGTCGACTGCTAAGTCACGGCGTCAAGTAAACGATCGTTTTCCGGAAGAACGGGCCGAACATTTCCAGAAATGCCTGCGTTCGAGGTAATCAATTTTTTTTTCGTTAAGCTCGTGTATGAATGAGCGTTACGGAAACTTGTGAGCGGCAGCTGTAGCCCATGGAACGTCAGATGGCGCGTGTGCCTATGCTTTGCTTTTGAAACCGGCAAGGCTTCTTTTATACTGGCAAGCATGTACACAGATGAGGAGCATGCAACTTTATCGGCCCCAAAATGTCGCCTTCACCCAGGTGCTGTGCAGGGCTAGTCGAGCTCTACGTATGTATATCAGAGTCGGTTTTGCGTCACTAATGCTTTGCTTGGTCCGCACCGTAGCCAGACGTAGACTGGTTCTAACCAGTGCTGTCAGAAACACTTTTCCGTTTCGGCCATTTGTGTTTGCATCCGTAAAACTGTTGCTGGGACAAATGTTAGTAACGCTTCCCACAAAGTGTGGTCGTTCTTTCAATTCAATCATTTCCTGCAATTCACTGGAGAGGTTGGTAATTGTGCGACAGTTTTTGAAAGAATACTGAACATGAGGAAGAACGTACTTTTAAGGACGGTGAAGCACGCTAGTAGATTAGTCTACATATCATTTGTCATTGCAGGCAGCAGGAATTCCCGCCCTGAACTGCCGCTACTAACGAGAGAGCACTGAACGTGTACAGCGGGCCTGCTGGATGGACGGGCTAGGAGTCACTATGCTCGACGGTGTTGCGTAATGGGGTTTCATTGTTGCGTAAAGTGTGGGGCGTCAATTTTATCGAATTCGTCAAAAGAGGCGGCGTCAGGGGGTGCAAACAACGTAGAGCAGCACTGAGCTGGCAATTCTGCGGGCACTAATATTGTACAGCACAGGATATTAAGACTAATACCACTGACGCTACGTCTATCATAACTTATTGCCGCTGCTGCTATATCAACGGTTGCTGCCCCTGCCGCTGCAATGACGGCCGTTTTAGGAGAAGCAGTGTTCCAGCATCGTATGTAACCTTTTACACGCATCGACTACATGTGTAAAGCACTTTTTAAATTGAGTAAATGTTACAACCATTTCGTTTTACTTCGTCAAAAATTGAGGTTCTTCTATACGCTTCGTTTTTTATTGTTTTCCTCTAATGTTGGTTTTCGGCCGCTTTTTGATCTCGTCGTTGGCTCGTCCTTTCAGGCTCGTTGTCTTCCTCAATATGTCCTTTATCAGTCTGATACTCTGTTTCCATTTGCACTCAATTTCGAGCATAGCGGTGACTAAGTCTGATACCGCCATGTTCGGACACCATTTGCGGCGAGTCTTTTCGTACGTTCCCAACTGTTAGTGTCCCGCACTGGTGACATCATATTTGAGAGACCTTAGCTTTCTTGCAGTTTTTTTCGAGGTGGCCGATTTTCTGGCATTTAATACAGCAGAACGGAGTGATCCACTGATCCACTCAACAAGTGTGTAGGATATCATAAGACTGCGCTTAGCCAGCAGCATTTCGGCTTTCTGCTTCGAGAGTAGAACGATAGACCCTTAATTGCCCATCTTATCTTTTCGGGGCTCCTCCATGGTGACTGCGTCCACCTCGGCTAGCATCAGTTTCAGAAAGTCTGTTCGATGTTTTTCTTGTTGATATTCTTGCACTTGATGAGCTTGTATCCTGGTGTTTAGTTGGGACTTTGGGGTATCTTAACCCCAAGCGCCATTGACCAGCTCTTTTCTCACCTGCTCAGAGTTCTCTGCTTTCTGGAGATTCTCCCAAATAGCTTTTTCCTCCTCAGCCAAATTCATTTCCTCAGGTGTACGTCGCAGTCTTACAGCTTCTTCGAGCTGCTTCGTATGCTTGTTTAGCTGCTTATTTAGTTATTTTTTCAAACGGTTCTTTTTGTAATATGTTGATATTTTTTCATCTAACTCCACTCGGGGATTACCCTGATTTTGTCGGCCTTAGCAAAGAGCTTTATTATATTTTCGGTGCTTTCAGGTAGGTGTAAGAGCCTTTATTACACCGTTTACACTATATTTTGCTTTTTTGGTACAATAGAGTTACAAGATTATGTGCCGTATTGGGGATCTCGGCGAGACTTTTGCGTCACGTTGTCATCGGCTCAAGGTCAAGTTCCGAGCTGTTCTCGCCGGTAGCCCAGACAGGGACTCGGCCCAATCACTAGCTTTTACGTAAGCCTGCTAGTTTTTGCTTAAAAAATGCAAAGGTTTTAAATTAAAATCGAAAGCTCACGTTCCAACACATTAGCAGGGCATTTTACTCGTTATTTTACCGCTAAGTAAGCGAGTTTTCTAATACAGTGTCTGTTTTTTGCTAGCTCCTTTGCGATTGCGTTTATTTCACCTGATCAGCTGAGTTCTGATGGTCTCCAAAATGCAGATATTTATCTATAGATTGGTGTTTAACCCTTGTGTGGGTTTTCTTCTTTCTTATTTAGGGTTCCGTACAGAGGGCTATTACATGCTGTAAGGGGTATCAACAACTTCCGATGTTTCTTCTGTCACCAAAAACGAATTTTTTCCGGCTTAGATCCAAAACGCAGGTCCTAGTGGCTCAACCCACGTGCCCGACGCATTGTACACAACTATACAGTTTACTCATGTTGGATAGTCACTGATTAGCTGGTCTTAGAGTACTGTTCCTTATTGTTTTTTGCAGCAAAGGATTAAGGTAAATTAACACTAACTCTGGAGATGCAAGCACATAACGAAGAGTCTTGCATGACGAGTAGAACTTCTTTAGACAACTAGTAGATAACTCACTGTGTTCTCTTCGTTTTCACATGTTTCTTAAGAAGGTTTTGTCTATATATTTCCTAGTAAGGCTGGTAGTCAGCCGATCAATGCTACTGACCGCCTATGATAAGAATTGCAATATATTCATATCAGTTATAATTATTGGTTTGTATATAAATCATATTGTTAGTATATATTAGCGCCTACCGCTGCGGTGGTTACCTCTGTTTCTATATGGTGCCAGTGTCGCATTTTTAGGCGTGATCAGACAGCGGCTACTCGTTCGCTGTCATTGGCAATCAATTTTACTTATCTACAATGTTGGACGTTACGTGCTTAGCATTTCGGAACCTCTAGACGGATCTTAGTTAGCTAAAATCTTCAATATGTCGTACATAAAAGTCTTTGCTGAATAATTGTTCCTAACGAAACACAAAGCAATGTACACAGTTACTGCGTGCATCTCTAAACTATTTATTAGCAGCCAGACGTTAAAATGTTCTCGTTTCTGCATTGCTGGATGTAGCCCGATACGGTCTGCGCCGGTAACGCCTATACGCTAAAAGATAACACGTTTCTTGTAGATTCTGTAGGACTATACATGGCATTTATTGATCTACTACTACGCATACTTAGGTATTTTTGTATAGGAAACTGGTATTTGGAGATTTGTGTACAAATGGTAAAGCTATACACGTGTTAGTAATGTCTTCTTTGGCATGTTCTACCATCCATGAATGAGCGACACTGGAACTCCAGCCTTCACGATACCGGAAACCACTGGAGTACCATGATCCACACCTAAGACGCCAAAACTGAATCGTTAGTACCAATTAACTAAATGCTCTTCGATTCGTCGAGATGCAGTTTGTAGGTAGGCCAACCCAGTCCTGCACTTATTTCCAACAAACGACTTACGAGTATAAATGTCCTATGAACCGCAAATGCATAGGTATGACTTTTCTAGTATAAAGCACTACGTCAAGCTTCACTAATTCATGAACACGTCTCACGTGTTGAACGAAAACAAGTTGTAGCTACTCATTGAAACACTATCATCAATAAGGTCAGATCCGGCGTGTTTAAGTCTAGCGTTAGCTAATATACACCACAAATTAATGTATAGAAATGTATGCAATAAAATTAAAAAAAGTACCAAAAAGGCACTCCTCCAACGGAATTGCTGGCAGAATCCACAGCAGCGCTAAGCTAAGATTCTTGGGCTAAACTACATACCAACGACGGCCGATTTCGAACCAAACGAGCCTCCGTAGCTGTGCCCACCGAGGCCGTGTCCGCTGAAGCCACTCAAGCCAATGCCGTGTCCAGCATATCCTCCGCCGAAACTGTGGCCGCCACCATAGCCTTTGCCGCCGCTACCGGAGATGAAAGCCACATGTTTGCCGCCGCCATAACCGCCAAATCCTCCGTGGCCAACGCCTGCATGGCCCTTGCCGAAGGCCAAGGGCGCGGCAAGCACCTTTCCGTAGCCGCCGTGTCCTGCATGCGCCAGCAGGTCACCACCATGTCCGTGACCACCGCCGCCGCCGCCGCCGAGCGAGTGACCCCCAGCGAGACCAACGACAGCAATTTGCTTGTGATGACCAAGCGCCAGACCATGTCCTCCATGTCCACCTCCGTACGCGAGACCGTGATGATGGCCTCCAGAAAGCAGACCGTGGCCGCCTTCGTGGCCGCCGTAAGAAGCTCCGTGGCCACCGAGAGCAAGTCCGTGACCTCCGTACGACGCTCCGTGGCCTCCGTACGACGCTCCGTGACCTCCGTACGACGCTCCGTGACCTCCGTACGACACTTCGTGACCTCCGTACGAAGCTCCATGACCTCCGTAAGAAGCCCCGTGACCTCCAAGTTCTCCTCCGTGACCGTATCCTTTTCCAACTGCCACTACAGGGGCCACAGCGACGACACCCTTTCCGTAGCCACCGCCGTGACCTCCAAGTTCTCCTCCGTGACCGTATCCTTTTCCAACTGACACGATAGGACCGACGACACCCTTTCCGTAGCCACCGCCGTGACCTCCATGCCCAACAATGCCAACGATGTGTCCGCCACCATGTCCGCCCCCGTACCCGCCCCCATATCCACCTCCGTGTCCACCCCCGTACCCGCCCCCATATCCACCTCCGTGTCCGCCCCCGTACCCGCCCCCATATCCGCCTCCGTGTCCGCCACCATGTCCAACAATCCCAACAAGTACAGGCTTGGCGACGATAGCCGACCCGTGGCCTCCACCTCCGTAGCCTCCACCCCCGTGGCCTCCACCTCCGTAGCCTCCACCCCCGTGGCCTCCACCTCCGTAGCCTCCACCCCCGTGGCCTCCACCTCCGTAGCCTCCACCCCCGTAGCCACCAGTAGCCACGCCCTTGCCTCCGTAGTTGAGGCCGTAGGACATCCCTCCGAGCCCGTAGCCGTACAGCGATCCATGCCCGTATCCCAGGAGCGAACTGCCGTGACCACCACCATAGCTTCCCCCACCGACGCTACCTAGATGGTGATGGTGGCCATACCCAAGGCCGGCCCCGCCTCCGCCTCCGCCTCCGTGGCCTCCTAAGCCACCACCGGCGACCATCGTCGTGGCCGCGCACGCTACAATCGTCGCTCGGGCCTGAAACATATAATTAAACATTAAATACGTATACACATACAGCAGTCAATGACTAGCACATTCATACGTACGCACTGCAATGCGTGGCACTACGTTAGTTCACCGTATGCTCGTACGTAAATATGGCATGCCAAAGAGCGTGTAATATGTATAATCACTCAAAACCAACTTGAGGGTAACAACGTTTGTCGCCAGTTAACTCGGCTACCGTATATACAGGGATCGTGGTGTACGCAATGTTCACGCGACTTTCAAAGTAGCACACTTTTTGCGATTGTATCTCTCTGGGAATACAGTGTAATACACCGCCTGGCTGACGAGAGATTTCAGACTACTTCACGTAGGCTACAAAGGCGACTTGGCGCCATTAGTGGTTTACGCGAGACGCGATCGAAACCGATTAGAAGCGTTTGCAAATCGAAGAAACTTCAGCTGATTTTGAGAAGTGCCTTACTAAAAGGGACGTCAATTCAAATATACGATAACCATGAGGCCATCACAGAAATGTGATGCACACTCCCACAGTTTTGTTTTTTCGTTATGGGTCACTCCATGACATACTAAGTATCTGTGGTTTTTCTCAACTAGTCCGAGCCAACCGTCCACATACTTCTAGCCATATTAAAAGAGAGTACACAAAACCTTGATTTAAATCAGAACTGTTGCCTATTGCGCTATAAAGATGCTGATATAACAAAAATATGCGATCAATTCAGGCCGACGAGGCGGCACTGTACCGACGTTTTCAGGTCCATGCAAAAGGTCACCGACAGCTTTGTAAGCTGAAATAACTCGCCAGCTGCCACGACACTTCTTTTCACGACACAGTTAGAGTACAGCTAGCTTTTGCTTCACGTAGACCAGTGCCAACGGTACAAATATGGCGTTCTCCGGCCGAAATAGATCTAGAAAAGCAAATCCTTCTTGCTTTGTTCGGCGAGACATAGCTGAGTAAGCAGAACATATCCACTGTCGGAGGGATGGGGTAGTCCAGGCATTCCGATGAAATGGTACTCGCCTCCACCCAGCTTCTGTACTGGCGACTAATAATGCACTATTTGTTCAACGCGTCCTCTCTAATTCGATTTCTGTTAAATCTCTTTGAACGCAATCTCAAGCTTGCGTTCGTTACTTACGAAAGACAACATCTTGGCCTTGGAGGGGTCCGTTGATGTTACTGTATGTGTGTATGTGAGTGCACTCGACAAGCTGTGCGTATGCAGCTGTCGATGCTGTATCACCAAGACTGTATGCCGATTTGTTGCAACTGCCGATTATATATACACACCCCCGTACGCATGCATACCACCAGGGACCAGGACGATGACGGCGGCGACGACAACAACAACAACGAAAGCAACCAAAACATCGTGGGCAGTGCCCCGTTAACCGTTAAGCTTAGCCAGCAATCGTGCTGTACACGGCGTCGCACGTCATCGTCGTCATTCTTCAGCGACTTCACAACTTCGCCAGTAGTAGCCACACCATATCGCCAGTGGTTGTAGCAGCAGCAGCAGTAACAACAGGAGGTAAGGGCAAATGCGTTCTAGAAGCCGGTGCGAGCCACTGGTGGTGGTGGTGGTGCGAGAACAGGATGGACTTCACGCGAACACTTTCTCGGAAGGCCCAGCCAGCCGACATTTAGCGGGCCGCCGGCTGAATCCGTCAAAGGGTGGGTATATATATATATATATATATATATATAAATATATACATATAAATATATATATATATATATATATATATATATATATATATATATATATATATATATATATATATATCGACAAAACGTATCGCTACCTGCTAATAGCGGACACAGAGACATTCCCCGATGAAAATTTAACTGTATGCCTCTGGGCATGGCTTTAGCCCTCACAGAAAAGACTCAACTGCGCCCAATTGCTGTCTGGTGACAACCACAGCAGCAACAACAACAACAACAATAATTACGGCAAAACAAAAGACGCAATCCGTGCGCTTCAACTTCACTGCTCTGCGTTACGTCAAACGGATAATAGTGCGAACACGACGCACGCGACCGTGACCATACACGCACATGTTAATGAAAATAACATACAGGCATTGAATGAATACGTGCTTTGATTGACTGAATCACTTTACAAACTTGACTGAATTGCCGTGATATTACACCAGCGACACAGTATGATCTTCTTTGAGCGTGTCTTTGTCATACGCGTCGACTGTGGAACCGCTTGCGCCCTCCGGTTGGTCACGTTTTTGTAGACGACACATGTTTTGTCGTAGGTAAATATCAATAATCTGATACATCTGTCTTTGCAATGAATGGGCAAACAGTGCAACGTATGCAATCTGTCATAAACTGCAAGATTCGGTCGCTTGTCGCTGCCATCTAGTGTGTGAACAACCAAGTTATGGAGGCAAACTGAAATTCGAACGTGGGCGTGAGTTTCCCGACTGTGGGCGTACAGATAACCGGGAGTTCACCTGCGACTCTTTTGCTAGAGATTGTTGGGCTTCAACTGTGAACCCTCAGTACTAAGAAGTAGCGGAAGGAATTCATTGAAGAATTCTTCAGATCTTTGCTTGTTGTCTTTAAACTGAAGTCTCCGCTACTATGTCGTTTGCATTTGCCGACGGAGCCGTCTTGGAAGATGGTGATGACATTTCAATTTCAATCAACTACGGAACTTGTATGGCTTAAAAGACACGTTACGTTTTGACTATTAAACTGTTGCATAATTGAGCAACATCTCCTTTTTTTAGTAAGTATCATCTCTTCCATGAATTTGCGTTGGCTTAGCTTTATATATATATATATATATATATATATAATAGGACGGAGGAAACCAGACGACCCGCAACTCTGGTACTAAAAGTCGTGGCGGCATGACCTGAGTTGCTGGTGCAGTTACTTTCCCGGCTTCTGACGCGCTCGATCGCAGGTTCGATCCCGAGTGAGGGAACCTATTTTTTGTGTTCGAATATGTCAAGAGTGTATAAGCACGCATTAAAAGAACGATGCCTCTTTAGAGCAATCCTTCCTGAGATTTGCAAACGATTGTGGAAAATGTAATAAATACATACGAAATTAAATATTTTCCCTTTTTAGTGATGATTTAAGTGCCGTTCCAAATTGCAAACAAATCAGCAAAGGAGAATTGCTGCATTCAATGTCATTGCTAAATGCGGTAGTTAGAGTTTATAGCCGGAAATTTCAACAACTATAAAACAAACCTTGAAACGGACGGGCTTCGATAATGGAGAACAATTTTCTGCGTTATGAAACCCCGAAATCTCCAATGGTTACTATATGCACGTATAGCACTGAGCTAAGCATGGTCTCATGAACTCTAATGAACTTTTTAGACGGCTTCTGATAATGTCAAATCTGTACAAATGAGTGCATTCAACCCAGGTGACTTAGTGAATAATTGAAACAGCAAATTGCAGCGCGCCAACGTGTGTGTTTCCATTACCGCATGTTACCAACAAACTCCTTCTAACAATATATATGACGTCTTAACAACAACACTGGTTGGAACTTGAATATGCCGTTTTGAGATAACATACTAAGACATCTAGGGACGCGAGTCGAGTGTCCGGCGTGCTTGTGCGCATAACAGAGGACGGAAGCCGGCAGTTGTGTATCCCGTCTATTTAATGCTACTAATTTCCTACTTGCAAGCATACGGCGCTTCGCGTGTGGGAACATCAAGGCGTTCCTATTGCAAAATTTGAGAATGAAATTCCTTCATCCTCAGTTGAGAAGCAGCGATGTGTTATCAACTTTTTTACTGCGGAAGGTGTTCAACCTTCCGATATTCATTGCCCGATGGTGGCCGTATACGGAAGAGATCGTGCAATTCGTCCGTCAAGTCAGTGAGAAAGTCCAAGACCAGGCCAGGCCAACACTGCAATTGCGACCGAACTCATCAACAAAGTGAACGACCTAGTGATCGGTGTGTCGCAGTGCGAATGTTGGCAATGATGGTGTTGGCTACCGCGTTGGAACAGTGTGAAAAATTGTGCACAATATGCTGGGTTACCGGGAAATGTGCGCGCCGTGAGTTCCGAAGGAGCTCAGCAACGGCGAACTGAAGGACACAGTGGACTGGCTCTGGTCACAGCCGAAGGAATTCTGGGAACAGGGAATCCTTCGGCTCGTGAAACAGTGGCAGAGTTGTGATCAGGCTTCTAGTGATTACTTTTGAATAGGGACTTAATTATACCCACAGTGTCGTACCTTTTCATTTTAAACCACGTTATGTATATATGTTGATATATTTGCAAGGTGTATCAGTATGTCGTGCAATCCATTTAAGAATGGTAGAACTTGTTCAACAAAGACTGTTTTCCACTGGAATAGGGGGAGGTTAAAATGTCTCGGTTAATAGTGGGATTGAAATCACAAAAGTTTGTTGTATCGATGTGACTTAGTTAGTTAATTAGTTCACAAATACCAACAAACCTCAATACCTCAAACCAGCATAAGCATACGAAAGGGGATACGTTTATGGTAGCGCGGTCATTACTGCATCAGCCGGTAGCCTCCGCTTTGGCGCCAAAAGCTTAGTTGCTTTGTGAAAATGCGAAGATATGGAAAATATAGAAGTGCAAATTTGGAGTGCTTTGCTATACGAGCTCCGAAAAAGTCTAGCGTTGCTGTAGCTTGTAAGAAATCTCTATCATATTTGGGGACGACTTAGTCAACAAAGGATCTTGCCAAAAAATAGTTTGCGAGGTTTCGTAGTAGAGACTTTAGCCTTAATGATGATCCAAGATGCGATCGACTCATTTTGCTGAAAGAGGACTTCTCCGCTTAACAATACAACGCAATTACAACGGTTACCACTAGCGGAAGAAGTTACGTTGGCCAAGCAACTATTGTTAGGTCTCTCAATAAATAACCTCTTAGCTTTGTAGGTGTGTTCCTCACGAACTGAGTAACGCCAAATTGGAGCGCATGCGCGTCTGCACTTCTCTTCTTAACTACCACTGCCAGGCTTTGTTATTGGACCATTTGGTAAGCTGCGATTAAAAATGGGTCTTTTACCAGAATGTATGTAGATAAAGATTCATGTTGTGTTGGCGTGCTTTTCGATTCGAATCTTGTTGTATCAGCTGTGCGGTAATCCGGTTGATGGAAAGGAGACGAAAGCTCATATGCAGTAGAACACGAACACGTGTTAACCATCACAGGAGATGATGCTTCAGTACATTATATATATATATATATATATATATATATATATATATATATATATGTAAAACGGGAAATTACTGATCGCGTGTTGAAAACTATATATTTGCTTAAATAATCATGTCACACAACTACAAGTGATATTCTTGTTATTGGATATTTTTGTCATTATTATCTCTCTATTCTAGTTCTACCCTTCTTTGTTGTCACAGCACTTTAGCTATTTGGTACACAATTTGTGTTATTGTTCTCGTTGCCGATGGATTTGTCTAAGTATTAATGTATTCTATTAGTCGGTGGCTGTGAGTACTTCTGCTAGAATGAATAGAGCAGGATCCGAACATAGGGCGCCCGCGCGCTTTCTATAGTTCTGTACTGGAACGCGTAAACGTCAGCATGGAATTATCGGACGACGGTACGATGTGCTCGTGTGTGATCCATGATTATAATGTTTGCGTGGGGCGAGTGGTACGTAACGGGTCTACAGAGAAATGTCAAATTATTGGTTGTATTCTGGTATGTCACATCTCTTCATCTTTCATCGAAACCAGTGTATAATTATTGTTGTTCTGGTTTCTGCTGCAGCGGTTGTTCTTGTTGAAGGTGTTGCCGCGGTTGAAATTTCGACTGCCCGAGTTTTGATACTTTTATTTGCATTTTATTATGACTAATAATTAGATTACTAATAATTCTGCTGTAGCCGCTCTCGCTGCATCCTCATTGATATAAGGATAGTATATATTAAATATACTTAAATTTAATACACACGTACTTAAATTATGTATTTTATGGTTACCCTTCCTTCTGTTGCGTACAAGTTCTTGCAACAACACGTTAGTGGCGATCAACTTTGCCTTGTCATAATTGATGTCCTCATTATATCACGCTCTTGTATCAGATAATCTATCTATTAGTCGTTTATTGTGTTGTCTGCTTTTCGTCAATATAGCCCAGAAGACAAATTACAGTGCGTACAGGCGTGTGGCGTTTCTAGCGTAGAAAGCTACACTAGAAATACGAGGTTAACGTCGCTGTCATTTTTGCGTGGGTCTCGTAGATGTATGTCTAGGTTATCCGTGAGGATAGTCGGCTATCCGATGTGTGTATCTACTGGCCAGATGTATAGTTAAACAAGCGGTTATTTTCATACCGACCGTTAACTTGTAGCAACGGTTTATCGAGCGAGCGCAACACAGGTTGCTGCTGCAGCAGCACCTAAGCTGCATTTAGACACCCATCGTAATTGCAATCCATTGTACACACCAAAGGTCGCCCAACAAGAGCCATTGTCATAAACGAACCGCAATGCGTCTTCTGGTGGGAGTTGCCTCCCATGGACGGAGAAAACTCCTTCCTCTCCCTTACGCGAGCCCAGTGAGCAGGGCAGCGTGTGCCAATATGTAGATTAAATGACGTCTGTGCCGTTGGTTATGTGCAACTGAAGATCTGGCAAACAGCTAACGAATTATAGCTAACGACACGCGTGAATCACACGTCTTGGGGTGACAAACAAGCATGCGATACTGACAACGAATGTGCCTATTTTTGTTTCCATTTGACGAAGTACTTTGGTGTCGCTTGGCGTTGCGATGTGCTCTCGTTTGTTTGGTGTGTTTCTACCGTCGGCGGCTTTCATTCTGTGGTTGGCGAACGTTTATGGGCCAATTGTTTAATAGTTTGATAAAGTCGCTGTTCGGCGCTTTGTTTCACCGTTCGTGTATGTTCTATAAAATGTATGTAAATTTGCCCTCCTTCTAGCTAAGCAGATCCCAGGCAACTTGGTTGTAAATCGCAGCGACCTCACTCCTAACGTCGTTTAACCAATAAACTTGTTTGGGTGATTCTGCCGGCTGCCAATTCGTTTGCGGACGTAACCCTTGCATTGGCCTGGTCTTACATATGAATTACCTGCGTAACAGAAGTTTTACACGTTAACGAACTTGTGATGATCAGTAACCACGGAACAATAAGTGAGAAATTTGAGAAGACTAGTTTTTAATGTAAGTACATCGATTTATGTGCAGACATGCCGCCCCATTCTAATATATTTAATGTAAATGGTTTCATAATGCCCTTTGAAATTGCTAATCACAGCATCGCTATAACAAACCATGTATACATCACAAGCCTTACCGGCGGAAAACGTGACAAGGCAGTTAACTGCGTAACGTTTTAGCTAAAGCTGATAATCGAACATGCGTTTGTCGATACCCTTGGTAAACCGAAAGATACGCACAGAAAGCGTAGTGTCGAAAGCTTTTTATTAGGCCAAACTTTAAATTGGCCGTGCACGGCGTGCTCAATATAATTTTCAAAGGAGTCGAACAAAAGATTCTGTCATCAGTGCAATTTTTTGTAATACTGGTACCGAAATGTCGGAGTAAACCTACATTAAACCGCAATCTTCTTCTCCTACTCTGGGGTATCGCAAGTTACACGGCATTAAAGTTCGGTAAGCAAATCATATATCGCGGCACTCGGCTAATTTAATGAGGTAGTAGTTAATATACCGGTTGATTATTATAGTAGTTCATTTATTCAATGTAATGAATCATTCAGGGTGGGAACATGACATTTGGGTCCCTGCGAACGTGTGTACCGGTTGATTTATATATATATATATATACATTGGGCCGAGCCGGTCATGCTTCGGCTCTCGCCGAGGCAGGCAAAGTTAGTAAGTCTGGACACGGAGATCTCCAGTCATACTTGTTCAGAATTGGGAAAACCACACGTCCATTCAGCAAGTACTACCAAAAAAAGAGGACACACCTCAGCATACAATATTGTGGTGCCCGGAGTGGGTCTCTTAGCGTGCGGGTCTACCTAGGGCTGACGACGGCACCCTTGGAACGATCATTCAGCTTATGATTAAGTCACGAGACGACTGGACCAGCATTGCTCGCACCATGGAGAACAGAAAAGAAAAACCGTTACAGCATGACATCATCCCGCGGAGCATCCTGGGATAGCTAAATTCTTAAACTACTCGCCCCCTTCGATCGTTTGAAGTTATGCTTATGCAATTTCCGATCGGTTGCGGGATTGGGACATGACTGGTTTTTAGTGGGCTGGAGCCCCCCACTACCGGCTCACACTTGCAGACGAGTTCCCTGCGGTGGTGTCTGCGTGTGCGTATCGCATTTTCTAGTTAATCCTCAAAAAAAAGAAAAAAGTTAATAAGTACCAAAACATCGGGTACCCGTACGGGTTTTACCCACTTGCCTTCGGGACCCTTGGCGGGTCAGGCCGGCCCACTCGCAGTTTGCTACAGAAGGACGATAAGCGGCTGATTCTAGCCAGCGGAGACAAGCGAGTGGTGCAACGGGATAATGCGGCCTTAGTTCTGGAAACCTCCAGAAATGGCTGGCCCCTACACTAGACCCTCCGTAGTGATGCACACGTTTGCAGGGACCCAAATATATATATATATATATATATATATATATATATATATATATATAGATATATAGATATATATATATATAATATATATATATATATATATATATATATATATATATATATATATATATATATATATATATATATACATATATATACACATGTATGATAGCAACGAACAAAGGGCCAGGGCTTTTTTTAAGAACTAACTGCAAGTGTCAGCTTTTTCAATGAATTCAATCGAAGCTTTTTCAATGAAAAGTGGAAAGACAAATGACGGCCGCAGTTCTGCAAGGGACGGTCCTGAGTTCCCTGCGTTGGAACCTGGCCTATGTTTACGTCTTGTCCAGGATGACCTCCCGCAAGGCGTGGGATAAAGAGGTGATCGCGTATGCGCATGACCTGGCCATCACATTACAGGAAACAACTGCAAAAAAACTGGAATTTTAGGAGGGACAAATAGGGCTTATAAGGGAGACGAACGGGAAGCAAATGGGAATGAGAATTAAGTACGCCAGATTTCTATTTATTGCACAAGCAGAGAACGTGACTTCGAATGATACTTCGAGTGATGTTGGGTCAAAGCACGTCGGCCGGTGGAGAAATCCGGCCCCGTGCCTTCTCTGATATCCAACAGTTCTATGGAGACCTAGAATTAAAAACATTTTTTAAGGAGGTTGTTTTTAATTCTATGGAGACCTAGACCATCCAAAGTGAAACTTAAAGAGAAAGGTGCGTTTAGTAGGTACGGGTTTCAACAGGCAACCATCCATCCGCGCGGTTCGAGTCTCACACTGTTCGAGTTGGAAAAGGGTGATTCCCTACTCGTAGCAATAGTGTGTAACAACATTTAACCTTCTTTCAAAAAAAAAAAAAATTTATATATATATATATATATATATATTGTGAGTGTAATTTCCCACAGATTCGATGGGTAGCTCCGATGAGTCAACAACCGTGGCGTATTGACTAGCTTCATGTGGGCTGTTTGTCTGTTCGATATGTCGCTGTCGATGACGACAACAACAGCAAAAATGAAGGTCACAACGAAAATAACATTTCTTACTACGAAAATGACGACAACGTAATTGTTGTTAGCGGCGTTGTTCGAGCTACTGTTATATTGAACTGTCACCCCCGCGGCTGCTGCCACAGCTCTACGAGGCTTTATTCGATTTACAACAATAAACGACTTCGTGACTCAAAATCAAACACGAAACAGCAGCAGCAGCAACAATTGTTACAACCAGCGCGAATTAATATATATATATATATATATATATATTATTATTTGCGCTGGTTGTAACAATTGTTGTTGCTGCTGCTGTTGCTGTTCTAGTTGTTGCCAGAGTAAAAGTGCTGGTAATCCGGTCACTGCGTTGAAGAAGGTGGTGGCTGGCGCCGTTATTCGAAAAGCGGCGCCGGTCGCCGCAGTCGCTGCCTTGGTCGCGTCTGAAGCGGCGACGGCGCCCCAGGCTCGGAACCACTAAAAGGGCCGACTGACCGGTAACCCTATCGACCGCTACCGGCCGCCACCGGCCGACCATGATCGTGCCGATCATTATCACGACAATGGTGACGACCGACGGGGAAGGCCCGACCGGATTTTGCCTAGCATCTAGTCTATGATCTGGCATAGGCTTAAAACAGCGCGTCTTAATGAATCACTAGAAATGCAAATTTACTGGCATGTATACGTGTGTATGTATGTATATATATATATATACATGCATACATACAAGCATATATATATATATATATATATATATATATATATATATATATATATATATATACAAACATAAATATATATATATATATATATATATATAATTTGTTCAAATGAAAGGGTCCAAAACGTCGTAACAACCAACCCAGTTCAAATTTGAATATGCCGCATTCGAATAGCGTAGCGAGGCATACAGAGACGTGAGTGGAGTGTCCGGCGTGATTGTGCGCGTGACGGAGGGGAGAAGCTGGCAGTCAGTTGTGTGTCCTCCTGCCCAATTGAGGCGGCAATGCGTGTGAGGACATAGTGGCGTTCCAATTGCAAATATCGATTGTTAAAGATTAGCGAGGCGTTAGATCAGACACGCGATCAACGCGACACTCCGAAAGGTGTGGCAACGAGCATGACAGGTTGGGTTACCAAAAAGTATGCGCGCAGTGGAAACCGCAAAAGGAACTGCGTGTGGGTATTAGCACTGCAACTGTCCTGTCCCAGTATCATGAAGGCCCTGCTTTGTTAGAGCGGATCGTCACCGGTGACGATATTTTTGTGCTGTGTTTGGTGCGATTGCTTAAGCAGAGATTGTAAAGAGCAGTTGATGTCATCACTATTGAGCAGAGACAAAGTAGGACCGCATGCATGGAAGTATGCGTCGTCACCTCTCCCTAATATTAATTTATAAAGAGGCACACTTTTTGGCACGTGCATACGACGTTTCTTCAATCGGACGTTGTCTATCCGGCAGTGCACACAAATTTGCCCTAGACGTCAGGCTAGACAGGGAAATTACTTTGAAAAAATGTCAACTTGTTTAGATAAGCTTGAGTTCACTACTCAGTCATCGACCGGTATACCCAGCCTTGTCCCTTCTTTAAATATATATATATATATATACATATATATATATATATATATATATATATATATATATATATATATATATATATATATATATATGACGCAGGCCATGACTCAAAAGGCCTGACATCCTGACATTGCCTCGAGCGGTTGCTTTAACGGACAACGAAGATACAGTAGGGCAACTTTGGAACTGAGGGGATTTCAATGCTGGGAATATAAATTCAAACTACTCTATTACAAGACTTCTCAGAGAACAGGTTTCAGTGGAAAAAATATTTACTTTAACGAGCTCTTCAATTCCGTATATTGTCGTTTAAATCTTTCTGGGAGAAAGTCATTTATGCATGCACCCGGTCTGGACATACCCGCCGAAATATCCTAGTTACTCCGCATCACGGCTCGCTTTGCCGTAAGGTTGATACCTAAATGATCTCCAGTAAATGCACAGTTGCTTGGTTGATTGAACAATTTTGAGCGCTGTAAGCTGTCGTGAGGTTATGATTTTTAGGTATTGGGCGAGTAGGCTAATAAAATAACTTAATATTTGCAAACTCTCTCCTAAACGACCATGTCGCATCTTCTGTCGTTATACTTCTTTAGAATTTTCTGTAGAAGAACACGACGGTGTGCTTAGTTTTTCTATAGGAGGACTGGTTGTCTCGCAATAGCACAATTTATGGTCATATGTCGGGCAACAACACCAGTGTCACTAATTGTAGTAATTTCACTCTCACTCCAAAACAAGACTTCTCAGAGACCATATTCCACTGGAAACATATTTGCTTTAACGGGCTCTACAATTTTTATTATTGATCTTTATAAATATGTGTAACACCCTGTATATATATATATATATATATATATATATATATATATATATCTCATACAACGCATTCCGTCCGTTTGATAAAATATGCGTGCTTATGATCACCATTGATGATTTGATATCAGCAAATGGTGACCAATCTAAAAACAATTTCCGCCTGAAGTGGACAACCTTCTCCTGAGAAAAACTTCGAGCCAGATAGGTAGCATTAGCGAAGACAACGATTCAGTGCCTCATTCATAAAGCGGGGGTTGGACGTGGTTCTGAGCTAGACTCCACTGACATGGTGTCTACTTCAGCGCACTGGACCCGTTGTTGGTAGAATTAGAATAAGTGAAAGCCATCCGATTGGTTTCACTCTTGGATGACCAAGGAAAACTAGAACAGAATAAGAAAAAAATATCAGAATCAAAAAAGATGAATGTATGATGATTGGAATGTTCCACACAACGACAATAGGACATTCACGGAAGCCGCCATCCAGCGCTAACGGCACAATAGTTTAGCATGTGTAGCAAATGTTATCATGTATCACCATTCATGTATGGAATACTCGTCGTTTCGAGTATTCAATACATGAATGGTGATACATTCCTAGACCACGACGGCCATTCCATGGTGTTTGCTGGGGAATAGCCGATGAAGCCCTTAGCCAGACCGGTGAATGGCTTCTCCTTCTTCAAGAAGGACCAACCCTTTCATCCCGTCTAGATAGCCCGACGACGATCCAAGCAGCCCTATGACGACAAGGCAGAGGATCGAACCTCTTGTTTATGCGTTCCGAACACGTTTAGTCATCTCCCTGTAATACGGCCAGGCCTAACAGGGCGATCAAATTCTGTCGCCATCAGAAGCAAAACGTCTTCTTAATTTCGTATCTAGCTCTTGCTGCTGGAACGGCAGTCACAATGGCGGCAAGCGTACTCATTATGACTCAATAAACTACTCGACTAGAGCTCAGTCAGTTTTCACTTTAATGCAAGGGTACCTCATGCGTGTATAGGTTGTGCGCTACGCAACGCTTTCAAAGCCAATTTCTAAACGCATACAAAACCTAAGTAAAGCTTTCGGGCTGACCCTCAGCCAAGATTTAACGTCCACGGAACAGTTTTTCACATTGCTTCATAGACGGACATACCCCATAAATACAAATTTGCAACGGTGGGGCTCAAACCCGCGCACCTATCTAGTGTCTCCTCTGGTCGCGAGGCGCAGACTTTAGCCACCACGCCACCTGGCTCGACAAACGCTTGCTACAAAACTTGCTTGCTTACAACTACTCTCTCCCTATGTCCGCTCTCCATGTCCGCTGAGTCTCCTTTACATACATGTACCAATGTCGCTGCAGGCACAGTTTTTACTATGTTGCCGTTATAAGCGCTCCTGATATAAAAGGGTGATATGTGCATTTAGGTAAACATGTCAAGCAAATAGTAATTTTATCAATTGACCGCACCCTTGTATATATGCGAACGCACGCTTACAACCATAGCAACGCTATGTGCTAGAACTACGATACAAACAACTTGAACAAAGATGGACGAAGGTTTCTCTTGCCGGTGCCGCCGCAAATTGTGTAAACGTATGTACATGTGAAGATCAATATGCATACATGTACGACTGTGGGCCATAGGCAGGGCCGTAATGTTCAAAGCCCCCAGACGTGAACGCAGACCGGAAGAGAGTTGACGTTGGATAGAAGGACGTCTACAATCTCAGCGTAGTAAGTTCGCTTATACTATCTGGCATAAAGTGCCAGCCAAATGTACGTGAATGCATTTGCTTGCTCTTTCTGCGCGAACAAAAACGCTCCATAGAGAATAGCATAATACACATTCGCTGATGGAGTCTGGGCCATCTCGAGGGCCGGATTGCTACAACAGATGCGTTGTAGTGCTAACACGGAGCTACCTAAATCAATTTTGTAAAGTTGTCTATACAGACCGCCTAACTTACGTAAACCTACAAAGCAATATATATATATATATATATATATATATTACACACAACAATATTGAAGTGCTCTACAAAACTATGCACAAATATAGCACACAATTTCAATTCATCTTTGAACGCCTATATGCGCCTATATATTTAAGTGACAAGAGAAAAGCCCAAGGTCGAAGCTCGTAGTTTTTTTTTAGTCCAGATTCATATTAGAAGACTTTCATTTTGCATCACGGAATATTAACGTACAACGTTTTGATCCGTCTGTGTTGGACAGCGGACGACAAACTCATCTTCGAGTTACTCCACTATTCTCGGTGAAATGAAAGTTACCTTTAATTAAAAACTTAGCCGAAACAAGAAGCATAATTCGACCGCTTAGATCCTTCAAGATAAATGCGAGCAAGCCGTGATCGGCCCAATGAACTACGACCGATAATGACTACGGCTTAGATAAGTCGACACGTTCACACCTCACAATAACTCTAGGTACAATACTAAGTATTATAATAAGAAATTCACAATTTTTAACTCGAAATTGACTGTTCTTATTCCGCCTGTATTCCGCCTTAATCGATGGACAAGTCGACAACCGGACGACACCCGGACCGCTTCAACAACTTCACTGTGTATGTAAGGCCGCATCAGATTCTATCAGACCGCACGGGTCGGTCCAGCTAACGGCGTCGGCATGAACGCCATGTCATTCTGACTTCGACATCATGCTGGTCAATTACAGATGATGATGATATTGGACAGATAGACAGCCAAGCAAGCAACGTGTTCGTTAACACAACGTGTGTCGCAAGACGCCCCCCTTAAGACGCCCTCCTCAATGCAGCTGCTATTAGCGCGGCGAACGTGAGTCTATTGCTTAGCAGAGCTCGCCCGAACGAGAGAGTAGAAGCGCGACAAAAAGGACATGCAGCAGGAGGGGGGATAAACTTTATTCAGCCGCAAAAAAGGCCAAAGTACCCATGCATACAGCCCGAGAACGTGCTCGGCAACCGCTTTACGCCGCTGATCGGCGAGTCGAACGCGGTGCATAATTCGTTTCCCCTCCTGAACTGGGAGCGGTGCGCCGACGCTGTCTTTGTTGGTGTCGTTGTCTCTCTTCTTGCCGTCGTTGTTGTTGATGCGGTTGCTAATGTTGTTGTTAACGGTGTGTTACTGTTGTTGTTGTTGTTGTTGTTGCCGTCGTTGTCATTGTCGCCATCATTATCATTAACATCATCAATATCTTCGACGCCGACGTCGAATTCGTGTAGTGTGGTCCGGCTGACTTCGACAAGTTAAAGACTTCAGACAAGTCATGCCGGCGCAAGAAAGTTGTCCCGAGTCCCTTCGGCTCCGCTCTCTGTCGCACTCTGCTACCGGGAGGGAGAGGGGAGGGGCACAGCTTTACAGATGACGGGCAGACGATGACGAAGACGACAACCACAATAACTACAACAGCAATACCAACAACAACTACAACAACAACTACCCCAAAGGTGATGATGATGATGTGGAGATGCTGAGGTTGACAACAATAGAGATGACGACTACATTGGCAGCGGCAACATCAGCAGAGGACGCACGGTTCCCCTGTACCGGTTCCCCTTTGCCGTTCGCCGACCGACAGGCTTCAGCCTAGATTTTTGCAGTAGCGGCGGTGGCAATAGCGGTGGCAGCAGCAGCAGAAGCTATCCAGGCCCGGTTCCTGGCCCGCTGCCAACCTGCAGCCTCAGCCCGCAGGAACAGCATCGGTGGTGGTAGTTGTCGTAGTAGTAGTAGTAGTAGGGGTTGTAGCAGAGTAGCAGCAGAAGTAGCAGCCGAACATACCAACCCCCCAGCTCCCCAAAGTAAGAGGACCGGCCAAGGCAACGAGGGCCGTCAAAGCCCGGCGATACCCCTCAGCGGTGCAGGCCACCACCACCGACCCCCATCACGACGACTGTGACCAGAGTCACAATCACCCCCTTCTCACATCTCATTACTAAGGCTGTCGCTGCTCCTTCGGCTGCTGCTGCTGCTGATGATGCTGATGGAGGTAGTGGGGGTGGTGCATCTTTATGTCGTCCTCTCGCTCCCTCAAGGACGACGACGACGACAACGGTTGTCGACGCTGAGAACAAGCTGAGATGCTGTGATGCTGTAATGTGGCGCAGCACGGCGACGCCGACCGTTACAATGACGCAGTACACAGCAACGACAAAAGCGGCACCTCGACGCCAGTAACTAGCAGTGCAAGTCGACCTTGCTCGGAGACGTTCGAATTCGTGCACCGGCGACCCGGGCCGAAGTGAGGGCATACTCGGCAGCTACCCTACCTCCTACCACCTCGATGACCAGTTGCTTGCCGCTGTCGTGCTCTGTGTTAACCTAATCACGACTTCGATCGTGCAACTTCGATTTGGAATTTGGTTCCATGGTGGCTAGTGCGTAACATAACGCCCCCTTAGTGCCCTGCTACCTCCCGTCCGTCCCGACCCCTACATTGGAACAGCACGCGCAGGAGGCCGCCCGCGAACAGCTGGAGAACGAGAAGTTTCAACGTCGGTCACTAAGGTCCTGGTTTTCAAGCTAGCCATCACTTCTACAACTGCTGGCGCTCTCATTAGCCACCACCGAGGGTGCACGTGTCTGTGTGTATAGTAGTTTTGTTGTGTCGCTTGGATACGACTCATCGAACCGCCCACCCGCTGCCCGTGACAGGTGTTCGACCCAGGCCTAAGCCGCTCTCTGAATCTCACCTTCGCTATCTCTATCTCTCCTTTCCTATCTCTCTTTTCTCTATCTATCTCTGTTCTATATATACATCCATGTCGATATTGCCACGCTCGCATTGTGATCGCGCGTGTTGCCATCCCGGTGGTTTCCCCGGTTTCGAAACGAGAAATCCACCCGAATCTTCACTTGGGGGCTACACTAGTTTAGCTATGGACACGTCACCACCCACCAGTGCGATTTGTGCCACCGAAAACGTATAGTGTCAAGGCGTGCACTTCTGGACACAACGCAACGTATTACCACGTAGTACGCACCTCTTCCTATGATCGCCTTAATCATGTGGCAGACGATTGCAACTTTAGACACAGTAGATATTCGTCCCTTCATAGCGTGATGATGTCGAGGTGGACGTAGTTACTTGTCACACACGAGTCGGACTCTAAACAGCAATAACGACAACAACAACAACGACAGAAACGGCAGCAACAACCACAACAACAATAACAAGCCATCAAAAGTGACAAGCACACCAATGTAAGTGCTGTTGACACACATCGCTACGTCGAGGTCTCGTCCCCAGTCTGAGCTCTAGTTGCCTATCCAAAGTCGGAGAGCTGTCTGGGTCCTCATCGCAGCCTCTTTCCTTCCCGATTTTGAACAGTGCAGCAACGCCGTAATACTGTTGGTAACATACAGCGTTATGGCGTTGAGAGAAGACGTCACTGATTTTGAATTGTGGGTCCATTTAGTGTTAGTTGTACAGTTCATTATTTTGATGATTTGTTCTTGATTTATAAGTAGTTCTTTCACTTAGCCCTGCGGTCCATTCCGATGATCTGCAGCAGAAAACGGGCAAAGCGAAATCGCGACATAAAATAAAGTGTATTTAAATAAGGATTATTCTAATCAATCAACTTCTATTTGCAGAATAGATTTTAATGTTTTTTTTTAATATCTATTTGTTTATTTATTGCACATAAAATAACCCAATTTATATAATTTAAAAATACATTTTTTAAAAATCAAATGCAAACCACAGTGGCGCGTGCTACCAATTGCCTGCGACAACTAGCTATGGCAATGATTCGAGCTATATGTTGCAACAATATTGATTTGCTTTATTGAGCATTTGTTGCAACCATCTCCATGGGACAATATTTGTTCTACTTTGCTGTGACCACAGTGCTACTACTACTACTACTACTTATACCAATAATATGAACAATTAGAATTTCAATTCTAGAGGACAGAGGAGTATCCAGGGCTCCAGAGAGCCCTCGAAGTTCGTCTGCACCCGTACGTCGGGCGTGTACTGTCGTTGCTACGATTTGATGAACGATCATCCTGTACCTGGGTAATTATCTAATGCCTGGATTCTGGAACGGCGGCTCAACCTCACCGCTCATCCGTCGTACACGAGTCGGCCGCCGGTTGCAATGAATGTTTTTTCTTGTTCCGTCCAGCATCCGTCCTTCTCCCGCGTGTTTTGCCGCCGTTCTCGGTGGATTACAGTGAACGCCGCTATTAAGTTGGCTGATAAACAGTGTCGCCGATCGAACGATGAGCAGCACTTTTAGTCATAGACTTATACAGTCTGTCCAAAAAGAATCATCAATGTCGATGATTCGTAGACGGCCTTGTCTGATGACCGTCTGCCGATCGTTCGGAGTTATTCCGGGCAACCAAGCAAGGTGGCTTAGTGGCAAAGCCTTTGCCTTGCCTTCGGGAGGCCTAGGTTCGAGACCCAGACCGGCCACTTTCAAATTGGTTTGCATGGTTTCCAATTTAGACAAGATAAATGCCGGAGTGGATTAAAGATCAGCCATGATATGAAAAAAAAACCGTACACGGGCCTTACGAAAAAAAAAAAGAAATAAGTACAATATTCGACTAGCATGCTCTCCACTTAAACGAATCGTAGGATCGCTGTGTCGATCTGTACAGAGACAATGCAATGAGCTTGTAAACTACTTGCAAAGTTGCATTGTTGTTTTTTCTTGTGTCAGGTAATTCACATGCAGTGCGAATGCTGCGTGCGATCCAACGGATTATATATATATATATATACAAATTTATTTTGCGTGACATGTATACCTCGCCTATCACGGGTGATATATATATATATATACAATAAATGACTTCTAACTCGATGCGTGACCTAGTAATATACGTACCTGCGAACCTTAATTTTAGCAACCACATAAAATAACTACTAAGGGCCTCGTTCCAACTCACTAAATTGTCTCACGTTGCTTTATTGTGAAAAGCCGTGCCGATAACAATTGTTTCTCTAATTAAATTTTCCATTCACTTTCCTACGTTTTTTACCGCTCCTTCTGGATCGGGTAGGATCCAGAAGGCAGCTCCACCTGATCGCATAGACGCATAGATCGAATATTAATGGATGGCATGCAAAGTATGTTCCCGAGGGGCCTGGTATCGAGGTGCTCCCAAGACATACTACTCGGGATGCTTTTCCCACCATTGCCTGACTGCTCGCACAAAGCTGCTGCAGTTTGTCAGCTCTTGTCAACTCAAAATTGATGTGTAACTAACTTGAGCGTTTGTTTGACGTTAGATGCAATCTTCTAAGAAATCAACGGTTCGTTAGGCCGATGGCCGTAGCCCGCACGAAGCGCTATTAGCGGATTGCTTGTCTGGCGAATAGCCAAATGGCCAGATGCGAATTGAAATCGCTGCAGTCCTTTCGATGCTTGACAAACGCCACATGTTAGATATCACGGCAATGCCGTTGGCCGCCCACACAGCCTATGTTACTGGCGGTTGCAATACCGCATCAAACCACGATACAACAAACCCTGCTATGTGATACTAAAGGCTCCTTCTATGTACGTATTATTACGCATAAAATAAGAAAATAATTATGAAGACACGTGTGCCACTGTTATGCAAGTGCCTGACAAGCAGTGCTTAATTTAATATAGGACATTCTCACTGGTCAAGTTAGCCCACATAAGACTAAAACGAACAAAGTGCTGAATTAGATACACTGAGTCGACAAATGCTGCAAAACCCCTATAAAATCACTGGCCTATTTCAGTTCATACGACGGGTCCCAGTACCGAATGCGCCCCTAGTACAGTACTTGATAAGTTAGTAAACGACGGCAAGTGAGTGCTGGGAGAAAAGGGAGCATTGCAGTGGTGTTTGCTAGGCTTTCTCTGCTGTGTTTCACAGCTCCTCAGCTTGTAATCAAAACATTGGGCAATTTCTGCCATGAACTGTTGCCCTGCGTTCGGCATTCCGTAAGAAAATATGGCCCGAGCTACGCTTGCACTGGGCGTTAGAAAAATTGAGGCAGCTCGGTGCTTCCAACGCTAGTTCAGTTAAAATCACACGGTATTTTATGCTATTTATTATGCTGCATTGGGCGTAAGCACGTTATGCAGCGGTCTCGAAGCGTTTTATTTACAGTATCTTATGCGTATTACAACATTATAGTCGTGTAGTTCGTAAGGCTGAAAGCCCTTATACGCAGCACTGGAACATCCTATACATATGATTTTTTTATTTTCTTCTTCTTAGCACCGTGTTACCTAAATCTTATATTTATGTTTTAAAAAATAATAGTAGTAAAAACAATAATAATAATAATAATAATGACAAAAATAAAAATCTCCGACGAAAGCACAAGTTTTTCTACCATATACAAAATCGTGGAAAACTACATAGGACTCATATCACGATGTTCTATAACATTTGCTATTGATAGATTGCTATACATGATTTTAATGCTGTACAGTGTACTCCGTTGACTGCTTAGGTGCAGATCTTTAAAGAAGCTCGGACCGAAACATCAATGTCGGCAGAGCATCTTGAATTAAAAACAACCTCCTTAAAAAAAATTTAATTCTAAAGCATCTTGAAAGGCACTGCTGATATTGTTTGGTGCCGCATTGACGTCGAAGAGACCGTAGTTGCCGTAATGTTAGATTCCTTAAGAGCTTTCGGTTTCGTGCAGCATTTGTTTTAAGTAGCACCCAATATTACCTGCAACAAATGCAAACTGGCCTTCAATTCGAAAGCCGAAGTGAGTGACTTGCCTCACATTTTTGTGGATGAAGGCTTCAGGTAACTCTGAGTGGTGGGGACAATAGAAACTATGGGGCATTAAAAAACGCAATGCCTGCGCAAAATCTGCAAACATGCACTGAAACACAATGCACCTACCCCAAGGATATGTGTTGGGCCCACGTTAGTTCATTTGATTAATTTATCTAAAACGTTTTGCCGTAAACCGACTCGAATCTTATTGCAGGGCTGTATCCTAGATGACAGTGCAGCTGTTCTTAGTACGGTTCTAGAGGGTTCTGAAGATGTCTCATATGCCAAAACATAGATGATCTCCATTGTTCTGATCCTCAGAGGCTATGAGTCTTGGTTTCTGATTCACGAGAATTTGGGAGTCCCGGTTTATGCTTTGCACAAGATGTACAACATTTGTCGGTCCTTGTCTTTAATATGTAGAACATTCGTAGAATTTATCTTGGATACGACAGCAACCGCAGCATGAAGTCGAGCAATCTTAATGGCAAGCCGCAGTACTGCATGCCATGCAAGAACGGCAATTACTGCGGCCACCCCCGATACGGGGCAAAGAAGACGACTGGATTTTAGTCGGTTTCGTGGGTCCCACACCACCGTGGCGCAACAACGACGTTAATTTTGCATCATGCTTTTTAGCAGTTAATTTCTATCAAGAAAAATTGTTCTGATAAAATATGATCGCCTCCGCCGTCATTCTCTTTAAGGCGGCCGCAAGCATCCCGTTCAGATTGGCCTTTTGTTCGATGTGTGTATCGTCAATCGAACTAGTAAAAAAATATATATATATACTTTTTATGCATATAACATTATCTTGATGAATGTCAATGAAAATAAAAGTGCAAAGACAAAGCCGTCGGCAAACTAAATTTGAGAATGTCACGCTGGATAATGGCAGTAGTTAAATACGACATGTTTGGCTGTAGCTTTCTAATTGTATTGCTAAGAACGATTCGTAACGGCCTGGCTATCTAGTACATCGCAAACGAAACCTTCTGTAACAGCTCGTTTTACGTCCATATATATAATTATGTATAAAACACCTGTATCATTTAAGAGAAAACATTTATCGATTTTTCGTTTGTCGCAGTCGAATTTTTTAAGATTTCTGATTTTACACTCATGAACACTGTGGTTATTTGGTGCATGTAGGTTACTAAAGACTCTGTACGGCCGGAATGCATGGTTTGATAGAGCACGGGCGTTCACTGGAGCTTATATGGAGCGTCGAAATACTGCGTGCACTTGTATATGAAACTCTAGACGGTATTTTTTCTCAGTCGATTAGTCATCCTAAGTACCCTGTTTCTAGCAGGCAGTTCTTTGTTAACATGCGGCGATGCGCTGGCCGTTTTGTCATCGTGTCTTATTTCAGATCTAGCAGTGCATTCTTCGTGTCTTACTTCAAATCTAGCAGTGCATTCTTCTTTGTGCCTTACTTCAAATCTAGCAATGCATTTTTCGTGCCTTCGCCGAATCAAATCCCGAGAGTACAGTGGAACGTTGCAGCCCAAACAGTTGCGGCTAACTAGAATTAATATTTTTTTAAGAAGGTTGTTTTTTCTTGACCAACTTCCGTCTCCTGCGGACTTGGAACTTATCGTGAGGCATGCATCTTCAGTGTACCGAGAGCCGGCAAACATAAAACACCTCCTTCGCGCGATGAGGGAAAAGGGTACACTTGTACAAATGTATTGCTAACCACGCTTGGTTTCACACCATTTACACGACCGTCGGCGCACTTCAACCCATTTGTCCTGACGTGAATACGGCAGCCAACTTTCGGTGGATCAAAAACATTGTAGAAACACGTGTCTACGATTTCAAAAATGACGACAGAGCCAGAGAGGGCCGTCCTTTGATAGTAACAAAATCGATTATCATGCGGACTGGCTTCGAATTATGTTTGGTATAGGCCGCGTAGGTATGGCATGTCAGACTCTTTAGTGACAGTGGAGCAAGACGAGTGGCGGGTTAAACACTTCTTCTGCAAAAGTTTAACTGTGACGGAAATTAAAGCTAACCATACAGCCTTGCAGTTTACGGAACCAGTGTACCAGCGTGTAGTACCAACGCCAAGTGGGTAATATATATGCCTAAATGATGGCTTTGAAGATTTGACATTCAAAACGGAAAATCTTGCGCAAAATAGGGGAGGCCGTTGGCATTACCCTACGGTTCAGTACATCAAAATTGCTTCAATACCTCAATGTGCAAATATTTAAAGCAAAATGGCTAGACGTATAATATATGTATAAAAAGGTAAAACAAAGTAGCAAGTCGAGGGAACGTCCCAAAATATCTCTCCGGAGAAAAATGTTACAGCAACAATGATGTATTATCCACCGTAGACAAGTATTTAGTGTCTAAAAATGCCGAACATTTAGCTTGTAGTATAAATGGTTGGACTAGGTACGATAAGCTACGATTGGACTATATTGACCAAAGACGTGATCTTTATCCGGTTCTTGCTTCTATTTCAGACTATGAACATTTTAATTCACCTCGTACATTTTGCTAGTTGTCACGCAAACTTCATACGACTAGGTACATTTAATAAAACATTTTGGTATATATATATCGGTTACAACATCGGTTACCCGTACGAGTTTCACCCACTTGCCTTCGAGACCCTTGGCGGGCCGGGTCCGTCTACTCGCAGTTTGCTACAGAAGGTCGGGAAGCGGCTAATTCTAGCCAGCGGAGATAAGCGAGCAAGTGATTTCCTCAGACAGCGTCTGTCGCTGGATGTGCAAAGGGGCAATGCGGCCTCGGTTCGAGGAACCCTCCAGAAATGGCTGGTCCCTACACTGGACCCCCCGTATTGGTGCACACGTTCGCAGGGACCCAAATGTCATGGTCCGACCCTGAATGATTTGAAATATATATATATATATATATATATTAACTGTAAGTTTTTTATGACGCAATGATACCCACAAAACGGCTCAATGGCGTAAACATGCTATGCTAATGATTACCATTGACAGTCAGAGTTACACACCATACTAGGCTCCGATGGCTTTGAGGAATTGTTGATCTCTATATAAATGTAAACCGCCCATCAAAATAATAAAACCTATCGATCTACCTACCTAGTGGAGAACATCATGTCGAGACTCAGCCCAGCAAGTATGTTGTCGAGCCAATAGAAGCTGTTAGCTGGTACAGTTGTCTAATAGTTGCGCTGACGTCTCGATTGTTGTCTGCCAGAAAACGTGGGCAACAAAATGAACGGCAAAACTTCGTCAATAGCCTTAGCATTCTAGACGAACTGCATTCTGGGTAAGACGTATACTCAACGCAGCATATTGTCGACGGAACGGGATAAATGAGAGAGATGACGATACTAGCACTACTGGACTAGGGTCGCGTGTACGATTCCGGCGCGACACTTCATTGTGACCTTTTAAAGCGACCTTCGATCATAAGACTTGTAGACTTGGTATAGAACGTTACTGCCAAAAAAATTATGATAAGATAACAATGATGACGATGATTTCCAGCTGAAACCCTGTTCCTACGCACAATGACTCCCACAACCAGCGAAGAGGAACTGGCCGCCTGGACGAGATTCCCTGTCTACTTGGACACAGCCACCGGTAAGCGAGCACCCATGCACTCTCCGAGCGCGAGCGTCTCATCGTTCCAGAATTTCTTGGTTGTCGATAGATAAAGTGGCGCTCAAAGCCCTCCAAACTTGCAAAGTGATGTCTTCCCGAAGCGTTCTGAGCAGCAAGATTGTATATACACAGATGAATCTAAAGTATCAGAAAGTAGAAGATCCTGAATATTATCTAAAAGATCTAGCAAATTATATATATATATATATATATATATATAATATATATATATATATACACATACATACATACTTCTAGCAATTAACAATTTGCTTAATCCAACCTAATTATGGTTTCATTATGGCTGGCAGGCAGCGCCACCGCAGGAACGGCTGGTGAGACCTCGAAGGCCGAGGAGCGGACACCGCCTTCCAGGACAGCGTTAATTCAGCTCACACTTATCGGCCTGAGTGTTCCTCTCGGCGTATTGGCACTATTTACCGGGTGTGCCATCTTCATCGATCCTCTTCGCCAAGTTCTCCTTGAGCGCTACCTCACCATCTACGGGGCCATGTAAGCCTGCATCATATGATAGGCACGCTCAGTATCCGTGCTCTTGTACTTGACATATAAATATAGCGCGTTTACAACTCCACAGTATGCGCAATAGGTTTAGTGACCACAACGGGATCAGCAATCACAGTGATACTGATAAAAAGAAGACTCGAAACGACGAAACCTAACGCCTGCGATCGCCTTAGCTAACCTAACGTAATTGGCATAGCAGCCTTAAATGCCTGTTAATTTAATTATTATACGTACTACTGCTACACTATAAATATGTTTTAATAATTTATTACTAACCCTGTTGTTATTATCGTTATTGTGTCTCCCGTTGTTGTTGTTGTTGCTGCCGTTTCTATCGTGGTTGAGGTTCGTTATTGGACTTTGCTTGCTGCCGGTGAAATTTCAGCCTGGCCACGCTGGTGCTCTTTCTTGCCGTGACTTTCCCGAGGGTGCAGGCGTCCGTGCAGCTGAGCCTCGTGTTCGGCTCTCTGTTTGTCATCGCCTTCTCGTACTTCTGCGCCCTCCTTTCGGTGATCATCGACACGGCAGCAGGATTCATCATCGCTGGTCTGAGTCGAACCATCATTCATCACTTTACCTAGTAGTACAATATAAGCGAAATTTTTCTTGCACGATGTGCTTTCTGCTGAGAGATCCGACTGGAGTTGGGATTCGGTCTACGATCATGTAGCACCATTCCGCTCACGACACGAGAAAACCCAGACTAATGCAGCTCAGCTTAATAAGGTGGCTGGTCTAGGGGAGCCAACTGTCCTGTACTCCCAGCCTACGATCGAGCTCTATTACCTCTCATCCCTGTGGAGAGTTTGAGCTTGGCTACTGTCCGGCCCTTCAGCTAGGTTTGTAAGAACTTTAGGCGCCAGCAAGTAGCAACAGGGCGTTGAATTAAGTAGTGGTTAAGCGAGAGTTGCTGATACTGTTGTAAAAAGTAAATGCACTTAGATTCAATAATTAATCTGACAAATCAGAACTGCCAACCAACTTGTTTAGGTTTTTTTTTCTACGGGAATTGAATGGTAATGCACCATCTCTTTTTTTATTGAGACATCTGTGCTCCCCGTTTTTTCCCGATTACGGTCGATTTTAAGTCCACTTCGGTCTTTAACTTGTCTAAATTGGGAACCATGAAAAACAATGTTAGGAGTGACCGGTCTGGGTCTCGAACCCAGGCCTCTCGAATGCAAGGCAAAGGCTTTTGCCGCTGAGCCAACTTGTTCGGTTTGCTGTACGCGGACTTCGTTATATGAAGGTCGATGCGCTTGCGGCTTAGGTGCATCAGCAGTAACAACGTCGCCTTCTGAAGCACAAAAAGAGGAGAAAAGAATACACTTTCCTAACGCTCATTGCCTACTCCACTTTAAAATTCTAAACAACACAAACTCTTATGTCGCGTAGACCAGCCTCTTTTAACATTCGTGTCCGAATGAGCAAAGCTACTTATAGGATAGACCTGACTGGCTACGGTCTATCTGCAAAACAATTTAGCCAGTAAACAAGTCGCAAAAGGTATAACTTTGTTGGCAGCCAAGAGAATGCTCATAAGCTCACCATAAAAAAAAATGTATATATATATATATATATATATATATCCTCCCGCTTCCGGCGACAAGAGTAGTGTAACAATATATGCTCCAGTGCTGCGCATTTATTGTCATATAAAAGGGTGTCGTCAGTAAGTATATCTAAACACGTATATGGACATGAATGAACAAATTTCACTCTATCTATGTATTCCGTTGTTGAATCTGCACAGCTGTTCAGTTCCTCGGCTGCTGGGAATTGCTGCTATTGTCGCTGGTCGGCCTGGAGCTCGAAGGCAACGCCGGCCGAATCGCCACCTACGCAAGCTACGCTGTCAACTTCACGGCAGTCGTCGCAATTCGACCGCCCAGCCAAATGCCGATAGGAGACGCCATCGTGAGCGCCATAGTCATGCTCGCCGTCGGGTGGGGCTTTGTCAATGATGTCTGCAAAATCGTCGATAAAATCCAGGGGGATTCGCAAAACTAACGTTATGGAAACAAGACAGGTAGATAGATATATGACTCCGGGCCTGCACGAACAGATTCAATTGGAGTCTTCATCGCCTCCGCACCCCCTCCCACCTGCTCCCTGCTCATTGGAATAGCTACGTAGTAACGAACGGCATGCTTCACGACATGCAGCCTATGCTGGGCAATTGTTTAGTTACGTCGAACGGATGAGGTGTGGACGTGTAGAAGGAAGGAATTGCGACGTCTCGGTGAAGGAATAAGACCTCATATACCGGAGGTAAATGCGCATATACCATATGCACAATTTGTCTCTACCAATCGTGAAGAAACGTTTGTTGTCGCTGGGACGAGTGAAGATGTGTCATGATATTTGTACTGTGCGCAAAACATCCACAAAGCAAGATGTGCCGATTTGCCGCAACACCATTTTCTATTGCAGGTATCAAGACAGTATGACATGAAGCGGACATAAGATACAAAGTTGTTTCTATCGGGTCAACTTAGACCCATAGCACTCAGTTTCCTTTAAAACTTTTAATCTGGGCCTTTAAGCAGAAAACATATAGTAAGACAAGGCAAGTCTCTGCCGGCCCAAACTTAGACCTAACGAATCCGGTTCTCAACCACGGCTACCATCTTTAACCCAATAGATTCGCTTTTAACGTTTACGATCAGGGCATTTCACCCATTAAACAGGTATAATCGAAAAGGCCTTCCTACCGAAATTAACTTGGTCCTAATTAATTCGGCTTCCTTTAGCATTTACGATCTGGGCCCCTCACCCATAAAGCAGATATGATAGGTAACACCTCCGCCGGGGGTAATTTGGACCCAATGAAGCCGGTTTTCCTTAATACACCCAATTTGGACCCCTTATTTCCTTGTAAAAACAAATCCGGGTTCCTTACCAAATTTATATGTCGGCTAGATGACAGATGTTAGTTACGGTAATTACAGGGTAGATATTGAGAAAGTGACATAACATGTAACGCGTCCCCACATTATTCTGGATTATGCACGTGTTTCTGTTAAAAAAACTGACAAGGAATATGGTTTATGCGCCTATAGGCCGCGCAAAGATTCAATGGGCAAGAACAATCAACAGATAAAGATAAAAGGGGTGAAAAACACATCTCTTGTACCAAAAATACAAATTATAGTGGAACAAATTATATAGTTTATCGATAAAACTGTCATTGTCTAATAGCGTATGGTGCAAAACGATTTGTACATACAACAAGCGTACAGGAATCAAAGTGCAAGTACTATATATATATATATATATATATATATATATATATATACTGACTTAACAAATGCGAGAGCTGTTTATCTTGTATGCATAGAGATGCAAAAACAAAAGTACATGGGCTGCTCTAATTGTTTATATAAATATATTGCAATTGTTTATATATATATATATATATATATATATATATATATATATCGAAGCTAGCTATGCAATAAATGTAGTGGCTTGCAGTCAAATGTAAAGATAAATAACAACAAAAAAATATTAGCAGCAAACGCAACCCATGAGCCGCATGTGTTGCGTGACCAACTGCAGTCCTTGCACCGGTTGCATGACCAGGTCGCTCCGGGAGCAGCGATGATAACGCTAAAAGTACAACTATTCTATAGAGCTGACGATGACATTTAACACAGTGCGCAGTGATCCTCCTATTGAGGACGACTGCATCGATACAGCGATTTGCAGCCAAACAGCTTTAGCGCTAAGCAAGTACAAGTTTGATTACTGACTAGTCTACCTATCGACGGACACGACGGAAATCGTGTCACCTGAAAGCCAGTGCTTGTGTGTATGTGTGTGAAAGTTCTGCGTAAAAAAAAAACAATTATGCCGTATGTTCGGGGAGTGCTTGATGCACGTGCGCCACCGGCAGGTAACCTCGGCTAGTGTGGGACAGTTCGCCCTTGACCTTTTTTGACTCAACAATACAATCAGGGTATTGCCTGCCAAGCGGTATTATAGCGCATAAATCGTCGTGTTTGCTTCGTAGATTTACAAATGCTACAAACACGATGCGTTTGATCGAAAAAACTCGCACCGATCGTCCTACTCTGCCACCCGCTGGGCGTTCCGACAAGAATTGATGGCAAAATTCAATAGAACGTGATACCGTGATACACATATACACGAGTAAACATATTTGAGAAAACGCGCGCGCATAATTAGGCCAGGGTGAATTAGTACATTGCAGGAGTTTTCAAAAAAAAAAAACCGAAACGGTTTCGATAGACGATTAGTGGTTACAAATGACGACAACAACAACAACGCAGGTTGTGAAACGATAAAGCTTTTTGTGACATAGCAGCAAGTAGACGTAAATATATTACATATTGTGTGATTTATATATCAACAGCAATAGTAGCAAATAAACATAGAACAGAGACATCGAGGGAAAGAGAGGGGAAAGAGAGAGATAAGGAGAAAGCTTGCGGAAAGCAAAGGAACGCCCAACAGACCAGAGAATGAATCTGATAGCCGGGGGTAAATAAAAGGGCAATTTTTCACGGGCACCTCTTTACAGAGGCATCTTCTTGTACAACTGTTACGGTCACGAATAAATAAAGATTTACGCATTGAGTTGCTGCCAGTTTTGAACCTATACACATGTCTATGCTTGCGTGTGTTAATTTAATTGACCCGGCGTCTTCGTTGTCGATAATACTTACGATTTGATACAAAGACACGTTATGAGGCGGCGAAAGGGACATATACATTTGGGGCATTTTCGCGGAACACATTTTGGGCATACATTTTCGCTTCTGCCTCTGCCGTCGACGATCTTCCAGCCCAGCTTTGTACCTATCGCTTTGATGTGAACTTGTCGTATTTTTTATCTTAGCACTGCTATTCATGCTGCTCGTCAGACTCGATACAGCGGTAACTAAATTCGCAAGGTGTCAAACGTGCGACTTGCGATCATATACCAGGCGAAGCTCGTCTACTCAGCAACAAATGAGTCTCGGTATCTGCTTACTTGAAATCGCATTCACTTTATAGACAGCCAATTACATACAGCACCCTTCAATCTAAAGAGTGTCCTGCTTGTCGATCCCCTATACGACTATATTTTATGTACTTTGGGATAGCTTTGCTGTTAGAATTGCAGTGTTTTCAAGGCAGCCGACACAAAATAGTAATCTTTTTGTCATGTCTACGCAACTTTCATCGTCGGTTTTGTTTTTCCGTGCGCTGATAAAAATTGAATTGAGCCGTCATTCAGATAAATATACAAATATATATAAATATATATAGATATATATATATTATATATAGATAAGATACATAGAATAATATATATAGATATATATATATATATATATATAGATATATATATATAGATATATAGATATACATAAATATATAGATATATATATATATATATATATATATATATATATATATTATGTATATATATATATATATATACATAAATATATATATATATATATATATATATATATACATAAATAAATATAGTATTTGTTGGTCAGAATGTGATTGCCCGATTATCACATACGCTCGCCCACCCACTGAATACTGATGATACAAGTGAAACGCGGCAATTTGCGCGGCGATAGTTTGTGCGTGCACGGCGGCCGCCATTAGCGATGCCGCCGATTCCAGCAGACGGCCAGTGAGTCAGCCAGTCTAACGCCGATGCAGCTTGTCCAAGCTGTTGGCGTGGTCGCTCTGTACGACAAGACGTTCGCTCACCGCCGACCACCGACAATCCCAGTAGGGCCACTGGGGCAGCCAACGGTCGCTGCGGCCAACGCGTGCCGAAGTGCAGTAACGAATGCCTTCATGACACTTCGCCCTCCTACCTCCCTCCCGCCCGCTACAGTAACCGGCCCAGACTCGGACGACCGAAATCGAGCTACACCGGCAGGACAAGACAAGACCTTCCCCCCCCCCCCGCCCGCGCTGTCGTGGTAAGCGCGGGGCTGACAATAGCAACAACACATTGTCTCAAACGATGAATCGATTCGACGTCACAGCTCTTACTACGGTTACCGGTTACCTGCTAACGTAACTCGTTTGAACTACTGATAACAACAATTACGCTCGCCCCAGTAGATCTGATAGGTTTTGATTGTTAGCCGACGATCACCCGACGTGATCAACGGTGAGTTAGTGATTCCGATTTGTGTATGTTGTCCGCGGTGCCGAACACCCACCCATTTGTCAGTCGGCAAGCGTCACTACGGATCAGGACCGCCTCAGGACAGGACATTAATATGCACACACACACACGTTCCGATCAACAAGCAATAAAAAAATAAAAAATACAGCAACAACAACAATAACAACAAGCGCATATATGCTTGTCGTAGTAATGTACACACATTACTATGACAAGCGTACATGTCGTCGGCCAATAGTGTTCCCTAATACAATTTAAGAGCAGTGAGGTCATTAATTAAGTGGCATTTGATTGCTCTGTTCTTCTGGAGAAGGTCATTTTCTCAACTGGGCGATGACTGATGTAGAGCTGACAATAAGACTTCGGGCCAAATAACACAAACGCAGCAACGGGTTGTGTTTAACGCATGCACTCATTGGTGGTCACACCAACCACACATAGAAGCACACAATTAAACTAGCACGTTTACCGCTCTTTATAGCTGCCTTTGCCACTCAATTGCGAGAACATCACGAGTTGCTTGAGGTTTCTCCCCGTAGGTAAGGGTTCTCTAGACTAGCTGCGTGCGGTCTATGTGCAATGTAACGAAAGCACCAAACGAAGCCTCCTCCGGCAACCTTAGCGAGCACAAAAAGTGCCTTCAGAGAGACAAACTCATTGTGAGCGTACTGCTTATTTATTGGCGTTCTCCATAATTGCATTAATTGCTATTCAGTGACTAGTGTAATCACTAGTTACCGTGAAATGTTTACTAACTACCACAAAGTATCGGCAATAAGCATTGACAGATTGCTCAATGTGAAATTAAATAGTGCGCGTGCGTTACTTATGCAGCAAACACCAGATGCTGTTACTGACGTGCCGTCAGTAATACGGCAACCGCAGTACATCATCAGCTGCTACCTCTTCTGATAACAACTCTATATTCATAGAGTATCGTGCAATACTCATAGAGCAATTAGTACGGGTACCTCATCAAACAAGCGACACATCATCAGTGAGACAACGTACTCACTCAGCAAGCCAGGCTATTCGATGGTCTCTCACATCTCAATGTTTCGACAATCTCATAGATTGCATCACGACGCCTAGAACTATTAGAATTTGTGGAGAAAAAAAAAACAGAACAAACCGCCGCTACGTATCACGCTATTGAGCAGCAGACAGGTGATACATGCGCTGATATTGTGCTGTCTGTTATTCGACGATGTAAGTCCACCATGACGCGAGAAAATACATTCCGTCGACATGATCCGATCGGATCGGGTCGTTAATCAACGGTTGACCCGGTCAACCGTTGATTATTGTTAACAGTGAAGCCCGCTAAACAGTGAAGCCCACGCGGGCCACTTAGTTTAGCGGGCGGCGACCGCTAAAAACGCAGCGCCGGTAGCCGCCGGGCTGGCAGCTGGCGAAATAGCGGCGGGGCGATCCAGCGCCAGTAGCTAAGAACCGTTATGACGCCATGATGTGACCATTGTGAGCCATTGGTGGCGTCAACCCTTTGGCTGGACACTGCACCTTCAATCCCCCGGCCACCCCACAACCCCGCCGTAATCATGGGTGCTGCTACTGTAGAGAATCGGCAATAGTGCAAACAACAACAAGAAGGACAAAATCATATTTCATTTGTCAGACATCTAGATACGTGTCGTCGCCGCACAGTGTCGAACAACAGCGGAGCGAGACAATAAACGCTATAGACAGCTAGATCGACTGACAGCCATCGACGGACAAAGAACTAGACGACGACGACGACGACAAATGGTCGACAAAAGAGTTGCCACGAGACACGCGCGGTCCGTACGCCCGTAGACATACATGTGTATACACGTACAGCTTCACATCATCACCACAGGTACGGTGGTGGTGGTGCGGCCACACCACTCTCACCAGCACACGACATTCACACCGAGTCACGTATGTTTTCGTATACAGCACACGCACAAGCAGCACCGCAGCCCGTCTGCGCCCAGAGGGGGAACGGTAGCAACAACTGCAACAACAGCAACAGCAGAAACAACAGCAACAACAACTGCAGCAACAAAAGCAACAATAACAACAACAGCAGCAACAACAACAGCAATAACAGCATCAACAACAGCGTCTGCGCCCAGAGGGGGAACAGTAGCAACAACTGCAACAACAACAGAAACAACAACAACAACAACAACAGCAACAACAACAACAGAAACAACAACAGCAACTGCAGCAACAACAACAACGACAACAAAAGCAATAACTGCATCAACAGCATCAACAACAGCGGCAAGAAATGGCGGCGAGGCCCGACCCCGCCAGAGCCTCTAGGCCGAAGCCAGGCGACAACGCTAACTTTAGCGGCGGGTGAGCCTTCAGCGTCGAGCACCGACTGACCACCGAAATCACGATAGTCCATCTGACTCTTCGACGGCCGAAACGCCGATGGCCGATTGGCCTTCAGGAAATCACTTCGGCGGTCAGACAGAATGGCTAACTATGACAACAACAACCGTTTGGCATTGGTTGCGTAATAATCTCGCTGCGCCCCGTTGCCTGCTTCAACCGTGTGGCTGCATCCAATGAAAATGTTTGCGGCGACAGACATGGCATCATCTTGTGCGCGCGCGACCAGGGACCCAGAAGACTGACTCATCAAATCACCGCGCGCTACATGAGAAGGGGTTCGTTCTTGCGTGCTTCTAACGAAACCGCATTAGATCAGAGAGCGGGCGGTTATAGCGACGTCGTCAAAAATTGAAAGTTTTGTTGCTGAATTTATACTATATATATATATATATATATATATATATATATTTGCTTTACAATCAGTCCGAAAATAATTTGACCCGCAAATTCCACCTAGAAGTACAGTCGTAAGTTCATCGTCACGTATCCAGTTCTTGTCAAAGAGTAACCTGATTAGCGGGGTTATGCAAGACACTTTTGTTCACATCTGAGAACGTTGGCTTGTGCTTTCGGCTAGGATCTGGTATAACTCATTGCTGCTGTGGCTGAGGGGAGGAGGAGTAGAAGAAGGTATTCTTCTGTGACTTGGTGTACTATTACCTGATACCTAACCTAAGTACGGCTAACAGAACAGAATAAAGCAAAAAGAAGGCATTGTTTTTATGGCTTCGTCTACTATGCACGTTTTGTGTGTATATAATATAACTGTATTAGCAAGGGCGTACCTTGGGAGCACCAGCAGAACAGTAACAGCAGTAATCATGAAGTATAGCGGCATTTAAAGACAGAACTAGCGAAGCCTAATGACACAATTACAAACGAGACTTGCAAACACAATAAGTGCATTGTGATACAAAGGCTAAAAATACGGCAGCGAGTGTGTGGTAGTGTTATTAAAATGAGTGCCCAGAATAGAAGATTTAGGACATATATTATTTTTCTGTTTCATAACAACACCGCATTACTTTCCCAATTGTTTTCAGAAACTCAGCTCAGTTGGCAGCATCATCGATATATGAGCAGATTTTGAATTTTTCTGCTTATACCGGGTGGCTCACTCAAATATGTCTCAAATATTTTCCAAGGGCCACGTAAGAATGGTGTACCAACAGGAGGATCAATACAACTTTATAATAATTTTGTTTCTGGAATATAATAGATACGTATTGTAGTAGCCTGGATTTGACAAACTATCTTTGACGCACCTTGACAACAAAAAGCCCTGCACTCAAATACAACCAAAGGCCTACACTAAAAGCAGCCATCTGAATCCGCTATCTGCCCCGTCGAATTTGTAAAGTATATGGCAGTTTCGGCTAATGGTTTTGAGGGCGTGCCTTTCGTGCATGCTCATGCTACGATTGGGTCGTGATAGGGAGAAACGAGTGACCCTCCCTAAAACTCTTTTCAAAGCACCCTATGATGGATTTGTCTGACGAAGCTTGGAGAAGCTGAGAAGTTGATCATACGTGGTGCTCGCTGGTTATGTATACGTAAGTCTGTAGCGCTAGTACAGCGCTAGTAGCTATATATATATATATATATATGAACTCCCCAACATTACTCTATCTTGAACAAACTGCGAACGTTGGGTATATATAGGTTAAGAGTCTGGCTTGCAAGAGGAATGAGGCTCTTCAGTTTGACTCGAATCATTACCCTCGACCCGCTGGGCGCTTCCATATTATATATATATATATATAGTTGCTGCGGGCATACGTCGTCCCTTGATGAAGGTGGAAATTAACCGCTTGCACAGAAATTATTTGTGAATTGTTTAGAATGCGAACGTGATCCGTGAGCTTCTGTTCGAACCTCTCTCTTAGCAAAAGCGTAGCAATCACAATTTAAATATTGGTTAGTTATGTGAGTGTCATTATGTGGCTTATGTCATTACTGCGTGGACCATAATTAGCCAACGTTTAATACCACTCGTCTGGTAGGCAACCGTTCCGGAATAGGTTGATTTAATAGACAGTGTATTTGTTTAGCTATGTGTTTATGATCGCTATACACTAGGACAAACATCGAAATTAAAATATATAGATGAAGAGCAATAACTAATGCGGTGCTAGTTAGATTGGCGGTAACAGTGCGCGCAGCCACCCTTTGCTGCGGCTAAATACGCCCTCGAGAAGAAGGATCACCCTTTTTGTTGTTTTTCGTCAGTGTCGACCAATGAAAGTACTGCACATGGAATTGCATGGCAGGCCAATTAATTTTGTAATTTAGCAGTGCAAAATCTATCGATGTTTTTAATTCAGACAAATACCAATTGCCTATTGACGCGCCTATTCCATCGAAACGGTATATGGTGTCTACTGACAGAGCTCATTTAGTATATCAAATGATAGGCGTTTTCTCGGACAAGTGCTTACCCGTCGTAAATAAATCGCAATTTATATATAAACGTGAATATATGCTGATATACAGCAGCATGATAAATAGTCGGAAAACAAAATAAATGTAAATAGCACGAGCATATTTCGCAACTACAAATGATGCAGCGTTAAACAGATGCAGTGTGTCAGTATCTCTGTGGTTGAAAGGTTAGGAGAATAATGAAACAGGACAAAATTGTGTTTATTGGTTTACACACCATGCATGTGTATGATACAGATAGCTGGACCCTGACGCGATTTATAATGGTTTCGATTCCGGCATGACACAGCAAAGGTGATGTCAAAAAAAGATGTTGCACAACGTAACCTGCGCCAAGGTTCTAACGTTTTCTTCATTTATTTTAATTATTTCAACTAAATAAAATAAAATATGATAACAGCTGATATTCTGACCTAATAAAAAATCAACAAGTAGATAATTTTTAGTGACCCGTTTTTGAAAAATGTTTTATAAGATCGCAATACTATCAATATTTCCAAATGCCAGGCGAGACACGCACGGGCTTACGTGCGTATGATACAACGGTTTAAACAGGCAATTTACAAAAGCATACCAGTCACAGATAATACAAAAAAAACGTTAGTCACTTCGAGCGTTCGTTAACTGTGCCATTCTATGCGCACGCCTGCAGTTACGTATGTTTTATGCTTCTTTTCCGCATTACAAATATATATATATATATATATATATATATATATATATATATAATATATATATATATATATATATATATATATATATTAACGATTCCCTAGGGACCAATGTGCAGTTAATACCCAGGTAATGGGCACCATGCAGCTGTCAGTTGTAGCAGTAGTAGTAGTAGAAGTCGCAGTAGTAGTACACTGCTACTACAAGAATTCTTAGGAGAACAACAACTCATCAGCGTAATTAGTCCACTGGTCCGATATGTCAGATTATCATTCATGCCATGTGACAAGTTTGGGACGGGACTTCACGTATGGTGGAGGTGGGCGGCTATTTAGTCTAGACGGGGGCAATAATGGCGCTTTCGTGTGAACGACGAACAGGCGTTAGGTATCGTTGTGGAAAGAAAGCCATTGACGAAAGAACAGCAGCTCTCGTTCGTCACGCGTCAACAACACAACCCCTAGCAACGTCAACAAGCGTCAACACCCAATCATTTGATCAACGATCAAATGACGCCAGGGCCGGCCAGACCACCACCAGGCCTGCTACTAAAAGCTACTAGTTTTATTTGTCAGCGGCAACAACAATAACAACTATTGCTACTACCACCACCGCCACACTGCTACCATAACATTTACGTTTCTGTACTCGCGTTGTCTGTGATCGGTCATTGATCTATAATCACGTTTTTGTGTTGATAGCCCGGCGGACACCCAACAAACGGTCTGACTGTCTGACAAATTAAGCCTTCGATGGTACTGCCTGCAGCCGCTGATATGCTTCGACAACAATAACAACAACAACGACAGCAGCAGCTCCGGCGAAGCTGACCGCGATACGGACAGGGCCATTATAGTAGTAGTAATGAATGGCTGAATCACCGCTGAATTCGATGACTGGGGTGCACAGATGCTCGGTTCGAAGGCAAGGGAAGGCACCAACAACAGCAACAACAGTAACAACAACAACAACCACAACGACAATAGTACAACAATGGTAGCAACAGACAACAGAAACGACAACAACACTTGTCTGGCTCTAGGCAAGGCGCGACGAGGAAAATCGCTATGTCACCCTCGGTTAATGAAGTATGTGAGTTTCCTAAGGAACCTACTGAAGACATTTTACATTCAAACTCGGAATGTGATAGCAAGCGTAGGCTACGGCCATCCAGTTTTCAGAACCCAATTGGCTTGTTTGTATACCTTGAGAAGGCATCGCTTAAATAGAGCACACTGAGGACGCCAACTCTCTCCGTCTCTCTCGAAATCAATAGACCTATAAAATGTAGTGATCTCCGTACACTTCAGCTAGACTGTTCGAAAGTATATAGTAAAAGCAGATGGATACCTGCCGATTTGAAAATCCTTACATCTTGCCAGTTCTTAAGGCAGATATTGTCTACAAATATTTGATGGGGTGTGCTAAATCTATTGCGGCTGCCATAATATATATATATAGGAACCTATAAACACAGAGACGTTCTCTAAATGTTTATGCGTTACTATTATGGTCACTAAGTGATCATATATATATATATATATATATATATATATATATAACATTCTGTAACATAACAATGCCAAGCAAGTGCCTTCTTGGATTATAATTTTTTTAGTACGTTTTATTACTGGCGTGTACGATGACCATGACTTGGTCGTGGGTTTAAACAATTTAACAGAATACCCACACGAAAGCTGCGTTCCCTCGTTGAACATCTGGCAACAATAGCTGTCGTATAACTTACTAAATCGTAGCTCCCCTGAGGTGTAATTAAGAGCATGTTCGACTCGTTGAATTAGCTCGTACGTCTTTGGATCCGGTCCACCCATGTTTGAAGGCTATTATACGAATACGAATGTATTGTTTATTAACCAATATTTGGTTTATGCACATATGTGCTACAGCTCTCCTAAGTAACTTTCATCAGCGACTTTGCTTTTGTACACTGTTGGAGGTGATACAGATCACATGATTTTCCGCATAGGTTGCATTCACACTCGGTTGATATCTCATGCCACCCATTTCGTATACATATCTTCATATGAAATCCATGCATTGCAAACCCAGTAACGAAGTATCTGTTTCTACAACATGGGCTCTTCCAGTAGTCTGTAGTCATCGCTCTAGTCTCATAAAAACGCCAATCAACATCCGCAAATTTATACTCCCATTCGGCAAGATGATTCTCAAAGGCCTCCGTTTTCGGTAAAGCATAAGTTGCCCTGAGCTCCTCCACAAAAAGTGGTGTCGAGGCCAACAGATACACAAGACGATTGCGGCTAGTGCGGTGAACTACTAGCACTCTTTTTAGAAAGCTGGCTTTAATTTTGTCAAGTACTTCCAGATTTGCTTTTGATAGGTGGGGCCATATGACCTGTATCGCGTAAGCAGCGGTCGGCGCAATCTTTAAATTAAAAAGTTTGAGAGCGACATCTAGTGACAACCGATGAGGCTCTGGAATATTATGAAACGATAAAATGCCCTTACGAGCTCTTACCTCGATATGTTTAGTGAAATTTAAACCCTGCGTTGAAAAGATTACTCCAAGATAAGAAAAATGTTGAACAAAATCTATTGGTGCTAAGCTCAAGCGCAATTCGTCTTTTTCTGCGAGCCTACCTCCGCGGCGAAACTTCATTGCTTTCGTTTTTGCTACGTTTATCACTAGAGCATTTAGGTCAACAAACTTTTGGAGTGAAGCAAGCGATTGCTGCAGATGAAATCGACTCCGGGAGTAGAGGACGAGGTCATCTGCATACATGAGTGTACTAACTTGCGGGTGTCGACGCTGGATTTTGTCCGGCAGATCGCTCACCAATATTGAGAATAGTAACGGGCTATTTTTTTGAAGGCTATTATTATTATTATTATTATTATTAAATATCGCTTCGCGTCGATCTCTTGTAACATAATTTATACGTTTGCGATACCTTCTTTATTATTATTATTATTATTATTATTATTATTATTATTATTATTATTATTATTATTATTATCATTACTATTCACTCTTTCGTTTAAATATAAGTACATATATAAAATAGCAATAACTCCAACGTCAAATTCCCTTTTAGAAGAATCCACAGGTAACATGGCAATTTGTAAGTTCTAGCGTCACACGTGCTAAAGATAAATTGAATACAGAATATTGGCATTATCTGCATTATCAATTATGTATTTGTATCAGAATAAATATACATACCATGTTGTTGCCGTTCACCAGGCAGTCTTGCACCACTATGCATGTTGTACTTAAAACCTGGTGCATATTGTACATGCATTGAGTTCGCAGGCATGTACACCTGGTGACGAGATGCACGCATAAATAACGGGAATCGTTGTTGTCTATCAGTCTCATGAATATCTAATGGTTTTGTCGTGCTGATCAGAGTCGGACTGGTCTGATCATTTTGATCATAGTTTTTTAAACGAGTCAGGAACAAATAAGTATAATGCAAACTTGTTATTATACCTGTAGGTAGCATTGAACTCTCAAAGCGGCTAAAAACCTGATGATCCATCAACCTAGATGACCGGACAATCTTTGGTATTAGTTCAATGTCATCGTTATAAGCTAGCGTCTATCTAAAAATGTCGTGAAGTGTGTTTCCAGTTCATTCACCACGATTTTGGTAGTATAGTACATTCATGCATTTATCATTTTGTAGGCTAGCAAAATCGTTGACACTTGACTATAGTGACGATGCTCTAATAAACAAGCAGTTGAGTACGTAGTACCGTTCGATATTGTACCCTACACAATATTTACAAACGCACTCGTTGATTTTATAACAATTTGCTTTCAAACATTTGAGGCTATGGTAACTATGCCACGTGGTTAAGTATATTATAGAGCTATTTCTCTGTGACGACAATTTCCATCTATCACTGCAAAATCAGGCCCCTGGATATAGAGGCCCAATACAAATACGATGTTGCAAATTTCTCTAAATTATCTGTAGGATTCTAAGGTTTGTGTACTGAACGGTATATTGTTCAGTACTAAAATTTCTACTAATGTGCGTTTGCAGCTTAATTCCAGTGCAAGTATAGCCGTTATTTTGCAAGCCCAACGTGCGCTTTACGAAATAAGAATTTATATTATCTCTATTTTTAAGATCTGACATTGTAAAATAAGGGGCAATTGCGTGAAGACAATATCTTACTATAGGTACAATTTTTTTTTCGAAAAAATATTGATGCGACTCTTTAGTTCTATATCAGTAACATTTCCCACTAGAACCACCTAGGTGACCTTGCTACGCATTTCTTCTACATGTCTGCTGAAGGACAGGTCGTCATTGTTATTCCTTTGTAGCTGATTCGATTGACGAGTTCAATATTTACTCCCTCATTCCCGATCGTCTGCGGCGTACGATCGCCTTGACACCCGCTTGCGAGTAGAACCGCCAACGGCATTGATCGCTTACAGGGTCCTTGGATCGAAGACACCAAGTTATGGTAGCCATACACAATGTATCTTGTGTAGATTACGACTAGTGCATGCTATCCCTCCCCAAAGTTTCACGACGATGTACACTTCTAACTGCGCTATTTCTGTCGAGGCCTTGGTTCCATTTGTTTCCCTCCCATCATGTATGTTTTCTAGCTGCACAAAATTTGTCGCTGAAAGATAGCGCCACACACTGCCAAGGCTATAGCTCTGCATTGGTACAGTCTTCGAAGGTATCCAGCCTCTGTAAGAATAGAGACAATAGGCGCCCGAAACCTGTTGCCGATGTGCTATGTAAAGGTCGTTGTTTAGGCCGTAGTGCAATATCAGACCCAAATGCGAAAAGGAGTTGGCAAACTTCATCGGCTGGCCACAATAGGGTATTACGTCTGTTGCAGCCAATCAACCCCCCCTCCCCAAAAAAACCCGGGCAACTGAGAAGGTTCCCTTGAGAGGTGCCCACGTTTTGACTCAGCTGCAAGGTTCTCTTGCTCCTTATGTTGATTTAGAGGTGGCCTTTAGCATTGATGTAGCACTGATGATGCATAGCACTTGTAGAAGAGAACCACACACTTCAGTGTGTCGAAATAAAATTGAATATTAAATGACAGGGGGGTTTTGTGATAGGCTTTAAGACAATCAGTATTCCAACTGAACTCCATGGATCGCGGCGGGCGTACCTCGACTTTTCCAGAACTCAAACTTCTCCCAAGGTAGGACAAACAAATGTTCTCAAAAGTCCCGGTAAGATGATTTTTGAGGTAGGCCGCGAAAGATCTGATGACTCAACTTCTGCCATCGTCAACGGCGAAGGCATGTTGTATTGCTCCAGAGTGAACGGTTGCTCCATAAATTGGTCTGGTGCGAAGGCGTTTGCATTAAGCAGAAGGGCAGTAAAGTGCTATCCCAACAGCTTCTTTGTTTTGCTGTGTATGCTGTTATTCTGCCGACAAACAATGTAGACATGAGGTTCGCGCTCTGCTCTCCCAAAGATTCCCTCCTTCTCATCATTCAAGCGCTTACTCTCCGTAAGCAGTTTCCTGTAGATTGCTCTCTGTCGGCCATAGGCAATATCTACAATCAGCAACTATTTGGGGATCAGGCTGGTGACCCTGCTCAAAAATAGATTGAAGATGGCCAGTAGGTCTACCTACTGGTCTACCCCGCCGTCCGCCGAGAAGGCTCGCTAGCAGATGAAAACCTTGCACCTCATCAAAATGCAGTTCCTCGTGCAAGAAAGTTTCCGTCAAGAGTACAATGTCCACATTTTAAAAGAGACGTTCTGATGCTAACTATAGAGCCCCAGATAAACCCTCGCAATTCCCCAAATCATTCATTTGCGGCATGCAGATACCCTCGTCGCATGCCCCAGTCTTGGCTGGCGGAGTCCTCAGCTAGCATCGTAAGCGCTATTTGAAACCTTACTATAATCACTATTACTATATAGTTTGTAAAAAAAATTACTAAAGGCCACACAGTAAACAGAGTACTGAGTGCACTTTGATTTTCCTCCCGGTTAGCCAACCACCCAGCAGGTTCGTTAATGTTGTTCGACAGCGCTTTCTATTCACGTCGGTATCGCATTGCTCCGTTGCGATTCGCTTGTGTCTCTGGGGGACATCGTTTTGAGCCCATTGACTCTACAGCTGGGTAGCTCGGCTGCATCGGGCAGTGAATAACATCGTGCTCTGATGCCGGTTTTTTCTGGCACAGTTGTTGTTGTTATTGGTTTTGTTTACCGACCGCACAGGTGACAGTAGAAGCGTTTGAAATGTTCGAACCAATGCGGCGCTTGGCGGGAAGTTTTGAAGTGCCGCCGGAGCTCTGTGCCACTTTGTGCTGTGCCACTTTGTGCTGTGTTCGTTAACAAATTCTATGTCAAAGTAGGGACATTTAACAATGAAGTATCTGCATTACATTGATATGACAAATCTACATGCATCACTAAGCGAAATTTGCAAGGTGTGTTTAAAAAGGTTTAACTTTAGTTTGTAAGGGTCTGAGACCCTCACATTGAGAGTGTACCTAGGATTCAAGTTGTCTGAGGCGAGGACTGCACATTTTGGCCTTTGATTCAGAAACACTGTTGATAGCTAGCTACTTGTAACATTAAAGAATTAAAGCCTCAAAAATACGTGCGTATATTTTCAAATCATCTGCACACGGTTTGCGTTGCGCTCCGCTAGGGTAATGGTAAATGTATGCCTGAAACATTAATTTTGAACAAAATTGGGCCTACGGGGGAGCCTTGGCAGACTTCAGACTGACAAGGCCACAAGTTACTATTATAATCTGTTTGCTTTTCTATGTATAATGTTTACTTTTACACAAAAATATCTTTCAGATAGACAAGACTCAACCAGTTTAATGGAATAGCGGTCGATTGGCGCGTATGAAGCTTGTTTGAAAGCAGCGCGCAACCCAAACGATCAAATGCCGTTTAAATACCGAAATAAACAACAAACATGAACTGAACTCGTGACGAAATGATGCTGATAAGAGGCTTTGAATAAATTCTAGACATTCCATCCGGCATTGCTCGCCAAATTATGTTAAATATCATGAAGTAGACTCCAGGTGAAGGTCCGTGTTGACGACGCTTATCGGTGCCAGCTGCGAGGCCGTTGATCGCCCTTTGAAGAACCCATTCGAGAGGAAGAGTCAAGCTTGTCTGTCATATTAAAAAAACTTTAAGTGATCAACTAGTATTTTCTCAAATATTGTATACGCAAATGTCAAATAAAGCAATGCAAAGTTCCGCGAAAAGTCAGTAAATTTCAATAGACTCACCAGTCTCTTTGTTAAGAATTTGTGATACAAGGGACTTACGGAATAAGGACCTTAATCAATTTAAGGTCGTTTTAATTAAAAAAAATATGAATTAAAGACTCAGCTGTAAACGGAGACGTCTACTTATAATACATAGGATAGCTGCGGTCGCGCCGGATTTAATTTCAAGTTGTCGTATTTTTGAAATTATAACCTGTAAAGTAACGTTTAACCAAAAATTCATTTCAGTTGACGATTCACTTGTTCACACGATTCACTTACGCTTTGTATCTTGGGAGCTCAGTACACATACAGATGAAAAATGAGACGCCAAAATATTGGCTTTGTCAGCATCTTTAGAAGCGAGGCTCCTGCTAACCATGTATGCACAACGCGTAAGCAGGAGAAAAATAATAATTCGAATGGTCTCTGACGAAATAGCGCCGTAAGATCTCACAGGCTAGTGCAGAAGTGAGGACCTTAGATATACTCTAGACATTCTATCTGACTTTGCTCGCCGATTTGTTTAACTATATTGTTTGCGTTGAAAAAGCAATTCCTTGCTTTACTTGTGCAATGGAATGCCTAAACATCCCATAAAAAGTCCGTAATTATATATCCTCCGTTTTTCAGAATCCGCACGTTCTGCTACCCATCCAGATTCGACTGCGCTGTGGCGTAAATATGATAACACCGCCGTGCATGAAACCGTTACATCCCATACAAGGCATTTTCCGTGATGATGATGATAATAATAATAATAATAATAATAATAATAATAATAATAATAATAATAATAATAATAATAATAATAATAATAATAATAATAATAGCAAAACAACAAAACAACGAACATCTGCAGGCAACCGACGATCGAAGGTTCGGCAGTCAAATTTGATTTCAACGAAACGCATCATCTAGATTGCGAGGGGCCACAGGCCAGCTTGATATCAAACGAAAGTATTTCTAACGGATAGATTAAGAAAAATCAGACACATAGCATCTTACTACTAGCAATACAACACCAACAAAGATGCAAAAAATAAACAACAACAGCAGCAGCAGCAGCCGAAACAACAGGCCGTACTGTTAGCGTCTTCATACACAGATAGGCAACAGCACATGTCGATGGCGGGGACGGTTTCCTTTTTGTTGTGGTTGTTGCTGCCTATATATATATATATATATATATATATATATATATATATATATATATATATATATATAAAACATCGTAGCCACCATGCGACTGCATTTACTACGGCGGGTGTTGCAAACGACTGTTAAGGCAACAGCGGCAGCATCGACAGTTTGGGTAAGAGGGCTGATGAATACAGATAGATAGCTCGCCTCGCTCTCCCCTCCCGTAGCACCAAGTAAGTAGCAGGCACACGCCGTGCGACGAGGTGGCCGAGTGGTTAAGGCGTTGGACTGCTAATCCAATGGGCTCTGCCCGCGTGGGTTCGAATCCCATCTTCGTCGAGATCTATCTTTTTTATATATAAATATATATATATATATATATATATATATATATATATATATCTACACTTGTTTGTCGTACGTGCAGAAGAGAAATTTGGAGGGTGAAAGAAGTATGAATGTTTAATAAATAAGTGAATTTGTACTTATAATATTTCATGTGGTTGGCGTTTCACAGACAATTTAAATCGATTTATTTTATACCTAATCAATGCGCGTAAAATAAATGATGATGATGATTTTAAATGCTTGAGGCAAGTGAGAGAACAGTGCGACAGTTCGTATATATAGATAAATATTTGTGTATATAAATATATATATATATATATATATATATATATATATATATATATATAAAGAACAAAAACAAATATGTAAAAAAATAAATGAAGTCATTTATATATATATATATATATATATATATGTATGCTTGGCTTTTGAATGCCAGTTAAATACATTTGTCAACTTTTCTGCTGCAATTTTAAATGTCCATTTCAAGCTGCGTTTTAGTCATGCTATTCTATGTTTAACGGCATTACCACGACGACTAACAGAGAAGCAACCGCTTTAGCTTACAGTCCATACGTGTGTTCTAAACAAACATACATATGAATTCGTTATGTACGATAATATAAATATATATATATATATATATATATATATATATATATATATATATATATATATACATGCTTGATGCAAAGCTGATGAGGTTAATACAAAGTTTTTACCGTTATGAGATCTACTCGTTTGGCAGGCGTACAGGGATCTCTAGGCAATACAAGCACGGAAAAGGGTGATAGATACATTTATGATAAAGCGGTCATTACTGCATCAGCCCGTAGGCTACGCTTTGGCGCCAAAAGCTTAGGTGCTTTCTGGAAAGGCAGCTAAATGGCAAACGTAGAAGTGGAAATTCGGGGTGTTCCAGTGCACGAGTTCCGAAAAGGTTACAACGCTGCGGTAGCGTGTCGAAACATTTCAATCATCTTCGTGAACTCAATCAATAAATGGACCTGCCGAAAATGGTTTGCCAAGTTCCGTGATGGAGATTTTGACCTGATTCCGCATAAACTAAATTCCGGCCGACCCTTCTTGCTGAAGGAGGATGCTTAGCCCTTAAAAATGCAATAAAATCTAATGGTTACCACTCGAGAACTCGCGGAAGAAGTGGAAATTGGCCAAACAGTCATTGTCGGGACGCTCAAAAAATGAATGAATAATTTCTAAACTCTGTAAATGGGCTCCACGCAAACTGAGTCACGCCAGTAACTAATTGAAGCACATGCGCGTCGGCACTTTTTTTCTCAATCGCCACTGGTAAACTTAGTTCTAGGATCATTTAGTAATTTGTGATGAAAAATGGGTCTTCTATAAGAATTTAGGCAGGTAAAGATTCTAGTCAGAGGGCGCAGGCAGTTTCCAGAGTCAACCCAATCGAAACAGGTGGGATATCAGAAGCACCGTTCTCTTTCTTCTAACTTCTAACCTGAGGCAACTATAGAATCAACATGGATCTTTACTGCCAATAACTCAAACGGATTGTTGAAAATGGTATTTCCAAAGCTTTTTGACCAGAAGAAAATATTTTTTTAAAGCGCCCACAAATAAGCAAAACTTTATCGTCTCTAGGAAACAAGACCTTTTAACAGAGATGTCGAAGCTGGTTGATCATTGACAATATATAATTGAAAGAGAAATTAACCTGCATGTCCTTGCAAGTTTGTGTTTTCTCTTCTTCTTGTTTAGGCAAAAACGGCCAAATGCTATAATCGATAAGAGCAAATGAGCGAAACATTTTAAACACTTATATACAAAAGACGTTACGCTACTAACTTGGGACTATGCAGATGATATTGCTAACAAACGAATATATATATCTATATATATATATATATATATATATATATATATATATATATATATCTCGGGAATTGTAGAGCTCGTTAAGGCTCGCGAGCAGAGCCGGCAACGACATTGATCGCTAACTTGGTGGATTCCTTGAGTCAAACATACCAAGTGATGATAGTCATGCACAATGTACTTTGTGTACACGTGCCGGCTAGTGCATACCATTGCATCCCAAATCTCCCTGGCGAGGTACACATCCAACTGCGCTACCTCTGCCGAGGCCTCGGTCACTTTTCCTACCACTCCAACAAAAATTGCTAAAGTGGTCCTGTAATAGGTGACCAAAGCATGACTCTGATTGTTTCCACTGCCGGCCCGCAACCCACTAGCAAGTAAAGAACCCGCTCCATATATATTGTGAAGCATCTTTCTAGCTGCGCAAAATTTGCCGCTGAAAGATGGCCCCACACCCTGCCAAGGCTGTAGCTCAACATTGGCACAGTCTTAAGCTCAAAAAGACGCACGACCGCACCCAAAGACAGTCGTTGAGGGTCTCTCACATCTGTGTGAATAGAGGCAATAGCCGCCCGACACCTGTCGCCGATGTGCTGGGTAAAGGTCGTTCCCGTACGGAGTGTATAGTCCCGTATATTCCGGCCCAAGTACGGGAAGAAGTTGACAAAAAACTCCAGTGGTTGACCACAGCAGGTTCACACAATTACTGAAATCTGTGACACTGGTGTTGTTGCCCGACATGTATAGTCAACCTTGGGATTCATTCTAGAGATAGACAGATATCCCTATTTAAGTAAGGCTAAGTCACCCAATCGTTTTAGTTGCACAACGTCTAACGTAGTCAGTTCGCAAAGCATTTTACTCGAAAACCTGAATGCTTGCGCGGATATCCACGTGAGCGCTCAAATTATTATTTTTTTCAGGTACTTTAACTAGTTCTTCTTTCAGACACGTTTAGAAACACTTCCACGAAATTCAAGCTTTTGTTTGCCATTCTACGTGCATCAAAACAGACGTTCCCATATCAACGCCTGTAGCCTCTGTGAGCGTTCTTGTTTGTAGCCGAGGTATGGAATCATTTGCTAGCCATTTGTATGCTCTCGCCATCGTTGTTATTTGATTTAGTTTGATTGGCGTTAACGCACACTCCCCCGTCACTGCTTGCATTGTGTCAAGTAGGAGGCGAGCACTGCCGAGTGTGCAAACGTATTGTAAATGATAATTAAATCATCACAATATTTTCTATAAATATATATATATATATATATATATATATATATATAGAAAATATTGTGATGATTTATTAATCATTTACAATACGTTTGCACACTCGGCAGTGCTCGCCTCGACTATATATATTTATATATATACATACATACATATTTTTTTAGCTACACTCCAATAACCTAAGGAGTCGTGGCCCGCGGTAAGTTCGTAAACAAATGTTTGCTTGGCATATGACCAAATGGGCGCATGCAAATTCAAGTAGCATCTCCCATGTGGCCATAGGTAACGTTTTTCTTTCAGAACAACATATATAAAAAATAATCCATATATGACCATGCCAATTGTACCACACACACACTTTTATGTAAAAATAAAGGTGAGGATGCACGTAAACGTGCACAAAATTTCAACATGATCTCTATAACACGTTTATTTGCATGTAGATAATTCGTTAATACTTAATATGAGCATACATATGTACTTCTTAAATTAGAAAATTATGTTTATATTATTACACATATATCTTAATACGCGAATATATGTATACACCTAAGTAGCACACAAATGTATTTCGCCTCATTGAGACCAATAGTTAACCGTGATAATACGCATAGTTCATTTAAAATTAACAGCTCGCAACAAAAAAGACATGGACGAATTAGTCTGTATATGTTTAAGTAAACACTTTTACATACTAAAAACATACATCGACTCCCCCCCTGTAGTGGGAGCAACTAGTGTAATAAAATAATACACATATATACCGGGTGTTCCTAAATTTGCCTAACAAATTTTGAGGTCTAGTACCACTCGGAGACAAAATAACTTTTTTTCAATGGAACGAGGGACGGAAATGTGTTCTGAAAATGAGTAATTGAGCGTGAAAGCCAAAATCTAAGAATTGCAGAGTTTAAATTCTTCAGAAGGTATGATTATTTGTCGATAAGATGACTGGGACTCTCGCAATCGCAGATTTAGTGATATTATGTCAGGATAAAAGCTCGATAGAACATTTTCTGGCAATTTTGCTCTCGCTTTAAAAGAGGACATTTCCGCCCCTCGCTCCATTGGTAAAAATGATTTTTTCGCCGAGATGTAGTAGCCATCACGGTTTTTTGGGCGAATTCTGAAACGCCCTGTATATATATATATTTTTTTTTTGAGCTAACTGGTAAAGTGCGAAATGCGCACCGAGCGTCGTTGTTAAAGCCACAGTAGTGCGGGCTTACAAATTCACTAAAATCCAGTCGTCCTCTTTGCCCCTTGTCGGGGGTGGCCGCAATACTGTCTACTCGAGGTCACTTCACCTGGCCACTCTTGTTGCCATTGCTTGACTTTGTGTGGCGATTATTTTGCCGCGACAGTTTCTGCAAAAAATCGTAAAACAATTCATAATCCATGATCCTTGAGGAGCGTCTCTACAAGGGCCTGGCATGTCAGGGGGTTCTTCACCCGTAAATTCCGGGTCAGTAGCTCCCGCTTAGTGTCAAAAAAAACGCAGCGTTCATAGCAGTGCCTTACACCGTCAGGCTTCTCTGAGTTGCATGAGAACGGCATACGGGGGAGTCAATCTAATGCGGCCGTTTTCAGCAATACCTATACCAATGCGGTATAGGTATTGCTGAAAACGGCCACTATGACCTGTTAGCAGTTGCGCCACGGGTAAGTGAGCCGTGTTTGAGGCTTTACTATTTTTTGAGATCAGGGAGTATTGATTTTGTCAGATTTCCAGGATGGATTGTTTCCCATTATTGGCTCTATTTGCTTAGGGTGTCGGTCCTGCTGATTAGAGTTCCCTCCGTCCGGCCTTTAATTAAGGGGTTTCTTGATGCCAGTTCTTTAACTCTTAGGTCCCATGGAATTTGTCTGGAGAGGATCTGCACGGCTGCTGTGGAAGTCGTGTGACTTGCTCGTGCTATGTTAAGCGCCATAAATTATTGGGTCACGTTAAGAAAGCGGCGTGTTGTAGCTCTGGTAGTCGTGCGTTCCTATAAGGGTGCAGCGTACAACATTATTCTGCCTATTACTAAGACTATGCTAAAAGGATCATGCCCAAGTACTTGATCATGGGCGTAGGTGTTACTGAATGACTTTTCAGGTGTAAATTTAGATTTTGTGAAGGACGCTCCGGATTATTTAGAAGAATTGTTTTCATTTTATGCAAAGCCAGCTGAAGACCTAGCCTGCGCAAGTGTTGTCGGATATCCGCCAGGGCTCAGTTGGCTGCTCTTTCGAGCAGATCCTCGTTACGGGCTGTAACGATCAGTGCCAGATCGTCTGCGTAGACGATGGAATAAACCCCCGGGAAATGCGGTAGTCTAAGTACTCCATCATAGGTTATATTTCACAACGTTGGTCCCACTACAGAGCCTTGGGGGACCCCGGCTGTGGCTCCGTAGTCCAAGCTTTCTTATGTAGATGCTAGGTAGGGGGCACGCCTTTGTTTCCAATTGCTTGGTTTATGGCGTCCCACGAAAGCGCATTAAACGCGTTTTTGACGTCAGTACTGACTTCATGGCTGCTATCTTCCTGGCTAAGCTTAAGAGATGCAATACTCTCATGCGGGTTTCTAAGTGAAAAGTCGCTGCAGCTTTCTCTAGATTCCAGTTAATTACCAACAATGCACAATAGTGTTCATGTACACACATGCACCCATACATATATGACTACGCATCTATACACATATTGGCTTCAGTAGTAACAACATCAGTAATTTCCTAATGTGTTTCCTGTTTCTTTATTATCTCCAATTTTCAGCTAATCATACCAAAGTCATTGACGTTGTATACACGTGCACACACAATAACTGACTATCAAACTAAAAGGCTCTACCCCCGAGAGTACCCCGTTTTACTCTCTCTTTCGCCCTCTCTCCAATTATATAAACATACATACAGTTAAAATCATATATGCGTCTGGATTTAAACCGATATATATATATATATATATATATCGAGTCGAAGATGAAACAATGTTGTTAGATGGACTATTATATCGACCGGTGTATATATATATATATAGTTTAAACTATTTAAAGACACTTATCTCTTGAATAATTTAATATGAATCTTATGTGAATAGGCAACATACAGCGTACACGCACGCACGCAGATGCATATATATATTTACAGGTCTGATTAGCTATGTACATAAGGAAATATACAGGCTAACGCTAACTAATGCTGCCGTATCGTAACTAATGCTGTCGAGACGCCTAGTTATCGTCGTCGTCGTCATCATCTTTGTCAGGATTGTCGGGATAATTATGCGCGCTGTTAGCCTTTGTGTTGCCAGTCCGGACGACCTTGGGCACCGTCGAAGGGTCGGGCAGTAGGCCATGTTCCACCAGAAAAGCTTCGACATCCATCGAGTCGAAGTCTTCACCGAACTCGTCGCTCAGCCGAACAAAACTGCCAATAGGATTTCCGCCCCGATAAACGATCAGAGCCGGCACGCCGTACTTCTCGAAATAAGCGGTCATGCCAGCGGTCTCCGCCGACATCACGCAGAACTTGTAGAGCGGGTACTCCTTCAATGCCCCACGCATTGCAGAGCATAACATTGCACATAAACAAACAACAAAGAAAGCGCCCGAGACAAGTGTTAGTAAACTGAGCAAGCGATTCCGCGGTGTACCAAACAAAAAGACAATATAATTCCAAATAATATAATGATATTAAGATAGCGGGTACAACACAGCGCCTGCAATAATAATGCACATTTAGCTTAATCATCGTTGGACATACGCTTAATCAACATACTCAAATGAAAAAAGATAAGAACGTTTGCGGATGATGATTATTGCGTTGGTCAGCCACGCCATGAAGACCAGAGGAAGCAAGTCAATTTGTGATGCACTGTTAGCTGTTAATCTAAGGACATGGGTTTGGCAATATGGGATTCAACAATTCAAATAATAGTTATTCTAAGTTAAGATATTATCAGCAACATCATATGTGTTCGACAACAATAAACGCGTCGATCTGGCACAACAGAAATTACTTCATCAAAGCATGTAAGAAAAACAGAAAGTGATTGGGATAAATCAATAGCGGTCAACTGCGCAAATAGCGTTCTAGCAATTGCAATTTGTCACCAGGATAGCCAACAGGCAGAATTGGCACGGTGTGGGCTCTAGACAGACAAGGCAAGGTGAAACGGGGTCACTGAAATACCGTCTTAAAATTACCTCGGCGAGGGTATTCAGACAGGCGTTAAGGGCTTCGCATCCGCTGCCACCAGGCGCGTAGATGTGCACAAACACAGTTGTCTGTTTGTGCTCGTTATCAATGGCATCGAGGAACGCCTCACGCTGCTGCAAAATCTGAAGTCGGCCAAACTTCGGCCGATCATCGTGCTTAGCCGCTGTCACCATCTCCTGCATTCGCTGCGAGATGTACTCGAGCATCACCTACACACAAAGCGGCATTTATTAGTATGGCCGCCATACTGAAGTTCTACCAGCCTATGCGTAAATGGAATATCATGCTTATATATATATATATATATATATATATATATATATATATATATATATATATATATATATATATATATATATATATTAGTTGTTATGTAAGGCTCGTATACGGTTACTTTCATGTCAGGGCTGATTTTTAATGCACTCCGGAATTTACCTTGTCTAAATTGAGAACCATGAAAACCAATTTAAGAGTGGCCGGTCTAGGTCTCGAACCCAGGCCTTCCGAATGCAAGGCAAAGGCTTTGCTACTAATTCATCTGGCTCGTTTTCTATATATGTATATATATATATATATTGTTTCAATTACACTCGACCAGATAACCGTCATCAGAATAGCGTTGTAATTGCTACTGCTTCTGCTGTGGTCTTTGTTACCGATCGCTTTTGTTCGACTATTAGCAGCGGGCCTTCAGCGCAGTACCGTACCTCGTCTAGTTCCTCGAGACCTTCGACCGCCTCGTTCTCGCACCGGCGCCGCTGCTCGTCCTGAGCGTCGGTTGCGCACGTTAACGAGAGCTTCTTGATGAGGGCGAGCCGTTCGGCCTCGTTTTCGGCGCGTCGCTCCGCCTCGAGCTGCTTGTAGCGCTGCCAATCCTTCAGGACTCCTGTTCACGTAACAGAAGTTTAAATATATACATTATATATATATATATATATATATATATATATATATATATAGTGAGAGAGAAAGTATGTATGTTTAGCTTAGTGTCGCTAACTATTGCTTGTTATTGGATCGCCTTATCTAATCGAAAACGTTTCATCGCCTATGTCTTCTGTTATGTGTAAATTTACTATCATTTATTTTACTCGGCTGAGTATCTAGAGGTCAACTAGGTTAGTACTTTTGGAATGACATATAAAAAACTATATCATAGGGTCTCACCAAAAAATGTACTAATAGGGGTACAAACTATATAGGGATAGTGTAGAGCTTGGTGAAGTCAATATGTTTCCATGCTCTCGGAAAAGTCTTCTTCTTTCGGAGTGAACGTGAAAATGCTAACATTTATGACACTTGTGTTGTTGCCCGACATAAGAGCACAAAATGTGCAATTGCGAGACAACCGTCTAGCAAGCAAGCACACACAGGCTAGAAAAATTAAAGTTTTATCATTAGAGTTCACATTCAATACCTAAAAATCATAACCATATTAGCATTCACAGCGCTCAATATTCAGGTAAGTGCGCATTTGACAATCATGTTAGTACCATTTTAGTAAATATTTGGTGATTCGTAGTTGCGGATTCATTAAAGTTTTCTACGATAATATTGCACACATAATACCTTCTATATTTATGCATGCACGCAATCTCGGCATGCCCGCCGTAAAACCTCAATTACTCCGCAACCACGGATCGCATCACTACACTGTGAATGGTCCTGGGGTTATGATTTTTAGATCTTGAGCGTGAAACTAATAGTAGAACTTCGGCCGGCATCATATGTCTTTTAGAGAGAGTTGAGAGCATATTTTCTCACGGGTACGACGGTGTGTTCAGTTGTTTTAGATGACTGGTTGCTTGAGACTAGTGTCACAGATTTTAGCAATATCAGTCTCACTTCGAAACAATACTTCTCCGAGGCCATGTTCCATTAGAAAAAAATACTTTAACGAGCTCTACCACTCCATATGTAGTCTTAATTTTTTTGTGAGACCCTATATATATATATATATATATATATATATATACTTGATTATAAGCATGCATCTAAATGTGCCCCTAACGTAAATTCAGTACCTTTCGGACCGGTGTTACTCGATTCGCCATCCCACCGACCGAAGTTCAACGGTGGCTTGTCTTTGAGGTCTTCTTCTTTGATCAGTCGCACGCCTCCGTCGTCTTCATCCTCAGATGAGCTACAATAGTAGTCTAACTTCTCGCCGAACAGTTTATCCTCCAGGGTGGCCATGGCAGCGGCTGAAAATGAGATCCGCCCATAAAAGTTCTAATTAGTTAGCGGCTAAGAACGCTTTAAACACAGTCAATACTTTACAGAATCTCCTGGGTGTTCGCTTTGGTGCTTTGGTATCATCTTGAGGTGCTACACTTCCAGCGTGTCCCAAAACCAATTGCATAAGTAGTGTACTTCAATCATAATCGTCGACTGATTTTGCCACAGGTAGAATAAAGAATTCGTATAAAATAGCCATCAGAATTAGATACCCTACCATATACGCATATTGACTTTGGTCTTGGTCACATCCCATGATTTATTATTTAAAAATAATTATTGTAGAACGCTAAAGGCTAATGTGCCTGCAGCGATATTTTCATATATAAGGTAATAAGCAAATGTACTCTCTTTGTATGTACTTCTACTTCTCTTACTAAGCCAAAATGCATATTTTGTATCCCATGCATTTAGTAAATAAATAGATCAATAAAAACACTATGATGGTCGGCAATATTAGGCAACCGAGTTGTCACGCTTGCATCGCCGAGTAAGCAAAAAACAACGCAGGGCTTAAAAAGAAGAGAAATGTCTCCACCTCGCCTCTTGAATGCTATGAATGCTAACACTGTAATTTCCGATTAAAATTAAACAAATCGTAAATATGCTGTCAGCGCCGAACTTGCTCGCAAGCTGATATCGGCTAAAAATAATGTGATGCACCCACTCGTGTTTGTAGTGGCGACAAACGGCGATAAAAATTAAAGTATTTATGAGTACTCATTTTCGTACAAATATAACAAACATAACACTCTTAGGAGGTCGCAGATGATCGACAAAAGGTGCAGTTTCTTTAGAACAATGTTTGTATTTGGCTATTTGTAAAGGAAATACGACGTTTATATTAAGAGCTATCGATTTAAGTAAAACGTGTTGTTCGAAGTAAAACGTGTTGTTCGATTGATATGGTGCACCTGCTATTTACGCTATTGCTATTTGCATATATTAGTACGAATAAAACCGTAGTATGTGTCTACAGATGCATGGTACCACCTGATGTTGTAGTAGTAATGGTGTCACACGCCACCGGAGTCGACGGCTTCAACTGGACGAAAGTCTCTTGTATTTAGGCGAGTAATCTTGGAAACCTATTAATTATACAGTGCTATATTGTGCGTTCACTGCTAGTCTGAACAGTTCCAGAGTTTGGCCTGGAAAAAACATAGCACTTTTGCTTCACCCCGCGTTCTATTTTGCTTGTAAGAGTCTCTAATTATAATCTACCAGCATTGCGTACAATAATAGTATTGTAAAATAAGATTCAAGCGTGTACAAAAGTATCATGCGTCTCTCTCTGACTCGAAGAGATCACCGCAATGTGGTCCGATCGAGAAGGGTGCATATGCATATATATATATATATATATATATATATAAGACATAGATATACGTACATAGGCAGAAGGTGGCGAATGAATAGAGCTCTCTGTTGATTGGAGACCGCACTATTCCACGGGCCAGTTAGTAGGCACAATGCTCAATTGATCACTTCACTCACTGCAAACAGGCAGGCATTGTCAAATATTTTTGTGAGTTCCTATAACTATGACGCAGCGCAACAAAGCGCTGTAAATTTTACTTGGTGCTTGGATATTATGCCACACCTGGGCGTCCGGAGTAGAGTTTGCGTGGTGGAATCACACGTCTTTGGTGTTATTAGATATGATTTTGGGTTTATAACTGAGTGATGGCTGTTTTGAGGTTTGTTTGGGCTTGAGTGGTCCGCCTTCGTATCTACCTGGAAGAGGACTATTAATATTATTATTATTATTCTTTTTCGGGGCGGCAGTGTTTGCATCCAGCCTCTTTCTCCTTCTGGTTGGTATATTGTAACTCGGTCGTCGTTCGATACTTTCATTGGTCCAAATAGCAGCTGATTATTTTAGCCAACATTTGTCTGCAAATCGCAGGCTGACGCAGAAGCTTCGCTTCGACAAGCCGCGCTAGGTGCTTTGCTAGATCTCGCTGTCAACGTCGCCGGCGCGCGTCACCTAGAGCATACCTACAAAGTAAACCTCACAAAAAAAACCCTACAAAGTACTGCAACAACTATAGGAATAAGAAGGGCAACAAAATAAGTAGCCCCGATATTTAACTGAGCCGCTATTGAACAAATTTCCGAGTTGTTGTCTGTTTTGCTTGAAACAAGCTTGGCATTTTCATAGCGATAGCAAAGCGGGCACTTTGAACTGACGTCATCTGTCAGCTGAAAGTCGTCGTCATCCAAAATCCCGCAGTCTTTACACATGTGTAACGACTGTAGAGTGGCATCATTATTATCAGCGGCTATGTAGGTTGAGAGAGACAGCTTAGCGACAGTTGCTGGAAGCGGCTCGCTTAGCGGAGAAAGCGCTGCGGCAACAGCAGCAACAGCGGCGGGTTTGAATTTGGAGTCGTAAGAATTTACGACTCCGTACAGTTCGACGTGGCAGAGGAGTCGGGTGAAATAAAACTTCAGCCGTGGTGGTAACAATGTCCGCGTTTTCCTCCCAGCAACCCAGTTAGGCCCTGACACATGGTAATCAGTCAGGACTTGGTGATGCGTGTGTGTACTCTATGTATATATATATATATATATATATATGTATATATATATGTATATATATATATATATATAAATATATATTTATATATAGATATATATATATATATACATATATACATATATATATATATATATATATGTATATATATATGTAAGGTCTATATCAATGTCTGGTAATACGTGATTTTTCTTTGATATATATTATGATTGCAATGTTAACTCTTAAATCTTAATATATGTAGATATATAGCTTCAAAAAGGCATGAGATGCAGATGCGCGATTGAGCCCGCAAATTCTTCCCGTATCAGGGTTGCCGGCCATGACCTACACTTCAACTCTTAGGCAATACACCACAATTATGTGAAAAATGATAAACACTCTTTCGTTGACACACAGCAGCAGTGGCTATTACACCAAAGTTTTTTAGGAAAGTCGGCGATTCCAAGCACAACTCAGCCGACGTACTCTGAGCTTTGGTCTGGTCAGAAAACATGAGAATACGCGATTATGTCTTCACTACTCTTGGTCAGATTTACACTTTCTCACACAAAATTTGGATAGGCCTTTCCGGCTACGGCCGGCATGTTTTTGTTCTTAGCAGCACAAACGAATTCTCAAAACCAACAACAACGACAACCACAAAAACAACAACATACATAATAAGCAGATGTTATAGCGAAGATACGTTGTCTGACGAGGATGTACTCTCGACAATTTCGGCTTGCAACGAACCTTCTATGGTGCGGACACTCGGAATGCTAAAGTAAACAACGGCGAACGGGAAAGGGTAAACCGGTAAAGTAGCGAGTAGCAGACGAAGTTGAAGTCATTCCTGCTGATGACTTACTTATTACTGACTGTCGTTCTACTACGACAATGCTATCATTATATATCGCGCTCTCTCTCTGGCTCGCGCGCGGATATCTGTCCGTTTACTCTTGTTCCGTCGTTCGCTCTCGCTAGTTTTGTGACCCTTGCCTTGATAAGAACACACACACCCAGAGGTACAGCCAGGACCCGGGCGGTGAGACGGTAGCAGCGCTCTCGACAGGCGAGAAGGGTGTTTGGTCGTCGTAGGTCTTTCGTTGAGTGAGTTCGTTAAACTCGTTTCATCGGGCGTCGAGAGGAGATCTCGTCGTATTCATCCACTTGCTGACAGCTACCGCCAGTCCAGATTGACGGGCGGGTGAGTCGTAAGCAGTGTGACGATTTTCGGCGGTGGAAACAGCAGCACCAACGGTAAAAACACGTCGAGAAGAAGGTAGGTCCATCATACATTTGTACCGTTGTTGACGCCGATCGATGTATATATCGGTTGGCTGGTTTATCTTTCTGTCTATCGGTGTGTCTCGGTAGAATTGTGTATATGATATACGCGAGTTTAGTCTAGATCAAACTGCAGCAGCAGCAACAGCACCACCATTAGCAAAAGCTAGCAGAAGTTAGAGGCGCGCTTGTGCCGGCGGTTCGGTGACCACAAACTCGATCCGGCCAGAGATCGATGCGGCCAAAAAAAAAGCCACGATTCAGACAGAGAAAAGATAGATAGATAGATGCCCGAAGCCGGTGTTGAACAACAATTTCCAGAACCACCGTAGTGTTCTCTTGTTCTATTAGTAGATTGTGGTTCGTTTGTTGATTTGTTTGTTAATATTTGTCTTTCAAACTCGACGACACAACAACAGGTAACAAAGCAACACCAACAGCTGTGAATAACGTTATAGATCTTGTCTGATCTGTCGATTTGACGATGTTGCCTCATGTGTTTTTTTGTGCTCCTTTAGATAGGAAGAGTAGAGTTTTTTCCTTCCAGAAAAGAATCGTGGTGATGTTGTTGCGAATTCTGTTGTTGTTGTTATTGTTGTTGCTGCTGCGGTTCTTGATGCTATTGTTGTTGTTGTTGTTGTTGTTGTTGTTTTGGTTGATTAAGTAGTTGTCAGCTGAACCGATTCCATTGATCGTCAATGATATGGTGATGGTAATCTTATCACGTTTTTTCGTCTCGTGGGTGCACACTACTTACATGAAAGTATTAGCAAAAAAAATATTATTATTTGAAGTAGCGGTCCACGTATTCACGTGCGTTGTATTGTTTTAGCTTAGTAGCGACAGATTGAAGTAACGGTACTACAAGCGGACTGGTCCATCTACGGCCGGTGTATGAAATCAATTGAGCCCCAAGCAGGCAGTCTGAGCGCGAGACGAAATATACATATATTATTAGCCTAGGTGTAATGCGCGGTTAAATTTTGTCATTATTGTCTATGCATTATTGTCTGTCAATAATATCTGGTCGGTGATGGGAAACGCGATCTACAGTGAACTTACGATAAGAATTGCAAAAAAAAAATTACTATGGTCAACATGGACAACAACAGTCTTAACATTAACAGTAACAATAATGAGAAGCATCAGCGGCAGAAACATTAACTATGTTAACGAGTCAACTGTAGTTAGTCATCAACATCTGCAGTTAGTCATAACAATAGCAACACGCTTACGAAAAAAACGCTGTTGATTTCTTACAGCTTTTTCTTATTATATCGGGGTATCGCTGTGGCAAATTGTGAACGAACGCAACGGCAATGTGGCGTCTTGTGTTCGATGCAGTTTCAATCAAGTTTCATTTTCGAGCCGCCGCTAATGCTTGTAAGCTGTTGATTTGAATAGTGCCCACAGTTCACCAAGCTACATTCTAGCTTAATGCGTATATGTGCGAAAACAATTATCAACTTGGACCCCTGCTGTGGGCCGTAAATGTATATATATATATATATATATATATCGATCATTGTTTCCCCACATATGCTTACTGAGCTTGAAGCTAGCTTTACGGAATTATCTTTGCGTGTATATATATATATATATATAGTGTTTGCTGAACAGTTTCTAATAAAACTGTTGAGCTTAAATTAATTATATTCCCAGCAATGTTTTCCAATTCTACTAAACTAAATATTTCTAAGTATATTAAAGACAAAAACAATCCGATTTCTATTTATATGACGTGTATGCAGGATGTTATATGGTTTGCTACCATGGTGTGTCCGCTTCGCTTTTAGAGACTACTCTGAAACAGATTCACTTGCCCTGTGCGGCTTTTGTTTTGAAGAAAATATTTCATGTTTTTTCTTGTATATATATATATATATATATATATTTACATACACAAACGGATAGACGTCACGCATGATCGCCGGCCGCTTGTGGTTCGATCTTTGTGTAGGTATTTTAATACATGCATATCAATATATCTGAAACATACACTTTTTGCTGCGGTTGGCAGTGGCGGTGCCGCAGGTGGTAGTATTACTTTGTCGTGGTATCTATCGCTCTCTATCTCTTTCTCTCTCTCTCTCTCTCTCTCTCTTAACCGTTAAAGCGAGTGGTTACGCTTGTCTCGGTGGCATTTGCTATGGTGGATTTTGCCTTTCTCTTACTCCTTTTGCCTCCCCGCGCCGCCCTGCCAAGATTCCTCCCTTGCTCTATCTATCTATCTATCTATCTATCTCTCTCTCGTCCCCTCTCCCCCCCCTCTCTCGGAGTTTTCTTTGTGCTTGTTGCTTTCTCAGATACGCTCGCACACGTCGACACACAAAGTCTGTGTCGTCGTTGCGTTCCCGCACGGGCGATCCTCCAATGTCGAGAGCGAGCTCGCAGCGGTCCGACCGTCTGATTGACTAACGGACGGTCCGGCCGGTTCATCATTGGCTGCTCCGGCCAACGTTTAGAGAACGCAGAACAACTAGGTACTACTACTACTACTACTACGGTCTAAATACTTTCTGGGCTGACTCTCAGCTCTCAAGATTTAACGTCCATGGCACTGCTTTTCGCATTCCGCTTCATAGACGGACGACTCCCATAAATACAAATGTGGGGCAACGGTGGGGCTCGAACCCGCGCACACCTATCTAGTGTCTCCTCTCCGGTTGCGAGGCGCAGACAAATTCTGTTGTTGTTGTTGTTGTTGCACCACGGCACCGGGCTTGACAGTTACCACAGTCTACGCTCGTCATAGTAGACAACGGAGTAATGGTGACGCTGCCGTCGTCTTGTCTGCATGTCTCTCTATCTGTCTATCTGTCTGTCTGTCTGTTTGTCTGTCCGTTCATCCGTCAGTCTCTCGCCGGGAAAATTGTTCTGTCTGGGGCGCGCGTTGTCGTTGCACGGCCGTAAGCAGCTGACGGCCGAGAGAAGACATGAGTCACGTGTCGGCCAACGACTCGAAGTTACAGTTAGAGGCACAAGCTATACTAGATCAGCAGTAGTCTAAAGACTACACAAGCTGGACTAGATCAGCAGCCTAGAACCACAAGCTGAACTAGATCAGCAGCCCTGGGACACAAGCTGGACTAGATCAGCAGCTTGGAGACACAAGCTAAACTAGGCAGTCTTGGGACACAAGCGTAAAGCGGCAGAGTCCGAGCAGCCGGTTTCAAGCAGCATTAGTACGACGGTAGGGGGAGATCATATGAGGCAGACGCATCTGCTGCTCCTCCGGCTGTGTGTGCAGTGTGCTCCATAATTTGAGCCTGTGATGGAATCGTAACAGCAGGAGCAGGAGTCGGTGACAACGGCTCAGCATGCGACAACCCTTCGCCCGCCGCCGCAGACCAAATATCTGTCTGTGCTTGATATTTGAACCTATTATTATTATTATTATGGTTTATTAACCATAATAATAATAGGTTATTATCCCGTAGGGGCATATACTGACACGTGACTGGTGTTTGCACATCCGGATATCTGAACCTATCAATCCAGCAAGCGAAAGGCATGTAAGTCTACAGATGAGAGCATGGAGCCAGGCAAACAGCAAAAAAGCCATTGGTGGTGGTTGACGGATGCAAGATTCGGACTCAGATTCAACTTCAGGTTAATTTTCGAAGAAGCAGCTTTTGTGTGTGCGTGCTTTTCAACGATTCTCAAGAAAGAAAAAATTCAATACGATCAGGTTTCGTGATTACTTTGTAGCCAAGGTATTCGAGTACCCGCAGAAAGACGGAGTGGCGCAATTAAAAGCAGCAAGCGGCAAGCTGGAGCAAGTTAGAGAGAACATTTGAGAGACATATCCGTCTGTGCATAGCTAGGATCCTCCTCTCTGCGCTTCCGTGCGTGCGTTCGAGCTTTCATGCTTGCGAGCCAGTTCCGCTGGGACGGAGACTCGAAATAAACTTTGACGGGGGTCAGATTACGCGCCCATGCTAAGTTGGTACCAAACTCAAGCGCAGGCTCTAACCAAGTGTAGGCTTACGTGTATATATATATATATATATATATATATATTATGTAATTATTACGTAATTTATTTTGAGGTAGTCCTGAAACTTATTTAACCGACCATATATATATTATTGCCACATTTTCGGCTATTTGTAGGCTATTCTAAGCAACGCGGCTAGAAGCAAAGTTGGTTGCTGTTGCAAAGGTAATTAATTATTGAGCTTGTTGCGTGGTATGCACACCCCTCTCTCTGTTTGTGAAGTACATGCGTACGGGGCAACACGAGGGGCTCATCTGTTGAGTTAGATACTATGTTTCGAGTGTTGCCCTCGTTGGGTCTCCCTGTCACGATACTCATTGACTGTCTGTCACGATGCGGTAGTGTGTTGTCATCGACACCTACTTGTTCCCAAGAAGGAGAAACATGTTTATTCAAAATTTCGCTGTTTATATTATAATTTTGCTTATACTTCAGGACATCCGATTTCGAAGTTGTCAGGGCTTTTTAACTCGTTGAATTGTACTATTAAGCTAGTCGATTTCTAGTGTAGATTGTGTTTTAAATTTCCGTTTTGGAGAGACAGTTTTGTTGACTATTTTTTAGTGCCAGTGTTTTTGTTTCCCCTATAAACGCACTTGACATATAGACACATCACTTGGGATGCGTTCATTTTACTGATTGTAAGCCGAACACACTGTTACACTGACAGCGGTTATTGCTAAGTGGAATGAATTGTACCTTGCTTAAGCGGCGATTTGCTACAATCGTTTGTGTGTTGTTGGTTGAGTTTGGCATATAGTCGTTCGTCGTAGTCGTCTCGGACGGACATAAGTTCCCGAAGCATCTATCAACCTTATCTCTCCTAAGTTGGTACGTCGGTTCTCGCTTAAACGCGTTCTGCAATGCCAATGTTGTTCTTTAATCTAATCTGCAATGGTTGTCCTCTCGCGGCGCTCTTTTCTCGTTTTCCATATTATTATTATTGTTATTCTTAGCGTAGTTTGCGATGTGCGCAACACTATCTACGTATGTGTGTCTGCTCGTATAGGGCGTGCAGTTGAACCATTGTAGCAGAAAGGTATCGAGATGAACTACGAGTGTGCGACTCGGCTTCGAAAAATGCATTCGGCGTGCAGCCTACACCGATAGATATCTGGATGACGTCGCAGATGATCTGCCTTCACTCGAACCTGCCGACTGTCAGGCTGTTGGAGAGGATGTTAGTCATTGTTGATGTTTTGGTACTCATCCGTGTTGGTCGTCACTGCTGCCAAGTCTGCAGCTTCGGGGTGTGCTCTTCACGAATGCTTCATCGATCAGAGTGATTCCAACTCTCAGGTTGTTGACTTGTCTTTTGTCGAACCTGTAGACAATTTGCTCTTTTGAAGCGTGCCTCTTTTTTGTTTCGTTTTTATATATATATATATATATATATATATATATATATATATATATATATATATATATATATATATCTAAAGCATTTAACTCCTCCTTTATAGAGAAAAAAAAAATATATATATATATATATATATATATATATTGTTTTCACATGTACCGATTAAGATCAAACACTCTCATCGACCGTGATCTCGAAATACTGGCACGTGCACGATTGATGTACACTTGTTGAGCGTCCATAGAGACCCTTTGAACACGACGAAGAGCGTGAAGAAGGAAAACAAGGAGCGGTCCTTCGACATTGGCGATGTCGGGAACCTCACGCTGTTGTGTCGCCTCTGCCCAAGCAGCCCTGCTGTCGCAGTGGCTATACATATTAATCTGCGGCGCACATCTGTTTGATATCTGTATGCGTACACAGGTATTGCACAAATTATGGCTCTATACTAGTAGCCAAGTGTGTGTCAGGGGCCTGGTCGTCGCTGCTGTCATCGAGTGTCTATCGTATCAATAATTGTTTGGTAATTTATTGTTTTCTTATGACCTCATTCCAAATCTGGAAATCTTATGAAAGATTCGAACGGGTGTCGAAGACGGCGTGTCGAACTGGAACCCACGACTTCTAGTTTCAGAGTCTCCGGCTATCTCTTCTACTTGATTTACTTACGTTTGTCTGTATTAGTTAATAATATTAACAAACGTAATTAAAGAAAACTAAATTGTCGATATGATATTTCTACTATAACAGATGGATCTACTGAAATTGTTGTTATCGCTGTTGCCGCTCACCCATGCAGTCAAGCTATCCATTATCATGCAGAGCGGACGCACATATATATATATATATATATATATATATATATATATATATATATATATATATATATATATATGTGTGTATATTTACATATATATATAAAAGAACAGCGGCCAGGTGAAGTAATCTCAAGAAGACAGTACTGCGTCCACTTGCGACAAGGGGCAAAGAGGACGGTTGGATTTTAGGGGGTTTGCGAGTGCCTTAGCAACGACGCCCGGTGTGCATAGATATGTTTATCAATTTAGCATATATAATTTTTTTCTAATATATATATTTTTATCGTTGCACTACTTCCCCCGCCGAAAGCGTGAAGAAGATAGAGTATTATGAAGAAACATCTTGAACTGTATATTATACTCAATCTGAGTGAAATAAATATATTTGAATTAAAAAAAAATATATATATATATATATAATTTTTTTAACCCAATTCGATACACCTTTAGAAAAGGTCTGTGTCGCGCCGGGATCGAACCCGCCAACCCGACTCCTCCAACTCTTAGACTGGCAGAGTCGACAGCCATGTTCGCTATTCCAGTCCGTCGACGACATACTACTTACTATACGGAGTATACCCCACAATGACGCAACACGACAAGCACGTACAACAAGCAGTGTCTCTGTGTTTGTTGCTGTCCGGTTCGTTGTATTCGTTAAATTCCAAAAAAAAAAAGAGCAACCTTCAGTCGGCATTGCCACCAGCGTGCCGCCAGCGGTTCGTGTCTGGCACGTGTGCCGGGTGGCGTTTTTCCTGCCCGCGCGTGCTCTCTCTATCTATCCATATATATATATATATATATTATATATATATATTATATATACTAATATTATATATATATAGTATATAGTATATATATATATATATATATAGTATATATATACATATTATATGTACCTATATCTCTATATATATCTATGTATATATATATATATATATATATCTATATGTATCTATATCTCTACTATCTATAGATATAATATATCTACCGAGACGCTATCTCTGCTGTTTGCTGGTAGCCTGGTAATCTGTCTATCGGTACGGCGGCTGCCTGTGATTGACATTGTTGTCGTTGCGACAGTAAACCAGTGACCGGGGACAGGAGTCTGCCGTCGATTCGCGTGCAACGAGACGCTCGATGGCATTCAGGTTGCGGCGCGGACGATAACGCCGATAAAACGCCGTCGCAAGATATGTGTTGGCCAGTGTGGCTACGCCGTCGAGCGCCGCTGAGAGCTCTATCGGTAACGAAACGTCGACGCGGCGTCAAGCGTCGCACTTCATTCATTTCGGAGGCTTTTGGCGGCCACCAATGTTCGACCAGTCATGCTGTACCGGGGACTGGTGAAGAAAATGGGCGGGCAGGCGATGTGAATGACTGAATCGCTTGTTCCTCAAGTAGTAGTAATGATGCTAGTTACTATTACTACTACGACTACTTAAAGTAGTATTACTATTACTACTTTTTTCATATAACCATATTCCAGCGGTACACTTTCGTTTTACATCACTGTTTACTATTACTACTACTACTACTACTGCTACTACTACTACACGAACGACTGCTGCTAGAGATAACAAGTAGTAATAATAACCATAATTAGAATAACCACCAAAACATTTATAAATGCTGCTCAAAAACTAATTTTGTTGCCTACCATTGCTGCCATCTCCATTCGGTTCTTTGTCGCGTTTTCGTTGTTCCCTTCATTTAATTTTCCGTTTGCCTATCTTTTTCTTCACTCTTCTTTCAAACCAAAACAGTTTATTTCCAAACATACGCTCCTTACAGGACATCCGTGTTTCATAAGTCGGCCAAGTCCATGTTGCCCAAAAACTACTTGTCATTCCAGTGACTTAATTATTCGTTGGGCTTATCCATCGACTCGCTGTCGTTCACCCGCCGCTCTCTGTGGAGACGCTCTCTGTGACGCGACATTGTAGTCTTGCTACGCGGTCTACCTGTGTGTGTATGTGTTTCTTCTAGTCTCTTCCCTTTCTGGCTCGCCGTCTGTCTTCCATGCTATACTTGATAAGATAAGATAACAAAATCCCCCCCCCCCATAGCATACGAGCGAGAACGGCTGGTTGTAGCGAGTAGTTTTTTTCTAGAAAGTATCTCGCGGAGAGAGAATCTTTGCATAGATATGGCAGAGGGCCCGGTAGACATGACATGCAGCTAGCGGGCGGCTGCGTCGCCAACCATACAGAGATCGCTCATCTTTTTGGCTGGCGTCGTTTGTGATAACTTCCTCTTTCTTTATCTTGTATATATCTATCTATCTATCTACTTTGCTATTTATCTTTCCATAATTATAGCCTGCTGAGTAAATCCCTCTGCTTCTCTTTTGATAGGCCTGTACTGGCTCGTTATCGCCCGATAACTCGGTTCCTCTTTCCCCGCGCCCGCCGCTGTTTCGGTCTTTCTATCTTTATCTCTCTATCTGTGTGTATAGAGAGATTTGCCATATCAGCACCATCACTAAGGAGACGTCAGCGAACGTTAGGATCTTGTATGCCCTCTTATGATAATCATGACGATGCCTCAGATGACGCTGGTGGTGCTGTGGGCATACAATCGATGCACTATGCCACGATGCGGATTCTAACGGCGACCTTGCTTGGTTACGGTGCCCTTAGTTCGGTGCTAAATGTCTAGTCTTTGTGACGGATACTCCAATATATATATATATATATATATATATATATATATATATATATACGCACGAGTATACGTAATTTCTTAAAACAATAATACTAATGAATGGGGGTTTGTTTTTATTTTGGTTGGCAGCACTCCGCTAGCAAATAAGTGGTACTCAAGCATTTACGACTTTGAGTCGGAACTGAACTGTGATTACTTTCTTCGTTTGTTATCTGTTGCCAATCGAATTAAGGCTAATCCGTCCGTGTAAGGGAACCGTCAAACAAGAGGGACACTTATCAATGTGAGCGGAAAGGTTTCTCAGTCGTTTTTTTCCTAGACGGCGATCATCTATAATTTCCAGCAAATGATTTTTTCTTTAATTATGCATATACGCTTATCTATCTACCGCCGAAATTAGCACATAGCAGGTATGGATAAACCGAATAAACCGTGGATAAAATTAAGACAGGGGTGCGAGATGCTCTTAAGTTGGCGGCTGGCCAATGTTAAGAGAAATTCTCCTGCCGGCGAATGAGTATATATGTGCCTTCAAGCTAGCTTAAGAGTCGAAAAAAACGTTCGGTATATGTATGTTTGTATTTGTTAAACCAGTTATGCATGTTGTGAATTCCTGTGACTCTCTCCGGTTCGACCGTGTGGGATACTTTGTTAGGGTTTGTCAGGGGGGGGGGGGCATATAAGTATAAACGAAGTCACTTTCTGCGAGCTGTGGTTGCGGAAAAGTTCAGACTTTTCAGCGGGATGTCCAGATCAAGTGCATGCATGACTGTTTTGCGACGCCGCGGCTGTCGCGAGACACGTCGGCTGTAGTGAACGTCGCCACACTGTCATTTATGCATACACTTAATCTGGACATCTTGATATGATGATGACAAGATGGTACATATTGAAATTATGTACCATCTTGAAATGCAATGTTATTGCGAAATAAACATATTGTATTGTTAATCTGGACATCCCGCCGAAAACTCTGAATTACTCCGCAACCACTCGCATTGCCATGCGTTTGGTAGCAAAATAATCGTCATAAAATGCGCGTTTGCCTGAAGATGTTTGTTTTGAGCGCTGTGGGTGGTCGTAGAGTAATGCTTTTGAGATCTTTTGTGTGAAAGCTCATAAAATAACTTTATTTTGGCGAATTCTGTTCTAAACGACCATGCCGCATCTTTTGGAGGAGACAGAATTTCCTCTCGAACCCGACGGTGTGCTTAGTTTCATGTGTAGGAGGACTGGTTGGATCGCAATTGTACATTTTGTGCTCCTATGTCGGGCAGAAACACTAGTGTCACAAATTGTAGTAATTTCACTCTCACTCCGAAACAAGACTTCTCAGAGATTTTGTTTGTACATATACTTATATATATATATATATATATATATACATACATATACTTATTTATATATATATATATATAAGATCGAGTGCATCGAGGTTTTGCACTTGATACATTTTGGCAACGAAAAGTCGTTTTGTGCAATTCGAGAATTGTATGCGAGTATGTTATCTGTGATGTATGTAGAATGAATTTTTTTTAATGAGGTTGTTTTATATTTGATGTGTCTGTACGACTATTAATGTACATTGCAGAAAAACGCTGCTTGCGTGAGCAATTGACGATTTGGCGACCTGGTGGCAGGGACTCCGACGGTTGCTCTCTCTCTCTCTCTCTCTCTGCTGAAGTTGGTGACAGCCGGCCAAGGTTTTTCTCTAACCAACGTGTCGTCGCAAATCAACAAAACGCTACCTCTTCACATCGGATCACCGCTCCCCCGACTGATTCGTCTGCATTTCGCAAAATGACTGTTCACTCGAAAGAGCTGGAGCCGGTCGGCAAAGTGAACATCGATGTGCCTCGATGGGACCAGTCGACGTACTGGGGTCGAGCCCAGCACTTCTTCACCGTGACCAACCCTCTCAATCTACTCTGCTCGGACAAGGAGCTCGAGCACAGCAAAGATGTCGTCACTCGATACAGGTTCGTGAGCGTTAAGCTGCTACGACTGACGGCCGCCCGCTGATGTGAGAGAATCTTCGGTGCGAAAATGAGTCCTTTTGTTTGCCTCGTACGGGCTTCACAGTTCTGAACGTTGAAGTTGTCTTTATTGAACTGCATCCTCGGGCTTTCGTCGTCACGTATGATTCGAGTTAGCTTCAAGATTACTTTTCGTTATGATATAATACACACGTTACGTTTTTTGGCTAGGTATGATTATGTTTACTAGTCGACTAGTGTGCTCTCAGGCGTGTACGAAACATCATGCGTTTGCCTGCCTGGCGCTTGCGAAGGGATTACTGCACTGCCTCTTGCGAATAACATGCCGAGAGCATCTAACAGCTGGATAAGTGTCAATGTTAGATGCATACTCAATATGAGTGAAATCAATATGATGATTTATAGTTACTAGTGTGTTAACAACAGTCGACATGGCGGTCGTTTCACGGCACTGGCAATGGTGGTGACTACTATTATTATTATTATTATTATTATTATTATTATTATTATTATTATTATTATTATTATTATTATTATTATTATTATTATATTAGTGTGATTAATCGTTGTTTTTGTTTTTATTAGTTTTATGAGTTATGTTTGTGCTCAACATAGTATAACGCATAAATGGTGCGTGTCTTTGTGCAGAAAGGGCGAGCGCATCGAGGGCCTTACTGTGGAGGGCCTGTGGAAATGCAAACACGTCTACGACAGCGCGTACCATCCTGAGACAGGTGAAAAGGTAGGTCATATCTGATTATTTATTTAGACAATGAAATACAACTGTAGCGACAACTTTGTCAAACGACCACTAATACTATATATACGCCTGCTCAGATCCAGAACACTCCAGCAAACTAATATTTACTGGAGTACTATTAGTTTTACTAGTTATATTTTTAAAACACACGTATATGATTTAACACGGTGCAAGGAATAAAATAAGCTATCATCCCTGTACTGCGCACACGGGCTTACAACCTCACGAGCTATGCGACCATAATGTTGCAAATAAGATATTGTAAATAAAAAAGAGGTTACTATATATATATATATATATATATATATATATACTGGTACTATTGCACTCCCGTAACTAAGTATATTTTCGTCAGGAGCTATATATATATATATACACGCATATAGCTCCTGACGAAAATATACTAGTTACGGGAGTGCTATAGTACCAGTATCGATTGCAGCTAACATCGACATCGCTAACTAAGGTTGTTACTGTCTATCCGTAGAGCCTGTTTATTTTTTGTGTCATCTCATGGGCAATCTCGCCTTTCTATGCCATCCTTGCAGGTGATGCTGATCGGGCGGATGTCTGCCCAGGTCCCTATGAATATGATGATCACTGGCTGCATGATGGCCTTCTATAAGACAACCCCACAGGTCGTCTTCTGGCAGTGGATTAATCAGAGCTTTAACGCTATCGTGAACTACTCGAACAGGTGAGAAGAAACTAATCTGTTTGATTTCTCAAGCGGCACACCATCAATTACCTGCGCGTTTTCAACCTGCTGGTCGATGATAGCAGTATTTACTTATTGTTTTATTAACCATGTATTGGTTTACAACGGTGGATGCTTATTATAGTTGACTCCGAAAGATAAACAATTTTTTGCTTGAAGAATGGCAAATGCGGGGTACGACTGATGATTAACTCCCTAATATTTCCGTTTATCAATTCTATCAAAGATGGCTGTCGTAATATGTTCGAGGTGGGCACGCACATGCGCATTTAGAAATTGGTATTCTCTGTCTTTTGCGCATGACTAGCGTTTTGCCAACCTAATTTTGCTGTAAGCAGGCTGTGCTCCCCGCTAGAATATGACGCCCCTTTCCTATTGTTAGCGGCGGCAGAAGTTGACGCAGTGTTTCGTTCGTTTCGACGGTTTGTTTTTGTATTGCAGATCTGGCAAAGACCCGATTCCGCAGTCACAGTTGGCGTTCTCCTACGTTTGTGCCACGTCAGGGGCGCTAGTCACGGCCATTGGCCTTAATTCGCTCACACGCAAGATGCCTCCGCTTGTGGGTCGATTCGTGCCGTTTGCTGCTGTTGCCGCCGCCAATTGCGTTAACATCCCCATGATGCGAATGAGGGAGATCCAATCGGTATATAGACGATTACATACAGATTTAATTGATTTTATCCTACTAATTATATATATATATATTTACTAGCGGTTCTGAATATACATATAATTATGCATGGTGAGCATGCTTATACTTCATGGAAAATAGATTGTAAACACTGGTATTGATACTGTTTATAATACAGTTTATGTGGGGCGAGTGAAAGGATGAGCAAATTACCAATGTGTTAAATTCAAGCGGTCCAAAATAGACGTATAATAGTAGTAGTATACCACGCCCTAAATTGACCTTTGCGGTGAAAATATTGTCATTGTCCTTTAAGAGAAGACAATCTGTTGAAGAGGTCCGTTTGTGAGTGTACGCTGGATAGAGCTTGTTTGCCATAATCTTGCGCCATTGCCAGTTGCCTGCACTCATATACGACAGCAAGAAGAGATGGCTAAAAAATGGTGGTGTTGAAGCTAAAGGTCTAGCAATACATATGCAACGTACGGTAGTTAATGTTGCTTTTCGTTGCGTTCGATGATTAACGTTTATCCAACAGGGCATTACGGTGATGTCTGAAGATGGCACTGAATTGGGCCAATCGTCGACAGCCGCTAAGTGGGCCATCTCAATGGTTGTCTTATCGAGAGTGGGCATGGCATCGCCGGGAATGGTGGTCCCGCCGCTTTTCATGAACGCCCTTGAGAAGAAAGGTCAGTTAGCATGTCAAATAGACGAACATGAATGGAATAAAAACAATAATAACATACACTTTAGCAACCTAGAACGCCTACGCCAAAGTAGCGCACTTATATTACTTTTGTCTTTTGTTATATTATTATATACTATTATACTTATGTCTTAAAGAAGAAGCAGAAAATAGGCTACCCGTCAAATATCGACACCACGGTTGAAAACAGTTTTGTACATCTTCGACTAGTTTTCTGTGCTTTATAAAGTGGAGCTTTCAAGCTAGGACGCATTTCATAAATACGTGTTGTCAGTAACTTGAACGTTTTTTTCATGTAACGATGGCGAATGGTAGCATGATTCCGCTTATCGAGTAGTCATATTAAAGTGCTCCATATTTCCGCGCGATATCATTAAAGGCAGAAAGTAGCGTAACGTTCTCGACACACCATCTGATAACGCGATCGACGGAAGATTGCAGGGCGCTATGTCTGCAGAGTTTGCACACATAGTTCTCGATTTTATGGCATTCTCATTCCATACACAACAATGTGGTAATCGTGTCAAGTTATTCGGCAAACAACAGGTCTGTTAATCTAGTTTGCTTGCTCTCACCACGAGGTGAGTTCCACAGCTAGCGTCGACGATACGTGCTGGGCAGTCCCAGAATGCGTTTGGTAAAGCAGGCCTAAATCATATATATCATCGACAGGAAGAGATATGTAAGCTTATTGCAACTATTCAGGACCCAACGGCAAACACATATGTTTATGCCCAAGACAAAAATGGTGCATAGCAACAGAACAAGCGGCCACCCGGGGTGCCAGGCGGCACGGGGAAGCGTTGGATAAGGCCGTGTTCGATGTTCACTTGGAGATCTAACAATGCCTTAGAGATAGATACCTTAAGCCATTGTGATGATTCTAAGGGTAAAAACGGGTTTAACCTAACATTATTACCATTGATTGTTCTTCTTCTGTTGCCGTCCCCGTACTTTTGTCATCCAGGCTTCTTTGTGAGATACCCGTGGGCGAACGCCCCGATGTCGGTGGGTCTGGCCGGCCTGATGCTGCTCTTCGCCACACCGATGTGCTGTGCGCTGTTTCCGCAGAAGGCGTCGATGCCGGTCGAGTCTCTCGAGCCCGAACTCCGCGACAAGATCAAGAAGGACAGCAACGGCAAAATCCAAACCGTTTACTACAACAAGGGTCTCTAGACGAGACGGCCCGTACACGGGATGATAAGGACCACCGGCCCAGGGCGGTTGAGGCCGAAAGATGGCTACGACACTCGCGCGGCCCGGGTCGATTATTGGCAGTCGATTGTTTTCTAAGGGTTTTGCGGAGGCGGCGGCGACTGGCGCCACTGCAACAGCAACACAACAAAACGTATTTACCCAACTGTGCACTATGACAAGAAATTGGTTCTTTGATCGATGGGGCGGGTGGAACCTCATTGATAGGTTGTATCGCGAAGCATGGAGATTGGCAGACGCTCTATGTTAGAAGAACTCTGATCGCATTTTTTTTAGGGATATTTTGTCCTAGAGGTCTCGCATATGCGTTTATGCCTCACAAACTGCGATCCTTTTCAAAACATTCCACCGCCTATGTTATATATATATATATATATATATATACAAGTTCTGTCAGAGTTTCTTCAACAGATTCCTCTAGATGTATTGCTGCGATTGCTTCGTGTGCAGACGATTAGTATGTGTGAATTTTGCTACAGTTTGGGAGATGCCAGTGAATCGCGTTGTGCTTCCACACAATGAATAGTACACCATTACTATCAGGTTGTAATAGAGGAATCGCCTTGCTATTTACTCTATCTATATATTGGATCGTGTCCACAAATGCCGGTAGGCATATTCAATAAGATATATAGTGGTTTATGGTCGTGGCTGTTTTAGTAAATCAAGTTCAATGTTATTTTGTTGATTTTTTGGAAAGTGTAGGTGTCACTGCCAATATACGCGGCGATGGATCGGCGTCAAGTCATGCGCAGATTTGTAGTCGCCAAGGCCTAGAATCAGTGGTAGTCTAAATACCATTCAGATTAGTTCACTATTCATAGTTTTTAAATAATAATTGTTTGTTGTATCTAGAACACTAGCTCGGCGCTAGATACTGTACACGACATATTATGATTATTATTATTGATGAAAGCATTACGATTATTAGGGATACTAGAAATCTATTATTTTCATTTCATTATAGATGGAGATCTCTCTCTATCGAGAGACAAAGAGAACGAAGGAAAGGAGAGAGAAATATATGTACCTACATAAATGATCTTTCATGATACCTGCATACAAACATAGAGCAGAGTAAAGACGATCGACTGACATACTTTACTCAGAAGGAATTGCGCTGAGTATATGTATATATACATGCATTGTGAGGTCGCTCCAAAGAACGCAAACGATCAACTGAGATCAAACGAGATGCCTGGGGTGTGCTTTGGGCAGTGAATAGGCATGAGGAAAAGCGTGTTTGTTTTAAGCAAAAAACAAATTATTTCCTTGCAAAGTGCATCCTGAGAGATGATCCCATGTGTCTCGTTGTTAGGCTGGTTGATCGTTTAAGGATACGGCTTGGGCTGATGTTGGCGGACTCGTGTGTACTAATTATTATTTTTCAACATGCACGCAATATCCGTCGAACTAATCGTGAGTGTGAAATACAGTCATAATTTTAGGGGGGGAGGGGTATCTAACCTATACAAGGTGGTTAGCTATAGCATATGTCATGTCGCATCTTGTCTTTGTGGCTACCACGTATACTGCCACGCCTGCACTCCTCTGCCGGACCATTTGTTGCCATATTTTAAGTGTGCTGTTTAGGCACGCATCAGCGTTTTTGCCAATGGCAGAACGATTGTACCAAACGATCGATTTAACACCACGTGTACATTTCGAAAACGGTTTAAACTGATTTACTTAATTATATATATATATATATATATATCATGTCATTACGGGTGTGAATGTGTGTGATCGTCTATGCTCGTATGATTTTCATACTTGAAGGCTATATCAAGATACGTCAAACGAGGGAATATAACCGGTATGAAACGCTCCTTACCTCACCGGTGTTATGGTTGTAAATGGCAATACATTTATCGAATAAATGTTCTATTGAGTTGTTTATTTTGTGTTTTTACTACCACATATATATATATATATATATATATATATATATATATATAGAGAGAGAGAGAGAGAGAGAGAGAGATATTTTGCACAAACTATGGACAATTCCATTTAATGTTTTATTTTAGTTATCTGTAGTTTAAATTGAGGTAAATACGTACAAATGCACTTGTGTATAAATTACATTGCCATGTCGCTTAGCAGGCCGGACTTTCTGACAAGCTTGCTCCAACAGACCCAGCCCGTGTTGTGGGCGACTTAGAATTGACACGAGTTGATCTGCACGCTTAACAGCTTTTTGCCATCGGAGCGCCGTAAGAATTGCTCGAAAATGTCCGACGTCAGATCGCTTCCCTTCTGCAAGCTTTGGCAGCATTACTACCATGATTACCACTCCCACTAAGACAAGGCCTTTTCGCCCTATTAGATCGCAATTCGCCGTTGCTGGTGGTCTTTCATAACGATCCGCTTTATCCTGCACCACCTATACATTGGAGAGAGCGAAACAGAGTGAGAGTATGGTGGTACACTCAAATACACCGTATATATATATATATATATATATATATATATATATATAACGAGAGATATCTGATGCGTCTACATACTAAGGATTTGCCAAAGTTGGGCAATCGTCGGTTGTTGCAGTTAAGTAAGCGTTTCGCGATTGTTCCGTGGTGTGTACATCAAAAGTCAGAGCTCTATCTGCCAGTGTTCTGACAGGAATCATCAGCAGAAGCACGCTTTCAATTTCGCCACACTCTGGTCGTCTTGTCTCGTCTCGTTCTCGATGTTCACGTGATGATAGTTCTGACAGGAATCATCAGCAGAAGCACGCTTTCAATTTCGCCACACTCTGGTCGTCTTGTCTCGTCTCGTTCTCGATGTTCACGTGATGATAGTTCAATGCTGGGCACAGGGATATGTCGCCTGCGCGCGGAAATAAGTCGCCCGTGCACATGTATATGTTCCATTCATTTATTTCACTCAAAATGAATATAATATATACTGCGTGATACCGTCAGGCCGGCTCTACTTTAGCTTCCCACTCTGAAATCAATCAATCATAATTATTTCACTCAAATAGAAAATGTACAAGATGGTTCATGTTATCAGTAAACAAAATAATTTGTTGTCCTGCCGTTCCGCCGAGAGAAGAAGTACAACGATCTTCTTTGCAATACCGGACAATCAATCACGTGGTACTTAACTCATTGCTGCGAGCAGAACCGACTGAGCACCACTAACTCCCTACGGGAGCATACGAGGTGATGGAACCCGTGTACGATACCTAGTATAGACATCCCTGTCATCGCGGGGCACCTCGGCCCACAACCAGGAAGACTTAGACGTCGACCGTTCTTACCTCCGTCGCTGCCTCCGTGACTTTGCATTCCCACTCCGAAATAAAACAATTGTAGGGTACTGTACGCAGCATTTTTGGCCAGCGTACTCAAGTGTTTCAGTAGCTGCTGGGCATCCGGACATAAAACACACAAAGCGGCTCTCTGCTCGCATCGACAAAGCACCCGTTTCATATGAAGTAAAGAGTACCTCTCAAGCTGGTTGAAATTCGCCAGCGTGAGCGTGAAGTGACTCCATGCTCTGTTAAAACCATACATCAACTCCGGAACAACCTTATGTATGAAGAGCCTCACTGCTGAGAAACCGGACAGTCCTCAGACATTACTTACTTCGCCATAAAAATAGACAAGAGCTGCCCGTATCTTAGATAAAAGCCGTACGTTTATATGCGCTGTGAGAGTCGTTCACGTGTAACGAACCCGAAAGCCAAAATACGGGAAAGAGGTAACTAGTCGGCCGCAGCCAATCGGCCTGAATTTCATGGCTTTGTTCCTCATGAGATCAAGAGCATCAAGAGCGACCTTGGAGATCGTGATAATCTAGTCTATACGTATAACGATTTGGCCAAATGCATACGCCGAAAAATGCTTGTTGAGGTGAAACGAGCCTCCCAACAAACCTCGTTATTAACTTGAATTACTTACAGGCTACGGCTGTAGCTGAATCGAAGCTTTCATACGAGCGTTGTTCGAAAAGCCCGTGGGGGAGTTCAATCGGTCGTTTTCCTATATGTAGAATATATAGCCCGCTTCCTCACAGCCATGATTTTTTCGTCGTTTTTGTCTATATAGAATTTACACGTAATTTGTGTCATTGTAACGTTTTCGGCTCTGTTTAGAACGGTTACATTTCTATATGGGCCTTTGTTGTAGTTCCAAGATTGAACCTGACATTGAGCACACCAGAAGCCAGACAACCTACTAGCTACCTACCCGGGTTATGCCGCAAAAATAATAATAATAATAATAATAATAATCTTTCCGCATGATGTCAGCACTTAGAATCGGCGCTAGCGTCTGCGAGCCGTTCCAGTGCAAACTGTGCGGGGAGATGGTGGATTCCAGTGGCCTACACCCACTGAGTTGCCCGAAGAGCGCCGGTAGATCGTCCAGACATGCTGAACTGAACGGTGTGATCATAAGGTCCCTTAGGAAAGCCGGTATACCATCTACACTTGAACCGAGAGGTTTAGTGTCCGCTGGCGAAGAAAGACCTGATGGGGTGACCATTGCATTATGGTCACATGGAAAGTCCCTAGCTTGGGATGCAACGGTTTCGTGCACAACCGCGGCTTCCTATTTACACCACAGCTCTGTTGAGCCGGGGTGGGTAGCAAAGCACGCAGACGCCAGAAAACGGTTTAAATATGCTGGACTGGAAACAAGATATATGTTTGTGCCTATCGCCATGGAGACACTAGGACCAATCAGCAAGGGAACCGAAGCATTTCTCAAAGATTTGAGTAAGCGAATTCAGGAGGTCACAAGCGACCAAAGAGAGGGTCAATTCTTGAGGCAAGCATTGTCCTTGGCCGTTTGCAGAGGAAACGCGGCATCTATTTTAGGCGCCATGGAGTGAACTAATTATTTAAAAAACTTTGCAATAATACGTTCAGACCTCTCAACTGTAACATCGTTTAACATGCAATAAAGATAATAATAATAATAACAATAATCCAGAAGCAGACTTCTCCTAAAAGGCATGTGGTACTATAATCTCAGCTTGAAACCATCCGTTTACTGTCATTTCTGCTACTTATAGCAGACTAAAACTTATCCAGGCATAGACGGCATAGAGAGCACAGACGGCATACTTGATTGTGAGCAGCAGAGGCGGTACAGCAGGGAAGGTCCAGGGTCTAAGTGACGAAACAAGGCTACGGGTGAATCGCAGCAGCCTGGCTTTCTGTTTATGTATAGATCGGTCTGGCTCAGTTGGCTACGTCTGAGTTACTTCTGGCGGATTTATTTAGACAAAAAAATTAGGCTTTTGGGTAAACAAGGATGTCCGGCCTCGACTAGCCGTCCTTGACTCTCCGTCTACCACACAAAGAACGACAACGTATGGGTATCCTGACGTGCAGCATTATCCATTTAGTCTACTGTCTTCTCTTTAGTTGGATCACCTCTCCGCCTACCAACGATGCAGAAGGCGTAAGAGTGAACGTGACGAGGTTGAAGGCCATCAACTTTTGGGGAGTCAGGTGGGGCAACGAATAAGAATCGGTGACTTAATCTTGTAACATACTGCTTATTATGATATACACACTAAACAACAAGCAATTGTCCTTCGTCAAAGCTTTTGCCTTGAATGTTTAGTCCAGATCTCTCTGGTTCTCCACTTCACGCTCGGATCACCACTATTCTTATGAGCAAAACTGTTTATTTTTCCGCTGATTCAGGCCTCATGGCAGCTGTATTAGTAATTGTGTGCATGCTTGTGTGTAAATGTGTTTTGCGTAAATGTGTATAAGGTTTCAGTACTAAATCTATCATCAGTGTCCTGACGAAATACCATACTCCCATAACGCATATATACATACAAACAAAGAACAAACCTCATCTCGGCACAATATTCACGTTATGATATTAGCCTGATAGCTGACCTAAACTTTATCTAGTTATTAGGTAAATTCGTCGAAACTTCATAAAGTCTGTTAGCTAAGTTATTTCATTTCGTCCGATCGACAGAAAGACATAGGCTCTTCAACTAGGTTATACTGATTTCTCAATGAACGCACTTTCATCCTTAATTAGGAGGATTACATGAGATAGCAAAATACAGTTATTATAAGCATAGAGTCGAGATCAATTATGATCTTATTGGTTCTAGGAGCAAGTGCTCGCCAGATACTGCACTCTGAGTGCGACCACCCAGTCATTGAAAGTGTGGTCAAAGAGATCGAGCGACCACTGGGTTGGTTTGAGCGATGCGAATACAAACCGCGTCTGGTAGAGAAACGCTCGGATGGCAATTACCAGTTACAACCATTATCGCCTATCATATCAAACGCGAGATCTATAAAAGCGTGATCGACATTAGCTCAGAGCAGCTGGGCAACGACGGCCGAAATTGCGTCGATCAAAAACATGTGCTTTCTCCACCAATCGAATTAGGATTTCCTCATTAGGGCTTTAATGTGGGTAGATTGCGTGAATAATTTGTGAGGACGTTGTCAACAATAAACTGTCTGCAGCCCGAAAGATGGCTGCCGCTTCGTTATATACCTGCCGCAAAATCTATTTTAAACTGCTAATGCTTAACGGTCTGAAGGCACCGCTTTCTAAACACTATGTATAACATAAATAATGGTTAGCCGTTCAGATTTTGAATCGTTTGTGGCCATATGCACGAATAACGAACGAAATATCTAACAGCTAGATAGGGAGAGAAAGAACAAAAAGAGGTCAAAAATGTCTGAGGCTCCGTAGAAACGTCTTTAATCCTAGGCGTACATCTAACCAAAATGTAACTTCTGTATGTTTCAGGACATGCGTACGTAATGTAAACGTATATATATAAATATAAATATATATATATATATATATATATATATACACTTATATATATATACACATATATATATATATATACATATATATATATATATATATATATATATATATATATATATATATATATACATATAAATATATATATTATCATTTATTTATGTGTGACAAAGTATACAATTGTGGTGTATACACTTATATATATATATATATATATATATATATATATATATATATATATATATATATATATATATGCAAATATATATCGATGCTGTACTTAGGTATAACACTAGACGCAAAAACAAATATACATAAAATAATTTATATTAAACAAATCCAATGTTATTATTATTACAACGCACATGTCTTGAACTAGAAGAAGAATGCATCGGAGAACGGTGTGGCGACTAAGGCAAAATAATATACGAGAAGGTATGCGACAACTATGCAGGCAGATTAGCAATCGTAACAAAAAGAGACGGCCATCGCTGCGTGCCTGATTAATTGGACAAGCTTTGAGCATTTATTGATTGCCTTTGCTGACTACCTGCTGTGTGTGCTACTGAGTATGCGGATATCTTGTTGCCGTAGCCGCAATTCGTTGCATCACATAGTGTCCATATGTGGTGGCCTTGTCAGAACGGGACACACAATATTTCTCCCCACGCATGTGGCGTGTCTCTGTCTAATGTGCAATCGGCTTAGATTGTTCGGTGAACACCATACGCGCCTGCACATGACGCACTGCAGTAGTAATTCCAGTACCGATGCTGTTGGTGATGGCAGCCGGAGTTTTAACTATGCGTATTCGGCCGTATCGTATACGATGTGGTATGCTTTAGTGAGAACTAGGCGCGTAAGCGTGAAGCCGAAGGCCACAGAAGGTTAGACAGAATTGCACGCAGGTACGACATGAGCATATTGACGCCATTCTGGTAGAGTCAATGAATATATATATATTGCACACATTGACTTTGCTGGCAGACAAAATCATCATTCAGGTGATCGGAGAGAGAGGTCTGGACGCTAAAGCTCGACCTTGGCTGGAGGGGATGTGGGAATCGCGGACGACAGAACGCTTCCCGCGGTTGGGTGCGCTTTGAGAAAGGCTTGCACAAGCAACAGGTTCGCTTCCTCGGCGACTTTGTCGGTAGGTGCTCCGTTCAGGGGCAACAGGTCCATCCACTGGGTGAGCTGTGTGGCCGGGTTCCAAAAGCCAAGGCCTAAAAAATGAGCGATTTCGCAGAATTCAGAATGTTATATATCTTCAAAAACGCCTCGACGGCTAGTTCAGGGCCAAAATACCAAGTGCATTAAAGAGCTGGAGGCATGAAGCATCTCTTTACAGATACATATATACATTACTCTAAAGTCAACTGACTAAATTATAGTGTAGAAAAATGTGGATGAGCTCTAGCCCAAAGACCCCCAAATAGTCGCAGATTCTCACCTCAAAATAGCGAAGATTATTCTCACTTGGGTTAAAATCGGTATGACGTTATTGAACGGGTCAGTAACTAAATCGCGCTAACAAACGCGGTAAGTGTCCTGGCTGCACTCGGAGTAGTGTTTACAGAGACCATATATATATATATATATATATATATATATATATATATATGTATCATGCATGATAATCATTTTCACAACTATCTATCTACAACAGGGCAACCTACCGGGTACCGGGGCGATGCTCTCAAGAGTGGGAAAGTCTGATCTGTCCAACCAGAGGATGCGGCTGGTTGTTGATGTCATCGTCGCCGTTGTCGTTACGGTAGGCGAACTGCCCGTGGTGGTTTCTGGCGCGGGTGCGACAGGCTTAGGGGTGTGGGCGGCCAGGGTACCGTCGAGCGACCTTTGATTTCGGACGATCAACTTGAGCAGGTGCAGAGAAAGGGGACTGGCGGAGTCGGTCAGTAGGATGATGGCCGGCGTTGCCCTCAGCGACGGGTCGAGCACATTTAGCGGAGTAACCTAACAGTAAATCGTAGAATTGATGTACATATTGACGGCATATCTAAAAAAAATTGAGTGTGCGTTCGTTCGATTGCGTTTTGTGACATAACTAGCTTCCGTTGCTGTTGTTATTTGCGGAGCAAAAACGCTTAATTGTTAATCATTTGGCGTACATTCAAGTTTGGCATAGCAGGACATTCACACACACACGAGTGTGCATGTTTTTGTTTGAAAGCATAAATACTCACACTTCACAACAAAAAGCTGTTGAGCTGCAGTCTAGTAATGTAAGTTAACGAACCGACCCATAGTTAGTTACAGGTGTGCTCAACGACGGCGTTCGGGCAATCTCGATCTGTTTCTGTTAAGAATGCGAATGCATTTGTTTCTAGCATTGTCCCTTTAGTTACCTGTTGTGAACACAACATATACGAAAGGCTCATCACTGTAGCTCCTTCTTCTAGTTCAACCATCGCTAAATCTCCACTTTTGGAGAGGGAAATGGTAACTTGAATCTCGAAAACAAAGATGAGAAAAAATTGGCCTTTGTCGAAGTCTTGAACGAATTATCGAGCGAGAAATACCCGCGCTTTATTTTTGTCTTGTGATAAATATATGTAAGAGGTATCCACCGAGAAGATTTGTTGCGAGACCGAGGTGGTCGCAAAGAATCCTATAGAGAGACAGGGCATTAAGGCGCAAAGGCTCCTCTGGCCATGCATAAGTTGTATTTGGTTGCCGTTAACTGTAGCCTTTACAGTCAGTTGCACCAAAAAGCGCACCCGGTCTAATTATTGGGTACAGCGGTGTGAGAAAATGACGAACACGACATGGTCGTGTTTGCCATTTTCCTACAGTGTTGCCGGTAGAAAAATCAACTCCAATTTCTATCCTAACATCAATAAGAATAATGCTATCCCACCACTAATTGAGGATCGGATTTGAAATTAAACTCCATCATGCAAGAAAATGTAAAAACGTTATAAGTCGTCCATACGTACAGTCACTTGGGGTGATATCATTTTCATATACATTTGCAGATTGCCTACCTTTACAAACGTATCCTTGTTGAAAACAAGCAGCTGTTGGATGTCCGCTAACGTCGCAGGGTTCGAGGGGCACCGGATGGGAGTTTTATCGAACTCGCGCGCAAGATAGATCTAGGTTTTGCATACATAAGACGAGTACGCATATGCAAACCATATAATGTATAAACAGATATTAACAAAAGCAAAAATATAACAATATATATATATATATATATATATATATATATATATATATATATATATATATATATACGCAATTATGTAAACAGTATGCTAATTATTCACATAATATGAAAGTAATGATCACAGTTGTTGTCAATCGTTGCTTTTGCAGCAAAATGTATGCAAGAAATCTGGTAGTATGCAAATACTAAAGCAATTCGTAGCTCTTAAAATGCAACGTTGTAGTCATAGCTAAGCTATTTGGGTCAACAACATAACGTTGTGAAGCGCACATTAATAACATATATGATGATGCTTTACCTGCCCGGTGGCGTTCAGTTTCATGTGTTTCGCGACAACTGGATCGGTAACGACATAAAAGTGAACCTGCAAAAATATAGTGAATTATAAGTTTATGTAAGCAATTAATTTGATCGACGTTTGTTTACTTGTTTCCGGTGGTGGTTATGTAAAAGTAACAAAATTATTTACAGAAACAAAGGTCGAACAGATAGCTATAACTACGCAAATAGATCCACGTTCAGGTGAGCTTATGCTTTCAGCTTTAGGATAGCCTCAAATAGACATATTTTTGCTCGCATTCTATTTTGGCTAATGTGTGATGTTATAATAATAATAATATTTATTAATTACATTATAATAATAATGATATTATTATAATAAATTGTTTCCTTCTTCTAGTTTCAACCACCGCTAAAATTCCACTGTTGGAGAGGGAAATGGTAACTTATCTCGAAACAAAGATGAGAAAAAAAAAAAATATAATATATAGATATATATAGATATATAGATATATAATATATATATATATATATATATAGATATATATATATATATATATAGTATATATATATATATATATATATATATATATATATATATATATATATATATATATATATATATATATATATAATATTAACTCTTCCCTGTCTAATAATAATAATACGTCAAGATCAGAAAATAGGTAGCCCAAAGTCGTTGTAGTACCTGAGTCCCGAAAAGCGATGCGGCCTGTTCGTAGACTTGCAATTCGGCGCTGCCCGCGATGAAGTAGCCCACGATCTTCATCTCCCGCACGTGGTCGAATGCGACCTGCAGATTTCCCGTTCATTGTTAGGTTCATCAAATATCCTCTTCAATGAATCTTCACGTATTTAGATAACTCTTACTAACAAGGCACTTGTAATCCTCGTCGCCCATATGCATGTGGTGAACTTTTGTTATTATGGAAATCATACATTTCTATATATATGGTTTATTTCGCAATAACATTGCATTTCAAGATGGTACATAATTTCAATACTATTCATTCCTTTTTTACAATTTAAACACTTCAGCGACCGTCCCACCCGGCGAAAAAGTGCAAAGACCGCCGATGCTTCTGGCAGCTCGCTGCGTGGTATTTAGCGCATATCTGCGAGCAGAACCGGCAACGACATTGATCATACATTTCTAATAACATCAAAGTGTTATATATATATATATATATATATATATATATATATATATATATATATATATATATATATATATATGTATAATGCATTTTAAATCTATTTCATTTTTTACGCTCTAGTTCATCCCTTGTGCGATGTAGGAAGTTTCGTAATAGCGCCTCAGTTTTTTTACTTTGCATTTGCTAGATTGTTCAAAACGTTTTTAGAATAAAAACCAATAATTCTCCGAGCAACTCAATGCATTGATTGTATTGAGATTTCAGAGCATTTATACCTCCTAGGTAGAAGTGTGTGTCCTTATACTTAAAATAGGCATTGACCTTTTCATTGTTGAAAAACGCTTTTCACCGAGACTATTCTTCAAATTTCCGAAGAGGAAATAATCACAGAAGCCAGGTCCGGAGAGACGGGGGGGAGGGGGTTGTTCAATAAGTTCGAACCTCAATTCGGTCAGTTCTGCCGATGCTAGCCGCGAGCTGTTTGCAGGCGCATTGTCCTGCTAAAACACGACAACCTTATTCTTCAAAGTTGACCGTTTCTCAGTGAGTTTTTGCTGCAGGCGGTCCAACAGTCCTGCATAATAGCCTCTCGAGGTCGTTCTACCGCTCTCATGGTAGTCGACCCGAAATTTTTCCACGTTGGTCCCAAAAAACATAGCCATCACCTTTCCGACTGATTCCGTTGTCCGCACCTTTTTCGAAAGTCCTTCACCGGATGCGTACCATTACCATGATGCTTCTTCGGCAAACCTCGGAAGTGTAATAGTGGACCTACATATTATCGGCGGTCACAAATCTGTGCCGAAAATTTGAGACGTATTTTCTCTAAATGTTAGCTAAATTTTGCCGAAAAGCGGAAACTTGCGCGCTTTTTTCCCTTGATCGAGCAAACGCGGTACCCATTTTGCTCTGAATTTTCAATTTTTATGTTATCGCGCAGGAGAGAATGCACACAATTTAAACTAACTCCTAGGCCTCCGCTATTTGCCTGATGTTTATATGTGATTGCCTGCGGCAAAATTGTCCGTACTTTTTTACGCTTTCCACATTAGCAGCCGCTTTTTGGCGTGCTGAACGCGGTCATTCTTAATGCTCGTGCGACCTCTACGAAACCCACTAATCCAGTTAGAAACAGTGGCAAAACATGGAACAAAGCCATTGTAAACTTCTACTAACTCAGTTTTTACTTGGGTCGCTTTCCAACCTTTGAAAGGAAAATGTATGATAAGCATTCGAAACTGTTGTTTCATTTGCCAAAATATTTTGACAGCTATCAGGGGAAGAGTTGCACTTTAAAAAAAAATCGAAGTAGCTTATTCTATTAACTTTTTGGAATACCAGGTAAGTTAGTTACTACATATATATATATATACTCACCTTATCCAGTTTTCCAGTGATCATCTTAAGGTTAGCGTTTTCCAAATGCGAGATAAATTTGACGATGTATGTTGCTTCGCGTACTCCATGGTATGTGAAACGTCGACCTCCCCGAAACACGAACACTTGACCTAATAGTGAGAGATAGTGAGAGACTCGCTTTATAATGGCACTGCTCATTGACCTGTACTATAACACTAGTGGTTAATGCCACTAGCCAACAACAATAACATTGAGCCAACAACAATGATATAAAGCCAACAATAATGACTAAACGCTCGCTCTGTCCCCCACTTACAGTGGTAGCTGTTATCTGAAAAGTATTCTGATCGATTCGATGGTACGATGTATAGAGCGGTAATACCGATAAATTTCGGAAAACGTAATTTGTTTACGCCTCCTTTCAAATGTTGCTGAGCTGTCAATGTATTCGAACGTCGCCACTGCTGTAGGTTGAGTCAAACAGAAGAGGCATGATGGTAAAGACTTGGTACACACATTGATAGTATACGCGATTCACTTAGTCAAGGCTAGAAGTACAAGAAGTTACAAAGGTTAGAAGACAGCTGGTGGGGTGGATTTGTTGTGCTTCATTCGATTACATAAAACGCCACGCATCTAAAGCCAAACAACACATCTGCAAAACACGGAATCCTCAGTTGCTAAGCAGGGAAGCTCTCTTAGAAAGGATCATCTTAGAGGAATAATACGTGGACGTAGGTCGGTAGATACGTTGGAGACCATTGTGTTGAAATTGGTAGGTATGGTTTATTGGCTGATGTGCATATAGTTGATTGGCGGCGAGAAGAGAACGCACCGTACGTGGCGTTGTTAAGAGCGTCTGGGGCCGCATAATATACGGGCACAGGAACCGATCGCACCGAGAGGATCTGGGCCAATCGTTCAGACTCGGCGGGCGGATCAGCTTGATCTTGGTCCTCGGCAACGAACACAACAGCCAGCTCGACCGACGAAAGAGAGTCGTACTCGGCGCCTAATGATAGCCGTTGCACGCGACTCACCTGAAAGCCGAGGTACACGAACGAAATCATCACTGGGAATGTCTCTCTCGGCAACGTATCCGTCAGCGTCGTCGTCTCACTAGGTGAAGCCGCTTGCATCGGCCTAAACAATCGTCGTATAGTCAATGCTTACAAAGACGCACTCTCACTGCGAACTCACTCACAATGTACACTAACCAATTTGAACCATACAAACTAAAAAGTCTGGAGAAAAACAGTCGCTGTATATATATAGGGTGTTCCAGAAATTGCCCAACAAATGTTTGGGTCTAGTACAAGTCACCAGAAAAAATATTTTTGTCAAGGGAATGGAGGGCAAAAACTTCTACTCGTAAATAAGTAATTGAACGTAAAAGCTAAAATATTTGTGTCAAGGAAATGAGGAGCGAAAACGTCTACTAAAAATGATTAATTGAACGTAAAAGCTAAAACATAAGAATTGCGAAGAATATAATTTCTTGAAAATTATCTTTAGTGCAACATTTGTTCTGCTTTGAGCTAACGTAGAATGCAATTCAACAGATGTAAACTGTTCTTCCAAAGACGCACGCGTGATTAGTTTGTCCATAGGATGGTTCTTGCAATCGCAGATTGAGTGAAAATATGTGAGGATAAAAAGCTCGATACAACCATTTTTGGTAGTTTCGCTCTCACTTTAAAAGAAAACATTTTTGCCCCCTCTTGCCATTGGAAGAAATTATTTTTTTCAGTGAGTTGTACAAGACCTCAACGTTTGTTGGGCGAATTCTGAAACACCCTGTATAGATGTGATCGCAAATCGAGTAGGCCAAAATATGCATTGCAATGAATCGTATGTTTGAATTTGTCACGTAATTCATCGTGCATTCTCTGTGCTAAGAAAGGAACCCAGTATACCTTGAATGTGAATGGGCCATCATGCATGGGAACCCATAGGTAGTTTATGCATGTACATACATAACATGCACAAGCCTTGCCGTTTCAACTTACTGTGCAAGTCAAGGCTACTCGTTATGTCAATACTCGTCGGTGAAGTTCAACCGGACTCACTCACCCCGTCGTGGCTGGTGGACTTCGTAAGTGCGTCAAATAGCGAGGCATATGCTCCACCCCACTCTAACGTCATCAACATCAACAGGATGATCGTATTCCGATTCGAACGAAATTCCATGGTGACGTTCAACGTTGGCGTTGAGTGGCAATTACTTGATCGGACAGATTAGTAGCGCATCAGCAAAACGCGACGCCAATTAGATGGCAATGTCTCAGCCTTTGTTTCGTGCGTGAGTGTTCTGCCTCACGCAGACACAAATGCCAGTAAGTGAGTTCTTTCTGCAAACGACTTGCTCCTGTTGTTTTTGTTGTTATTGTTAATGTTGTTGCGGTTGTTGTTTCGTTGTTGTTGTTGTTGTTGTTATTAATGTTGCTGTTGTTGTTTCGTTGTTGTTGTTCTTGATGCTGCTGCTGCTGCTGTTGCTGCTGCACGTAGAAACACAACCGTATCTACTTAGCTTCGCACTTTCCTACAGGCTATCCAGACACAACACCACGTAGACAGTAGCTCCACACCCAAAGCACTGCACAGTGCGTGAGTCTTTATAGCAAGTCTCCCACGACGACGTACAGACGCGCATACCCCAATCACATAGGAGACGATGCAAACGTGACGCTACGCGACAGGCCACGTTCATGTGTTGGTTGTCTGTCAAACTGTCTGTCCGCCGGCGGGTTGTGGTTGAGTTGACCAACGGATCAATCGCATTGGACAATTGAATTCATACATATATCGCTATTGCTGTTACTGCTGCTGTTGTTGTTGTTATTGTTGTTTTTGTTGCTGGTGGTGGTGGTGGTGCGGTAACGGCGGCCGCTGCCGTCGTTAATTCGGCTGTCTAGAGATTCCAGCTAGAGATGAACGTGCGTATTAGGATTAGGTCGTCTACAGGCCTTTCTAGCGCGATGCCGGACAGATATACATAAAGCTCACGGCGTGACGCCTCCGATGACGTTCGTGGGGAACGCTTTGTTGTTGTTGTTGTTGCTAGTCTTATTGCATTTATTATTGTTGCTGTCGTTGTTGCATTTATTATTGTTGCTGTCGTTGTTGCATTTATTGTTGTTTCAGGCGTTGTTGCATTTATTGTTGTTGCTATGGTTGCTGCATTTATTATTGTTGCTGTGTTGTTGCATTGATTGTTGTTGCTGTCGTTGTTGCATTTATTGTTGTTGTTCTTGTTGTTGTTGCCGCCGCCGTTACCACCACCATTGTCTAAACTGTCGTGTCGTCATGCCAAAAGTGGAAGATTAAGTGTAAGTTTAAGTGCACTTGAGTGTATTCATAGTGGCTTAGATTAGGTGTTTGAGAATGTGTTGGTATTGTACCCACTGTGAGAGCGTGATGAAGCGGGACGGAGAGAGGCCGGGAGAGAGAGAGAGAGAGGAGAGATTCGACTTGAACTGACTGGAAGACGGGAGCAGAGAATAGCCAGATAGAAAGTACGCGAGGGGAAGAGGATGATAGAATGGGAGGCAATACTTGTGGAGCGCCTAAGCGACTGTCACTGTTTCAGCTCGCGCTCAAGTGGTCCCTTATAGAAGCAACACACGGCTGGATGGCAGCAAACGACAATGTTCTTTCCCTTTAAATTACAATTGAGAGCCGGGCTACTACTACTGCTACTACTATATGAAACGTTCCTCCAAAAAGTAAATGCTTAAAGATGAAGTGGACCCAGGAACACACTCTACTAAATGGTGCACTCGGATAGCCCGCTGGAATGAGCTCTTCTGGACGGAAACTTGTTTCACTTGCCAGAATCGGCAATGCTGTTTGTTTACTGGAACTATGCACCTCTCCTCTATCATGTGGCTGGAATCCGCGCGTATGTATTCGACGCACGAGATCATCAGACATTCAAAACAGACAACTAGCTAGAATTAAAAACCTTTTTTTCTAAGGAGGTGTGTTCGTTTTAGGGAGGGGGGGGGGGGGGCTTAAGGAGACAGACGACGAACTGGCCAAACTCGATGAATACATTTGTATTGATTTTAAGTTTGGCCTAGTCTGGGACGAAGTTTAGATGGATGCAGCTGACTGGCACGCTGGCAAATCGGGTGTCGCATCTTGTTAATGGAAACGAATTGATGGATTACTTAAATCGAGCGTCGAGACGAGCGTTGCAAATGATTGCCGGCTATTTTTGGATGCAGCAGGTCACCAAAGAGAATGTCTAGACGATCGCTCTAAGCTAATGTTGGTTCGACTGTTGACAGGCGCGTCGTCGTCGTCGTTACTCGGTCCGGGGTGGGAGAGCAAAATGGCAGCGCTCACTTCTGGCAGCGCAAGGATCGATTCTGGCCAACAACTGCTAAGCCAAGGTATGCTGCACCAGGCGTCTTCTTCGCTTGAGCGCGTTAATGAGTCGCCCATTTTGCACTGCACACGGCACACTCACACTCGGACGACGCCGGTTGACGTCAAACAAGTGAGAGACTGGTTACGCATCCGCATGGTTACGAAGCAGGGATATTGAACGACATATCGAAAGCTGTGGTCTTTAGGTAAAACGATAGACCCTGGTGGAACAGAACGAGGTAGAGAGAAAAGGAAACACGCGGAAAAATGTAATAGTGATAGAACAGTAAGTAATCATGCTATACATAGCTACGTAGCGTCAAGTATATGTATGTATATATATATATATATATATATATATATATATACGCGCGGAAATGCGGAGACAATTGTTCACTCCAGAGCGCTAACATAAAAACGTTATAGAATAAACATAATATATATATATATATATATATACATTAAAAACCATATATGCATACATAACACAGGTCAGCTAGCTTCCTTGCATTCTCGAGCCTCTTGAGATCTACAGGAATGATGGCAAGCGACCGGACTGACACTAACGTCCTTTAAGATGGGTCGCATGCTGGTATGGGATGCAACCGTTACTGACTCATTAGCCCCTGCAATGGTCAGTGCGGGAGCGGAACATGCTGGTCACGCGTCTATGTTGGTGGAGGCAATAAGTGCAGAAGTATGCCACTATTACCTGCCCCCACGATTTTCGCCCGCTGGCATTCAAGGCACTGGGGGGACCTGGCCCAAAAACACACAAACTTATTCAACGTGTCGGCAAGACGCTTAACTGTTCGACAGGGAACACTAGAGCTGTATGGTAATGCCGCCTCTGTGCGCGGAACTCTGCTAGACTGGACACGCCCGAACCTGGAGGATATGTGACGTTTTCACTTATTCAACCCGGCGTACACGTTCTTACGGATACAACTGTTACCTCTAATGTATGGGCAAGATAAAATTATCATAATGCATACATAAATGTATATGTAACAAATAAAAAAATATAACCTGCCTATTTGGCAATTTTATTAGTCGTTCTTGTATCACATATATCATATTTTGGCGATTAGTTACACTCTTCTTGCAGAAGAACGCATACTGGAAACAATACATATATGACCACGATAAATTGTAGCACACACCCCTTTTATACGATAATAATGTAATTTTATGTATGCCAAACACACATATATATATTTACCTTTAATAAAACATTTATCAAAAATCGTCGACAAGTTTTCACTGCGTACTAGTTCTATTTGATTGCGCTCGTAGTGGTGACATCACGACTCGTCGCCAACAATGCAACTAAAAAATGTGAGAACCTTAGTTATAAAGGAAACAAAATATTGCTGACTGGGCATGCTGATAAATGTCGCTCATTCATTGCGTTTTGTAATTAGAGTCAATGTGTTTTGGCGTTCATCATGCACACACTTTACTGTGCTGCAGATGCTGGCGGCTAATTATAGAACTGTTACACGTGTCCACGTTTTGTTGGACAAACCGTATATACGTAGACACATTTACGTGTCTCATTTGGTGAGTGAGGTGAAAACAAATCAAGTAAAAAATAATAAAGTTATGTTCGTCTGTTTGGAGCCGTGCATACTCAACCCCAGCTGTGTTTCAACTCTTTGAATAGGTAAGTCTGAGGCAAAAGAAAAAAATACTTATCAACGAATCCACGTATATGTATATATATATGAGTCTTTTGGTGTCGTCATACATAGAATCCGCGTATTTCTAATTCTTTATAAAAAGATTATTCCCATGCTGAGATTACCATAACATCTAGAAAGACAGCCCTATTAACAGGCGTAATTTATGGTTTATATTTGTACATAAATAGAAACATGTGAGTGTGTGTTTTTTATATTCTGCAACATAAATAATGAGAAGATAGACTTGATTGAGTGCGCGCAATATTTGCATTACTGTTATTGCTCATTCTTGTATCACCTATGTTATATTTCCGTGTTTGGCGTCAAGGAGTACGGACGTGTGTATACGGAGCGCTCCGAGTGGTTACGCTTGTTTGTGTGAATGCAAGAAAGGAAACGCAGAGAGTGGCATACCGTAGTGGATGTGTGAAGCTCGGTGATCATTTCAGTGTATTGTGCGTGGCCGTGCGACGAAGGGGTAAGGAGTTAGGCCGCAGTAAAGTTTAGTTAAGTCCATTACAGCAGGGTGAAGCAAAACGAAACCACCCACGCAGGCGTCGAGAGTCTACGAACGGTCCGGCGCGCATTCAAATTCAAACTATAACGGCTGCTCAGCTAAAGTGAGTTAACACAGTGTTTTGGCGTCTTTAGGTGAGTGAGCACATTTTAATATGGCAAGTGATGCCGGATCATCGCCAGGATGGGATAGGGTCAACGAACCCAAAGGATTCAACTATGAATCTCCCAGGCCAAACGCGCAGTGGCAGCGTACGGTACGTGCCGGCCAGTTCATTGTCAGTATGCAATTGTGGAGGAGTATTAGAGAAGAGAAAGGTTACTGAGCGCAGTCCCTCCATATACAGGCTGCGCCGCTTGTGAAATGAAACCGCGACTGACAGCGGAGATGGAGCTGGCGAAGAAGAGCGCTAAGACATGGTGCGATATAGCACAAGCTATGCAGGATCGCTGGCAAAGCATTATAACAGATGTCAGCAGAGGCTAAAAAGAATCGAAGAGAGAGAGGCTCAAATTGAGGAGAAAGAGAAGCGCGCAATGGTCTTACAGCAAGAACTGAGAATGTAATGATCGAAGAAATAAAGCAAAATGTGAACGCAAATGAAAAGCAACGGCATATTAGCGACAGCAATGAAATAAGTGGTTGAACTGAGAGAAAGGCTGGCTGCTGTTGAGGAGACAACGTCAACAGTAGCGGCAAATGTTGAAGAAATAGAAAAATTGATCCGGGAAAAAAAGAATGAAGACGGGAGGCGCGCCGTTGAACAGGAGACAGTAGTGTTAGACTAGAGCCACAGTGGCGAAGAGGAAGAAGAAAGAGATGACGAAGAGGGCGGTGCGACGGAGGCGAAAGGATGCAGGAGATGACAACAACAGAGGAACAGAGACGAGATCGCCAGAGGGGATGCGCGTGAAGAAGAGAGAGGAGGAGGCGAGTTAGCGAAAGGAAGAAGGAAAGGTGCTAGCTACAACAACAACAACAAGAGCAGATATCTGAGATAAGTTCAACCGATCGAACAGGGGAAAACGGGTGGTAGTTGCCGGAGATTCAAACATATGCAGAATAGAGGCACAGGTTAATCGGGTGGCTACTAATACAGGGGGTGTTTATTTTATCTCTATGAGGGGCCAAGGAGTAAGGGATATTGTGGCAGCAACTAAGCAAGCTATTAAAATGTACAATAGTGTAGAACATAGGCTGGTGTTTCATGGGGGACTGGTAGATGTTTTTCAGGCCCGGGATATGAAAAGTGCTGTGAATACGATTCAGCACACAGGTACAAGACCTAATCGAACTTTGCAAACGTCAAAACGTAGTGTTGACAGTGTGTTCGCTTTCAATAGTGGTGGATGCTAAAGAAGGGCGGGACTATCGGGGTACATGCAGGGCAGTGAATAGAAAGATAATGCAGTTGGTCAGGGCAGCAAATTACGAATACTTGTCTATTGAATACATTCAAGACAATCCAAGGGCCATGGCCTCTGATGGAATGCACTACGGGGGGGAGGGGGGGGTAGGTGCTGTACTAGCGGCACGGCCAATTGGCAAGAGGGCGTGCGATTGGCACAATGTTAGGCCTATAATAATTAAAGTAATCTATGCGCAAGTAGGACATACGGGAACGGAATACGGTAGGGGGACGCAGACGTGGAATCAACAAAATCGTGGCAGCGCAAATTTTTCAGGCGCGCGGTATGGGCATTTAAACGAGAGGGGGACGGTAGGGTACGGACACAGACACACAGGATGGGACAACAAATACAGGGACAAAAGAGAGAGGAGGGGACAATGTGGATACAGGGAGGAGTGGGACAGCAGGTACACGGGGAATCACGACAACGGGCGCTACTTCTCGAGAGGGGGGAAACACATAGGAGCAGTGGAGATCAAGGGGGCATTGGAGGTCATCAGACGGTTGGCCATCAGTGGCACACAGAGGAGGAGATAAAGGTTGACGTAAGATCCAACAGAGGAAGCAGGGCAAAATGAAACGTGCAACGAAGTTGAGATTGCTAAAATGAAAGCGGGAAAGGGGCGGGGTAGAATGAGTATACGGTAATTCAAGAGCGAGTGGGCTATTGGCAGATGCCAGGGCAGGGATGTTGGATACAAGGATTCATGCAGAGATATAGATATGTCGGAGGCCCTAGCTCTACCAAATGTTAGAAATGACCTGGTCGATATTACAAAGAAGAGGTTGTCACAATGGAAAGCAAATACTCAGTAGGTATTGAAGTAGACATGGATTATATGGATGCGTAGGTAATATATATGCTGCCGCTCTAAGCGCCCCTGATATAAAAGGGTGACATGTGTATTTAGGTATACATGCCAAACGAACAATAAATCAATCATATTGGATCGAATATATTAGTGTACACATATTTATCGACGCTTTCTCAAGTTTGCTGCAATCATTTATTCCAAAATAGCGTTATCTGAAAAGCGTGCCGGAGAACTCCATTTGCTATAATTTCTCAGTTGGCGAAGCGTTAGAAAAATTATGCATATTCTTGTGTTTTAATGTGAAGAAGCCATTTATCAGGCAAACACCCAATAAATATAGTACTGAAAGCATACGGGCGACTCAAGTGGCCTCCACGCATATTTTCACAAAAACTGTGGCTACCAGTTATGTGTTCTTCCGGGCGTTATGTCTCTATAAGAATAACTTTTTAACAAAGCAAACATATGTATAGACACGGGCGATAGCCTTTTATGAAAAATTACCTGAATAGTTATTGACTGTTTGAATTTAAGTAATAATGAAAACTTCAAGCTCAATTAAGAATTATTGAACTTAAATAAATTTGCCGTCCAAAAAAGACCCAAAAAAAAATATATATATATATATCTAAAGAAAACGGTCGCTGCGACGTTTGAACAGGGGACACAAAGAAGAGGCCCCGCTGACGCGCATCCTGGCTGGATGAAAGGCGCTCTCACAATAGACAGCCAGGGTCCAGTGAAAGAAATGTAGCGGCGACCGTGCCCTTTGTCGAAGACGCGGAGATGCTACCAAAAACATCGAAAGCGAGATCAGGAAATATAGTCGGCGAGAGATTAGGAGGAGCGGAGAAGAAATACAGGCTATTGTGTTTCCTTTTAGAAATTTGTTTGGGTTGCAACAACATAGATGGCGAAGCGCTTGTGTTGCGTTGACCTTGTGTTGCAAGCCTTCGCCCACCCCCCCCCCCCCTGTGACCCTATGACCATCGCTAGCCGACGACCAATGGTGGAATGCTTTTTCCTTTTCCCCAGCCCAAATATCGGGTCGCCACAGGGCGCCACAGCACATACCGCTGCTGGATTCTGCAGAGTTTCTTGCGAGTCGAGTCGCTACGCTATTGTCGTCACATGAAGCAGCGGATTTCCTCTGCGCTACCTACGAGGACAGAGGTCATATGGCCGCTTCGACACACTGCCGGCGTTTGCAGTAGGCTGCCGTAGAGTCGGCCGACAAATGGAGGAATTTCGATTCTTAAATGAGACGCCGAACATACGAACGTAGCCGTCACCTGGAACCCCGTATCTACGCCATCTAGATACGCAAGTAGAGCCAAACCATCTGGATACCATTGCCAATAGATTGAAAAAGAGTGTACGTGGTCGGATAGCTAATGATGATTTCGATGAGCGCCGATGATTTGGACGGCTCATGCAACGTTCAAACACCGGCGGCGTTAACATGGCAACCATGAGTCGACGGTATTGTGGTCACATGAAACAGTGGATTTTCTCTGTGCTAGCTACGAGGACAAGATAAGCAATACGGCCGCCTCAATACACCGTCGGCGACATTAGCTGCATAGGGTCGCCCGCCGACAAATGGAGGAATTTAGATTCTTAAATGTCACCAGTTCGAACGCAGAGTCTACGTAGTCGGATAGTGATATGATGGTTTTAACGAGCGCCGATGATTTGGACGGCCGACGGAACGCTCAATCAACGGCACGTTAACATGGCAACCACGAGAGTAAGAATAATGCAGCTATCACAGGTTCGATGCCCGGCCTATTGGCCGAGTTGTTGTTTTTTTTTATGTTGGATTGACACGAGCATTGTTCGGCCGCTACATAGTCTCTCTTGGAGAAAGCTCATAAAAGTCCAGTAACGCTGAACGCTATTCCTTCCACCGTAGAATACAAGAGAGCATACCTTTATTTGAATATATGGAGTATGTTGACTATATGTAGTATGCGCAAAGTATGCATGAGGCATGAGTGCCATAGGCCGGAATATCGTTCGCATCAAAGCGCCACCAAGTGCAAACATGCAAAAAAACGAAAAACGCTAGTAAAGCGACCCTGCTAGCTATTATTTTTTTTATATAGTATGAGATAAGCTACTGGATGTTTTTAAGAAATGAGGCGTCTAAAGCTTGTCGCACGTAGCACCGAAAAAGACCTCACAAACTGAATGGCACATTTAAGGCGGCTATAGAGGTGATATGCACACGAGATCTCATAAAATACCGACTGACATTAGTGCAACTAAGTCGCCAAGATCTAACCTAGTGCCATGCTCGTCTTCAATGAGAGCCTCTTTGCGTCAAATTGACGCATTTGCGTTTAATGTCAGCTTTTCAAGTGTGACATGTTTAGTAAATTCTACAATATATATATATATATATATATATATATATATATATATATATATATATATATATATATATATATATATATAGGTTCCTCAGAATGATTTAAAAAGTGATATGGGAAGTTGTAGAGCACGTAAAAGCAAATATTTTTTCTAAGAACTCTTAGTTCGGGGTAAAAGTGAAATGACTAAAATCCGTGACCCGGGTGTTGCTGCCCGACTTAGGAGTACAAAATGTGCAATTGCGAGACAACCAGTTCCCCTATACAAAACTAAGTACATCTTGTTTGTGAGAAAATTCGGCTTCTTCTGAAGAGCATATAACACTGGACAGAGGATTCGACATGGTCGTTTAGAAAATAATTTACAAAGATAAAGTTATTTTTTCAGCTTTTACGCCCATTACCTCAAAATCATAACCCTAGTGACCATTCGCAGCGCCCAAAGTCTGACACATTAAAACAAACGATCAGTTTAGTATCAAAATCTGTGGCAATGCGAGCCGTGATTGCGGAGTAATTATGAAGTTTTGTCGGTGGGCATGTCGAGATTGAGTGCATGCATAAATAACTTACTCTAAAAGACTCGTCATAGCTCTAGAAACACACACAACTTATTATTATCTGAAGCAGGCAGCTTGAAGGTGCCTCCGCGAACCATTCGGCAGAGTCGGCAGCAAGAACAAGCTATGGAAGAGCGCATCCTTCAGGCAGTGGCCGATCGTCCTTTAGCGAGCACGATGGAAGTAACCCGAAAGGTTAGTGCGAGTCGCAGTATCGTCCACAGGGTACTAAGGGAGGAACGACTACATCCGTACTGACCGCAGCAAGTTCAAGCTCTACTGGATCCAGATCACGAGTGACGGGCTATCTACTATAGGTTGTTTCGGCAGCACATAGAAGCCAACACGGAGTTCCATGCCCTTAGTGCGTTTCATCAGATAAAGCTTGCTTTGCACAAGACGGTGTGTTAAACAGGTACAACCACTTGTTGTTGGGTGAAGCGAGGCCCGCATGCGATTCACCAGCGTGGACGCCGTGAATAATCGTTAATAACGTTTCTCCGTTAATGTGTGGGCTGGTGTGGTGAACAACTACCTCATATGTCCACACATATTTCCTAACAGATTGTATGGAGAAGCATACTATTCAATCCTGGGTGAAACATTACCAGGACTGTGTTAGAAGGCGTTCCGGAAGGTCTTCGCGAGAGGATATGGTTTCAGCACGACGGAGCGCCACCGTGCTCCATCCCTGCAGTACGAAATCACCTCAACGTGACCTTCGAGAATTGCTGGATTTGCCGAGGCGGACCGATAGACACCGTGACCGCCAAATTTAACAAAGTTTGATTTCTTTTCTTTGGGGTTATCTAAAGACGGTCGTCTACGAGACTTCAGTCGAGTCCCGTGAAGATCTGGTCACCAGGATAACCTCCGCTGCTGAGGCCGGTCGAGCAATGCCTGGCATATTTGAAGACGTCCAACGAAATCTCTGCAGGCGTTACCAAATATGCACATTAGTTCGCGGAGGTGCCATCGAATAGTTACTGCACGATAATAAATAGTTTTGTGTGCTTCTGGGCGGGGATCGCCAAGAAAAGCGATCATGCGCTTACAAACTGCTTGCAAGTCTCCTTGCCGCCCTGTCTAACGTCAGTTCGTAGAGTACAAAAAGGCATTACCAGAAGAACAACATGGCTTTCGTACGCAGAGGTCAACACTAACTGCATGTGCAATCTTCCTTGCAGATATCGAGCAAACCTCTGGCACGAAAGGGACAGTTTTTATACAGCGTATTTGTGGATTTCCGAAGCAGCGTTTGATTCAGGCTCAAGATCATGAGTCCTGCTACAACCTCGCCGAAATGGGGTCCCAATACGAATGTTGACATTGATGAAGGACGTGCTACGTTCTCGATTAAGGCAGCAGCAAGCTCTCTTCGATATGAAAATAGCGCCAATTGCATCATACGGGATCCAGCTTGTGTAGGGCAACGCAAGCTCGGCTCAGCTTGGTGCACCCGATAAGGTGAAACCAGCTTTTTCAAAACGGGTACTAGGTTTACATACGTTAGCATACAACCGCCTTACGTATTTGCTGTGCGATGCTCCACTATTTGTGGAAAAAATAAAAAATAGATCAAACCAGACACCCCCGCATACAGCGAGTTTATACGTCAATATAAAGAGAAGATGGCAGAGATCGACCCACATTTTTACATGACATATTTATAGGTTAGGTTAGAATGGAAGGTCACGGGCAGGACAAACAGGCACATAATCGCCCGTTTTGCAGTGCACGGTTTTCACCACCTCCTATGCAAGAAAGACGCTTGCCATGAACCCCGTGCCACATGTGTTTGTAAATATTGTTATGATATATGTGTAAGATATCATGGGAGTAAGTGCAATGCAGTCTTCTCGCTAACAAGGGTGGCACTGAGCGATTTGTAATTTTCAAGTTCATTACGAGGCTGTAGTGATATTGATCATACTATTTTATATGTTACCCAATCTGGTGTGGAAGTAAATCATGTGTGTGCTTCTAGAGCTATGACGGGTGATTCTGTTAGAGTAAGCCATTTATGCATGCACTCAATCTCGACATGCCCGCCAAAAAATCTCCACAATCACGGCTCGCATTGCCATAGATTTAATACCTATAATAATATAATTCTCAGAAAATGCACATTTGCCTAAATGTGTTAGTTTTAAACGCTGCGAATGGTCGTAGGGCTATGATCTCGAGGTTTTGAGCGTGGAAACGAATAAGAAACTTCCATTTTTGCGAAGTCTCTTCTAAACGACCATGTCGCATCTTCTGGACCAGCGTTATATGTTCTTAAGAATAAGCAGCATTTTCTCGCGATTTTTTTGTGTAGGAGGACTAGTCTCGCAATTGCACATTTTGTGCTCCTATGTTGGACAAGAACACTAGTGTCACAATTTTTTGTAATAATAATCTCACTCCAAAACAAATCTTTTTAGAGACCTTGTCCCAGTGGAACACAAATATTTACTTTAACGAGCTCTACAATTTCCTATATCGCTTTTAGAGTCTTCTTGGGGGATCTCGTATATATAAATATACATACAAGGTCTCCCAGAATTCGTCTAACAAACTCCGTCTAATAAATCTAGTAAAACTAAGCGAAAAATATTTTTTCAATAGAGCAAGGGGGCGAACATGTCTTTTTTTGGAATCAGAGCGAAATTACCAAAAGTGGTTGTATTAAGCTTATTGCTTTAGACATACTAAGACATATTACGTCACTATTTCAGACTATAAGGACATATTACTTTACTATTTCTGAAATTGCAAGAGCCCCAGCCATTCCAAGTGAATTGCATTCTACGAACTCGAAAAGGAATAAATGGTATATTGAAGATAATTCTCAATAAATGAAAATCTTTGCAATTTTTATATTTTGGCCTTCACACTCAATTACCCAGTTTTTAGAAGGCATTTTCTTGAAAAAAGTTATATATATATACATATATATATATGCGTGTACTTTTTTTCGCTTAAGTTCGTGATAAAGGCTTTGCCCTGGCAATACTCTCATCGCTGCGACATCCCGCCGTAGACGATCGGAGCCCCGAATCAAAGTCACTCACACACACAATGAAATAGTAGTTGTTTCATGGACACATTCTTCATCCGCGGGTAGGATACAGCGAATCTTGAACGGCGTAAGGCTGTAAGGCGGACGCCCGGGGGCAAAACGTATTGGCGCCGCGAGACCGCTGGACTCACATCAGCCGCAGCATCAAGACTGTGGCTGCCTGGCTGGCTCGCTGGCTTTCTTCCCTCCTCAAAGAAGATAAAGTCAGCGAACGAACGGTTAGCGAACAAAGCGATCTGGCACAAGGTGAAAAACACCACGACGCCATCAACAATGACCACGACGACAACGAGAGGCGAGAGCGCGAGCGAGAGAGATGGGGTTGAGGAAAACGGGTCAAACCTGCTCGGACGCCCCTGGGGGCCCGAGGGGTGGGCGCCCTTTTAGCAGCGTCGGCGAGAAGAGGGGTGCTGAGCTATGCAGCCGCTATATCGATGTTACAAAAAAAAAGAAGCAAGTGCTCCTCCTCTTCGCGTGCCCGCCTCTCGGATGATCTGAAAGGCCGTCGGGCGTAAATTACTTAATCGATACTAACGGACACGGTGTGATCCTGGCGGGTTCCTCGTCGTTCGTTCTGCGTACCCGGACACAGTTTGATGAGAGTGTATTTCTACGGCTGCTGCTGGTGCTGCCGCTTTCGCTTTGCTACAACTACAACTACATTTACTTACCACGTTGCTTTTGCTGTTGTAGAGTACGGAGTATGCTTGGCTGCTTGGTTGCTATTACAACAACTTAGGTATAGTCTACATATAGGGTAAAGTGATACACTTAATGGTAAGCATAATCATTATCACCACCACCGCCACCATCGTCATCATCATATTGATACCGTAAAAGACTGGCCAATGAGATGAATTAACGTGCACGTATTTGGTTAGGTGCGGTGCGTGACGTTAGAAGTCATTAACCCTATATCCCGTATCGTATGTACACAAATCCGATGCACATTGCCTTGCATGGAGGCTTGATGATTAGTCAGGCTGTTTAAACCTGTTTTCGTTACAATTTATGCTTCGATAAAATATTCGATATGTTATAGCCCAATGATTGCAAGTTGCTTGATTAGAACGCCTCGAGCGTTCTGCTACAGGGCGCGATAACATTTTTAACGATGGTATTATCGATATCTGCGCAGCTCTACTCATGCTTGTCTAATTTAATTAAGCATATTATGTATATGTGTATACTGTATATACTTGTGTATGCGTATACTATATGTATGTATGTATGTCAATTAACATAAAGCAACCCTATTAAGTTGCTTTATGTTGACTCTTTCTGCCTGACATTTATTTAAACCCGTGTTACTTACACGATATAAGCTTTTAGAGGTGGACTGAAGTGGACACCAAAAAACGTAAACCTCTGGCTATTGAAGATAATTTGCCCTGTGTAAGGGCAATGCCGTAGGCATCACAAAAACAGTCCGAATATTTAGCCACGAAGTTTCTGTTGATTTTGACAATAAACTGTCAGTGTGTTTTTAGGCCGCCGCTCGTCTCGGCTATTGTCCAACCATACCGCCGCCATGTAGCGGTCGACACATCTAAAGTTTTCGGGCTGACCCTCAGCCAAGATTTAACGTCCACGGAACTGTTTTTCACATTGCTTCATAGACGGACCCCCATAAATACAAATGTGCAAGGGTGCGGCTCGAACCCGCGCACCTATGTGTTTCCTCCGGTTGCGAGGCGCAGACTTAATCCACCAAGCCATCGGGCTCGACGGTCGATACATCTACCAAATGCGAGATACACAAACTGCCAGTCTCAGAGCCCTTTACACTCGTTTACGAGAAACGTCCAATTGGCAAACGTGCAATCACGGATTCTTTACCCCAGACGTAGCCTAGTTCAACAAGGTGCCTCGAACAGCTGCTGGACTTGCTCGTTGAATGTTAAGCGCCAGCCTTTGATGCAAGAATTTAGACACTTTCGATTCTCCCGTCAAAAGGTTAAGGCTTCTATCCATCCGCTGAATCATTATTATTATGGTTTATTAACACCCAGGTTGGGTAAAATTATAAACATATACATCAGACAGAACTAGTGCTTTCTTCACGTCATTGGGTCTTCTCTCATCTTGCTAGTTCAGCTATTGACTGAACTGCTGGACATGCTGCGGCGTGGTATCTATCGCACTGGTCAGAGCACCTCGTGCACCTGCAACACTCCTGAGGAATGTGGAAATCTTCTGTGCTACATAACATGTGATGAAGCCCGTGGGCTGCAAACGCCGTAGTTAATTGTCTGCTCTTGTATCCGGCTGCTCGCCAGGCCGTGCTTGTCATCGCTACCGTTTTATATATTCCTAAATCGATTTCCTTTAATTTGTCCGTCCACTTCAAAGTATAGGCCTCAAATGCTCTCGTTCTAGGTAAACCCCATCGAAGTTGTAACTCCTGTGTCATTAAAGACCCCCCTCTAAGATATGAACTATTCTGTTCCTACAAGAATTGGCTAACCCCAAAACCCGTTTCATAAAGAAAAATCTGGCTTTACCCGTCTGGAAAAATCTGGCTCCCCACACCGGTGCAGATGCGGTGACGAGGTCGACTCCCTTGGTCACCATGGACTCTCCTGTCTCCAGAGTTCAGGCAGAATCGCACGCCACTCGGCGCTGAACAAGACATTTAGCAGAGGGCTTCGATCGGCAGGCTACCCATGCATTTTGGAGCCGTCTGGCTTAGTCAGAGACGATGGAAGGAGACCTGATGGAATGACCCTGACTCCCTTTGAGCGGGGCCAAATGCTGGTGTGGGACGCGACCGTAACCGACTCTTTAGCCCCCTCAATGGTCGGTACGGGCGCAGCCCGCCCTGGACACGCGGTAGCCCTAGCGGAAGCAGCCAAGTGCAGAAAATATTCAAGCATCAGTTATCCACACTTGTTCTCACCGCTTGCATTCGAGACATTGGGGGGGCCTGGGTCGCTCACGACGAAACTGCTCAAGGATGTCGGGAAAAGATTGGCGCTCGCTACAGGAGACAAGAGGGCGGGCGAGTATTTACTGCAACGTCTGTCATTAGATGTTCAGAGGGGGAATGCCGCTTCGGTGAGAGGTACCATGGCTAGGTGGACCAGCCCAGGCCTGGACCTAGTGCCTTGAGTTAAGCCCCAGCGGGCTGTGCACACGTTCTTACATCACAAATGTATATTTTGCTACACTTAAATAAATGATGATTATATATATATATATATATATATATATATAAAATCTGGCTCTATCTAGTAACTGCAGATCTGCTTCTCCCAGTTTGTCCCATATAAGTGATATACCGAATGTTGCTATTAGTTCTATTTTAATTTTAAAAAGGGCGGACGCGGTATGTATTGACAACATTTGCGGGTTCTTAATTGCTGCTGCTGCTGCTGCTGCTCGAATTGTTTTTCCCATTCTGCTTTCTATATGCCTTCGGAAACTGCTTCCATTCGACGTTATAGTGACTCCCAGATAAGTAAATTTATTTACGAAATGTACCTCATTGCCTCTGGCTCGAAGAATGTCGTCTTTTGCTAATCGACCCCCTCGTCGAAACTTAACTAAAACTGTCTTTTGCCAGTTTATGCTGAGCCCCATCTCGTCCATATAATCAATTATTCTGTTTTACCCTAAATAGACTTCTACCATATATTGCAATGTCATCTGCGTACATTAAAGTACTTGCCCACTCTCGAGTCCATTCCTGTCTCACGCGGTTAGGTAGCCCTCCCAATAGTACCGAAAAAAGCAACGGACTAAGTCCGTCACCTTGAGCCACGCCTGTAGTTTGCTTTACCCTTCCCACAATCCCTATACCGTTGTCAATGCATACTATGCTCTCCCTAAGGATGGCGCCTAAAATGTTTAACAGCTGGTTCGGAACTCCTTCCAAGGCTAACTTCTCCATAATTATGTTTCTCGGCGCTAGGTCAAAGGCGGCTTTAAGATCTATAAATACCGCATATAACGGTCTTCTTGGCTCGGCTAAGGTTGCCCAAATCTCCGTTAACAATTGGTGCAGGGCCGTATGGGTCGACTTTGATCTTCTAAACCCATGTTGTTCTTCTGGTACTGCGTTTCTGGCTTCTAGAAAGTACCCAAGTCTATCTGATATTATCCCCGAGAATATCTTATAGGGGCAACTTTTAAGTGTTTTACCCCTCCAAGCTTTCGGTTCTGTTTCTATGCCCTTCCCTTTAGGTATAACAATAAGGGTATCCTCCTTCCACGCTTTAGGCATTTTCCCGGACTTTAGGCATTCCTCAAATAGAGCTTTCCAGCATGGTGCCAGTGCCAACGTTTGCTTCAAGTGCTCATTTCTTATCATATCGTTCCACTTTGCCTCTAGGCGCCCTTTCATTTGCCCTGACAACTTCTTCGATTGTGACCTCGCGAACTACCCATTCCCGTGCAAACTCTGTATCTTTGTCCCAGGGCCCATTGTAAACAATTATTTCTTTTGGAGTGGTGTCGGCTCCTATAACATACCAGCAGAGTGCTTAATCAGTCTCTCAGTCTCCACTGGGCACTGCTGTTTTCTTTTATGTTTTAGCCACTTGTGAGGATGTTCCTCTGCCTCTTGTAACAACTTCCACTCTTGGCTTTCCCAGTACTTCTGTTTTTCTTCCTTATATGCCCTTTGCGTCATTTTCTTTACCATTATAGCAAACGGCCTTATTACCGGAAAAGTCTTTACGTAGTCCCTAGTTAGCCTGTCGGCAATTTTTGCTGCTCTACAACGCTCGTTGAACCAGGGCCTTCCTTTTCATTCGTGACGCGGAACTATTGCACTTTTGATTAGATTTACCAGTTTACGTTCATATATGGATTTCCCCTGGTGGACATACCTCCCTAACTCCCTTTAAGAAAATCCCGCTATCCAGTTTTGTTCCGGACCCTAGCCTACGGCTACTCTCCTCCCCACTGATGCTAACCTTGAATGCCATCCCCATGGGTATGTGCCTTCTGAGCCCCGCTCCTTCCCTAAATGATGTATTTTCTCCTAAAAATGTTATATCATTTGCGTTTCCGTCTGTGGCAAAAGCGTCGATGACTGATGCTCCAGTGCTACATTCAAATGTGTTTAAACCTGGTTCGCTGACCAACCAACAACCTATCTCCGTTATAATCTCCAAAAATGCTTCAGTTCGTTCAGAGTTTCCCTTGTCCAACCTGGCATTGAAATCCCCCGCTAGAATCATAGGTGCTTTTCTCGGCACAGCTTCGACCCCGAGCATAATACGTTCTGTCATGGTCTCAGTAGACTCCACACCCGCCGGTTTCACGTAAGCTGCCACAATCTCAACCCCCCTTGACGCCATTGCTACAAAATTTTCCGCTATTATTCCTATTTTCATTTCTCCAATTTTTGCTCTCGTAAACACTGAAACCCCCCACTTGGCCTACCCCGTCCCTCGTATTTATGTGCAAGTGCGTGATACCCGTAGAAGCCCCCCAAAGTAAACGGTTTTACAGCCCAGGTTTCCGTCAAAATTAGAATATCCACTCCTCGGAGTGCTTCCGCGCCTAATAGTTCTAATACGCCATGCCCTTCGCAGTTCCATAACACTACCTCAATAACTTGCGTAAGCTTTCCTTGAATGCGACTTCTAGATTTCCGTACGTTTTCTTGTGGAGTCCAAATGTTTGTATTCGGCGCACACATGGAAACGCTTTGGTCCTTGAGTTGAGTCTTTGCCGAGCGTCACTGGGTCTTCAATCCAAAAGCCGTAATTCTGTTGTCATCGCAGCCATCTGGATTCACGGGGGGTGTCGCAGTTTCTTTGGCATTGCTACAGAAAGCTAGCTGGATCGACTCAGCCAGCGACGTAGCGTTTATTATGCTCTTCTCCGGCTGTGACATTGCCCCGCTAACTGCGCGTATGACAACTGGCAGTACGGATTCCAAAACTTTTGAGATAACGTTCGTTATAGTTTCTTTTATGATCGGAGACAGTCTGCGGAGCACTTCTTCTCATCCGCTGAATCAGCTTGAGTGTAAAGAGGATTGGATCTCTAATTGCCTCAAACGCCACCGGACAAATTGATAACCAGCGCCAGAGTACTTTACATAAATACGCAATCAGATGACCCATTGAATATTATAGTACTACAGATTAAATAGTGATAGCAGCGCAGCCTCATAAACTGAAAAAAGGTTTGCCAATTCCCAGATGGGCCAGGCAAGAGCCAATGAGGGGAGACAACCAAGGGACAGATCGGAGACAAACGTAGGATAGGAACGGAGGAGAACAGAGCCCAGTCGGAGGGCAGAGACATCTCTCACGCGATGACTACACAGGTGTCGGAAGTTAGAGATGGAGTCGACTGTAGATCACCGGGAAGGGAGAAGGCGAACGGAACATCAAATATGATCGAGCAGCTTATAGAACAACCACTCCAGCACGCCGTTCTGGCGTTGAAGCGCATTTTGTTGCGCATAATCTTATACTCGTTACCTCCCAAGTATTTTCTTCGACCTCCTCGCATAATGAGTGCCAGTGGTCTACATTGCTATTCTGAAATGTCTTATGTAGGGCTTGTGGTGATTCTCTGTGGTCTTCCCATAGATAGGTAAGTTGTGGTCGGTGTCTCGGTCCACAGCGCGTGCTTACTTGTCGCAAGCAGTGACAGGCCTTTCGTAGCTATTTTACCAGAAGTGCGAGGAAGGTGGGGATTGGCTATTATAGTATGTGGACGGAAGTTTAATTCTGGGCAGGCTTCCTCTAGCAGGCCGTTACGTGAGGATAATAGAGCTGAGAGAAAGTAAGAGTGCAAGAGAGAGTTACGTAGAATACGGAAAAAGTCGAATCGGGCTTTTTGCCCCTCGTAGATACCAGTCAGTTATTCGATGAATTATGCCTTCTGTTGTAAACGTCAAATCTATACTTGATCTGTGTATAGAGAAACTTTTTTGTGATGACCCTTCAGCCAACATTTAACGTCCACTGATTTGCTTTCTCATTAGTAGATCTCCCTCGTAGATCTGTCCGGGTCGCCCAACACCGCAGGATCTCTTCATTTCTTGACGAGCAAAACGTTGAGCCGCATTGAAGTCTCTTCCTACAATCGTATTTTGGTTCTTTGAGAAAGTCCCCGTATTCCTGTAGGGCAGGGTGCCAGGAAGTACACACTCAGTAGATCCCGGTGTTCAAAGTAGTAGTGACAGAAAAGTGTGTGTCTTGTCCCTGTAACGGAGGTGAGGAGTGATTTCGTGGGATACACCTTAATCGAATAGAAGTTGTTACTAGCGTTCATTATTAGGGTTAATTTAGAATCTAGGCTGAGGGCTTATGGAAATCTCAGAGTAAGTCCGTGTTCTCGTTGGCCTCAAATTGAGACGCCACATCGTATGCTCCTAGGTTCTGAGGTTTATTTACGTTAATGTAGTGGTCATTATGTTTGCGGTTGTCTTGAAAATATGTAGAACCTGGACGCTGTGTTTTGCGTGGCAGTCGGCGGTGCAACCCTTTGCGACGTGAACGTTCCATTCGCACCTCAAGCCGTGAAGTTGGGCGGATTGCACTGCGGTATATATATACATATATATATATATATATATATATATATATATATATACTTTTCAAAGTAAACTACTTAAAGATATGTCTTGTTATCGGCATGCGTCATCACTAATCTCGATTTTTGATGGTGGTAGCATTATAAGTAGTAAGGAAAGTAGTTGCCCATGGCCACTGCCTATATCGTCGACACGAACAGTTGAAGGCGATCGAGAGAAACAGATAGGCAAGAGATGCGCGGAGAGTTGGGTGGTCTGGTGGTGGGGCTGTGATGGAGCGCGTTTAGTTGTCTGTGTTTTCACGTCGTCGACGTTCGACGACGATCTCGAGAAGATTCGACGACCCTCTGAGACGACAAAGTGCAATCTCGTTATTGAGATCCGTCAACTACTTGCCGTGCTCAGTTTGATTCCGGCATGCATGCATCAATCCGTCCACCCACCCGCCCGCCCGTCTGCCCATCTACAGTCGCTCACCTGTTTTCTTATGCTGCAATGGTTTCATTATGGATTTGGCAAGTTTTGAAATAGCATGTTGCTTGCCGGCGCAAGGCCGACAGGCAGCAATGCTACACTTGCAGCGAGCGTAGCAACAACATCATTTGTCCGTCATTGGCGGCGATCTGAATTTCACAACCGCGGCGCGAGCCGCGGGCGAGGGTACAGTTCGGATCGCAAGGTACGACGGTTCACTCTTCGACGGTTGCTGTGGCAGCCTAGGGTACGTAGTGGTAGGGTTACAGCTTGTTTGTTCCGAGTGGCCTCCCTTGCTCCCCCAAGGCCACCAACGCAGCTGACTTGTTGTTTGTCGGAAGGGATTTGTTTGACGTCCTCGTCGAATATATGATGTGGTTACAGAGATATAGAGAGAGAGACAGATAGAGAGGGGGAGAGGGTCGAGAGAAAGAGAGAGAGACTGTGCGAATAACAGCAAGGTGGGAGAGATTAAGGGAAAGGGCGAGAAAAGTGCATGCAACAGCGGTTTAGAGGGCTGGGTCAAACAAGCATGTGCTTTCGTAACTACGGGAAGGACGCAGCAGCTTAGTTAGTTAGCAATGGGATGGTGGGCAACCAATCGGGTTGACTTCTGCACAATCCCAATTAAATTATCCATGCTCATATATATATATATATATATATATATATATATATATATATATATATATAAGTACCGGAATTTAGTCGTCAGGAATTGAGAAAGAACAATTGCCTTTTATACTTGCCCCTCGAGCGTGTATACTTCTTACGCATCAGCACTTTTATCCGGGCTCAGCCTAGCTTTGCGGGGTACCTAAAACTGCCGTGGCGTTGCTCCGTTGGATGTTGAGGGAGAGCCTCTGTCGTAGGTGGGTGCTCCTCAGATATTTTGTCCTCTGTAGCAAGAATGAGTGCTCTTCCAAGATTCTCAGTCAACTGGTTGCTGACATTGTTCCGGCACATTTTTAAGTTGTTGTTTATCTGGCAGCTATAGCTATGTTTGATGTAGTGTGATGTTGTAGTAATCAAACTGATTATAGTTGTTACCATATGCTGCTGTCACGCTCGTAACACAACATAGCATAATAGGGGGTGGGTTGAATGGTAATGTACCATCTCTCGGCAGCGTTTTCAGCAAGCTTCTAATTGCTGATGATGATGATAATAATTATTATTTTTAATATTGCCCCCCCAAGTCGAAACAACGAGAGCAAAATGAGAAAGGTTTGTTAGCATAAAGCCACTAGGCAGGTATGTTAACATAAAGCCACTACCACATATATATATATATATATATATAGAGAGAGAGAGAGAGTAGAGAAAGAAAGCGAGGGGGAGAGAGATTCGTCAATGTTGGCGAAACTAGATTTCGCTAGCCTTATCTAGCTAGTAAACTAGTAGGTTTTCGGTTGACCACCCATTTATTGATCGACCTATAAGCCCACTTTGAGATACTAGTTTCGAACTGAACTAGTCGGACTCTGGACTCACATGTGTGTTCATCTCTGCGTATCGATGGATGTGTTCGTATGTATGTATGCATATATGTATAGCTGTATGTATGCGTACGCTTACCCTATTTCACGATTATAAATCTGACCCAGATCAGCAAAGTTCAGCAAAAGTCTCTCTTCGGTTCAAAAGTGCAGGAGATATCTCGCCTGGAGAATCGAACCGGCGACTATTAGTGCCCTAGTTCGTTTAGCCGACGAACGTATACATATATATATATATATATATATATATATATATATATATATGTATATGCACGTACGTATGAGTATGAATTGATGCAATTTGTAGGTAGGCGTTTGCGTGTGTGTATGAGGAGGCGACAGGCATTAACGGTAGAGGTAGGCATAATGGAAGCAGCGGTATTCTAGTATTGTTACTTATGTAGAAAAAAAACTAAAGGACACTGTGCAGAGTGGCAGAGTTCTTAGTTTCGCCCGCTTCAAACTAAGTAGTTGTATATCTAAAAGAATACCCTACGAATGAACATCACCCCATTTGACTTGCTAGATTCAGCTTATCCTGGTCTGCACTACATCTGCATATTTGCACCCAACTGTTCGAGATGACGCAAGACTAGAAAACAACGCTAAAAAACTCGAACGTCGTATTTTTGCGGCTATTTTTATCGAAATATCCTTTGGACCGAGTCGTCCACTCATTCAATGATGCAGCAGTGTATTTACACTTAGCCACTTTTGTAGCATAAGGCATACTTAAGAAGTCGACAGTTCCGACAAGTTGATCTGGACAGTATTTTAAGTAAGCCCTTTTCTGTGCTGCCAGTACGAAGCAGGACGAATGCGTCTTCTAAGTGTTTGTGTTGAATATGCTACTAATTCTGAGACGGTGTCTTCGTTGCGGACGAAAGCCATTTCTTCTCTACTTCGACCGAAACAACAACAACGCTAGCAACAAGTGGCGTGCGAGAACCCTGAACAGTGCAAATGTTCTGAGCGGGTCACTGCGACATATTTTTTTTATATTTAGTTACGATCTAATATAAGAGCACTCAGATCATTTTCCGGAACCTCACCGCTGACGCAGTCTGCGGTAGATGGTGATGCCTCTCAAATTGTTCAACATTTAAGAGTCCAGCCTGCCAATAATTAACCAAAAGTGCTACTTTCACATTCCAACCAATGTAGAAATGCCTCGCCCGGTTCTACTTCGATTCATTCTTTTTATAGGAAAAATAATAGGAGTAAAAAGTTTTGTTTAATTGAACATTTATAATACATGTCAGGTATATAGTTGCAGAGTGTCTGGTGCAGCATACAGATATATACCACAGCTAACGTTATGGACTCGGACGAGTATCTAATCGAGCTTGCGGGTCGCAAGCGCCCGACAAACGCGTCCTCGGGTAGCATTGACCCCAAGGAGGCGTTCGGTGCGGCCCGGTGTCAGGCGTTTGATACTTCGTGCAAGATGCTCGACACACATCAAAAACGTGGTTGAGTTTTGCAAAGCTCAAAGCACCAAGGCTGAGTTGGTGGACGTTTTCTGCCACCTGGAAATACACGCCATGGCGGTTGCTCTAAAGCTAGCCCTTTAGGGGCAGACAAAGACATCGGAATCCTCCAGGCAGCACTGGACACGGCGCCTCAGTAACGGGAAAAGGCGCGGGCACGCCTCAAGCTCCCTCAGCCTGTCGACCCTGGCGAAATCTATGTCCGGTGTATACCTTCCGGTTTAGCGACGGCAGTGAGACATCTCAAGACTAAGATAATGACTGCCAAGGCAGTGCAGGCCATCGACAGTTTCAAGAACATGTAGCGACCGCTCCAGGCGCTCCGACCGAGTCTTAAATCGCCTGAGGGCATTACCGCCCTCAAAGAGGTTAGGGCTTTGTTCGTGAGCGCGGAAATTGCCTTGGACGCCGCTGGTTTGGCGGGGCTGGCAGCACAGTGTCTTTCCCTCTCGGCACTGCTGATGCAGCTGCCCGGGGGCAGGCTTGATAGAGCCTTGATGATCACTTCGAATCGCGGGGTAGCCAACGTAACCTCGTGGTTGGGATTCTCGGGCCTTCTCACAAGAAGACGAACCTTCACTCGAAGTCCATAGGAAGATCCACAGCTAACGCTGCAGCTGGCAGCTCTTGGCGGCTCCGCTTCGACTCCTTTGCTTTAGATCAACCAGTCTCGTCCCATTGCTCTATGGCGATGAGGCCAGGTTGGGTCCCTCCCAGAATGCCCTTCCGCTCGACAGGGCTCATCCTCGAACCACTTTATGCAAACTCGCCCCGTCCTGAACGCCCAGACAACAGTCAGAGTTCGGGTCGGGGAGGGCCGGCTTTTTTCGGCCGGTCAACGAGGGACGTGCTCGAACGGATCCTGTGGAGGAGACAATAAAATCTCTCAGGACCAGGTTATTCGCTCATCTCAAACTTCTCGATGTAAGGAACGCTTTTAATGCAGCAGACTGGGGGTGATTATGACAACGCTCACTTTACATCCGGCGGAGAGTTTTTTTTACTTGGACGACAGGACGCTTATAGCATGGCAAAGCTAGCACAGTGTGACAACCTGCGTGCTGCGGTGCTCCGTCCTTGGGCCAGCTCTATGGAACCTGGCCCACAACGGTGACCAACGGCTGGGGCTTCCGGAAGGCGTGGAGGCCGTCGCGTACGCAGACGACCTCGCCCGCTTTGCCACGGCTCGCGTAGATACAACACTAAAAGAAATTGCCAACACTGCACTAGCCGACACAGAGGCATTGATGACCGCTTATTATCTACAGCTTGCCCTACCGACGACGGAGGCAGTTCACCACGAGCCGGAAGGTGATGCGCGGAGTCAACTTGAACCTCGCGAGGCACCGCGTTCTGGTAAAAAGGGCTGCAAGATCGCCCAGATTGACCAATATTATCCCGGGGGCTAAACGGGCGCCGACGGCTGGTAGCGTTTACCGCAAAGTCCTTGGCGAGTAGACACGCTCGCCGCGCGCTACGGAGGCAGGCAGGCGCCATCCAGTGGTCGGGATGAGGGTGCTCCGCAAGGTATGGCTACGCAGCCCTCCGTAGGACGACTCAAAGAAGTTGCTCAAGATACGAAACTATTCAAAAGCGATTCCGTGGAGGGTAAATATTGGCTAAAATGGGGGGGGGGGGGTGGATGGTAATGCACCATCTCATTTTATTGAGACATCTGTGTTCCCCGTTTGTTTTGCGATCATGGTCGATTTTTAATCCACTCCGGCATTCACCATGTTTAAATTGGGCACCATTGACTGACCAGTTCTAGAACTGCAAGCGTAGTGGCAAACATACCTCTGCGAGTGCTTCTCTGGAATTGTGAGGGGCTTAAGGGGGCAATGGATCTTGCACGTGATGACATGTTTAATCTGGTTGACATTGCACTCCTCACGGAGACATTTCGGCGAGACGAACTGCATATTAATGATATGCGGGGCTTTCACCAGCTGGCTGTCTTACCTGCGGGAGGTCGGGGAAGACCTGTGGGTGGGTTATCTATCTACCTACATAAACGCTTACCACCGATGCAATGCGTCAGGAAAGATAAATACTGCGTGGTGCTCTCCTCTGGGAGGGTAAACGTCGCTGTATTCTATTTCCCACCCACATTCAATTCTGCGGAGGTTGCTGAGACAGTAAGCTTTGCACTTTCAGAGTTAAAACTGACCATGCCAACTATCGTCGGCGGTGATTTAATAATGGTGATAATGCCAGAATCGATTGCGGGGCCAACGATGATAAAGGCGAGGTGCTGCTTCAGGTGATGGAAAATATTGGTCTAAGATGTGCAAACGCGCGCGAAGACTATACATATTTAAGTCACAATGGAACAGCACCATCGACTTGTTGTTTCACAACCTTGTCAGCCGTGAAATTCAAAGCTTCGATGTTCTCGATGAAGCGGCCCGAAAACACCAACCAGTGTTGGCTGTTGTCGATGTTCCCGGTATTTGGCGAGACCGACATAATCCGCCGCGCTGGTCTGCAATGAGACGGATTAATCTATCTCTTTTGGACAGAGCGGTGGGCGGTCTTGAGGTAAGCCCTGACATCGATACCACCTGTGACCAGCTCGAGAGGACGATGAGAAGTGCAGTGAAGTGGAAAAGGTTATGGCAGAAGAGATCACGCCCGTGGTACTCTCGAGCCTGCTACCTAGCCCACTTTGAAGTGATCGAACTCCTGCGCCAAGCAAGAGCCAAAGCACGATCATCACTGCAAGCCAGGCGGGACTACTTTGAGCGTAGAAAGGTTATATAAGACTCTGCTATGATCATAAAAGGGAACACGCGAGGCGGAAGGAACGACGGCTGCTTGAAAGAGCAGAACGAGAGCCCTCAGCTTACATCGTGCGACCTCGTAGGGCGGGGAATCCGCTTAGTGACGGACAGGTAAAGAGCCACCTAACTAATCCTTTATTCAATCGTGACGTTGCGGCAGTATCTCCAATCGTACTGCATCCGCTTACATTGGAGCAGCACAACATGAATCTGCCTTTCGGGGTGGAGGAGGTGTGCCAGGTCCTACGGTCACTCCCGAGGAGAAAGAGTTCAGGGCCCGATCAGGTCTGCTATGAGCATTGGATCCAGTCACTCCCTCTCTTGGCAGAAACTCTTTGTGATTTCTTTAATGAAATTATGAAGAGGAGGCGGATGCCTAAAGTCTGGCATGTCGCCAGGCTTTCTCTTCTGTTCAAGGGTAGGCATGGTGATGACCATCAGGATCCAAATCTCTACCGTGGCGTGGCGTCTGAACGCACATTGAAAAAGATTTTCTGTAAGTTGGTTATTCGGCGGATTGAGCACGTGGCTGAAGAGGCACTTCCACCGGAGCAATACGGTTTTAGGAGAGGCCGAGGCACCCGTGATGCAATCCACGTTCTCCAGTCAGAAATCGAGCGAGCTGTGCCACAACCAAGAGGTCATCTGTATGCAGTCTTTATTGACTGCGTCAAGGCCTTTGACAAAGCCCCTCGCTATCTGCTGGTTGAAGCTTTCCAACGAGCAGGAGTGGGTGGCTCTCTCCTGAGTGTAATAGCAAGTTTCTTTAAGGAGGACACCCTGTTGGTAGACGGTGAGCAGGGTGTATTGGAGATTAAGCAAAATGTGGGAACTCCGCAAGGAGACCCGCTGAGCTGCGTCTCGTTTACACTTCTCCTTGCTGATCTCGTCGGTTACGTCTGACAGGAGTACCAAAAAGCCGTGGTGGTGATGTGTGCAGATGATATCGTGGTCGCTCATCGCGACCTAGGCGCCATCAAGCGCATTACCTCTATGATAGAGGCGTTCTCGAAGGGACTTGAGATAAACGCCAGGAAGACCAAAGCCATGAAATTCAGGCGTGGAGGTCGATTGGCTGCCAGAGACGTTATACGTTGCTGCGGCCAACCATTGGAGTTTGTTAACTCTTTCCAGTATCTTGGCCTTCGGGTTCATTATACGGGAACCACGTTCACAGCGCATATAAACGAAACAGCACGGAAGGCACTTGTCTCTCTTTACGGGGAAGTAGGCAATGTCCGAAGACTGTCCGTTTTCTCAGCAGTAAGGCTCTTCATGCTTAATATTGTTCCGGGGCTGATGTATGGCCTTGGCAGGGTGTGGAACCACCAAACACAGGCTAATTTTAACCAGCTTGAAAGATGTTTCTCATTATATATGAAGCGAGTGCTTTGCTTGTCTATTCGAGCAAAAAGCCGCTTTGTGTATCTCATGTCAGGTTGTCCACCAGCTACTGAAACAATCCGACTAAGGCTGAAAATGCCGCGTACAGTACCATACGAATGTTTCATTTCTGAATGAAAGCTAAAATCGAACAGGCGAGACGGGAGGTCGGTGGTTTAAACGTTTTCAATGCCGTGCACCTTTGGTCTGGTCCTGCATGTGACAGTCGCCACGTATACACCAGGTACATAGTGCATGGTTATCACTACTTGGTATGTTCAAACGCAGCCTTTCACGAGGAATACGAGTTGTGCACCTGCCGGTTCTGCCTGCAGAGGTGTGCCAAGTACCATGCAGTAGAATGCACAGCGCTGGACAAAACATCGTTGCACTACTTCTCTCACCGAAAGCGTGAAGAAGATAGAATATTATGAAGAAACATCTTGAATTGTATATTATACTCAATCTGAGTGAAATAAATATAATTGAAAAAAAATTGGGAACCATGAGAACCAATTTAGGAGTGGCCTGTCTGGGTCTCGAACGCAGGCCTCCCGAATGCAAGGCAAAGGCTTTTGCCGCTAAGCTATCTTGCTCGGCTAAGAGTCAGCCAAAAAACGAAAAATAACAGCTTGACACATCCTCTCGGGTTTGTGAGCTGAGGCCACGACGAGGTCCATGAGAGTCGATACAGAAGGAGGTTCCCCTTCCACGGTCTTAAAGTAATGCCACATATTCGAAACTCTGGGGTAGTGATAGAATTTAGAATTTCAGTGGGTAAAAGTCCCAAAATATGCGCTGTTGGTTGCCAGTACCGATAGTGCATTAGAGTTTCCAAATCTACACAAAATAAGCAAAGGCATAGCTGAAACAAGGATAATGGCAGAGACGCCTCTCGGCTTCAAAGAGTATCCAGAGAGTTTGTGAGTTTCACACTAATTGCTGGCCTTTTTTTATTTGCAGGACTAACTGGAAAGGGCGGCTGCACGCACGGTCACCACGGCGGGGAAACTCTCGTCCAGCGTGGGCCGGTAGTGTGGAGCTCCAACCTATTAGAAACCAATCATGTCCCCGTCCCTCGGCCTTACTGAGGACTGCTTGCTGATCTCAGCAAACAGTCGGGAGGGGGGAGGGCAAGTCTACAAATCCTCCAGCTGTCGGCAGGAGGCGCAAGCTTTGGCCGGGTGTTATTGGCCGTCTATTATGGTCTACGCTGGCGTTCGTCTTTCGGCTGAACTCAGGACCTGAAGACAGGAGCTAGCCCCTCCAGTTTTCGCTTCTTCTGAATAAACGCGGTATCCCTATGGTGTCCGTCCTTTCTGGCCCAGAAAGAGTTAAGCAATCACCTCCTGGAGTTCTTTGGGGAGACCCGTGGTGGGAGTCTCTCTATCTTGCTCACAACAATCTGATAGGGAAGGCCCTATTGGTCTAGCTATACATCCGTCAAAATTGTTTTGTCTTCTCCCTTTTTCGTTTTGTCAGACAGCTACGTGCCCTGTGTGTGTGAGCCCTATCGCAGTGATTACATGTCTTTCTGGCGTCGAGGGGCGTTAATGCGCATGTTGCTGCCAGTAGTGTTGACATATTGTGTTCATTTGGCACACTCTTGTTGCGCAACGCTTTTTGTTTTCCAGCCTCGTTATCTGCAACTGTAGCTGTAGGACGGGCGGGTCCCAAGCAGATGCTAGGGTGAAAAAGATGTTTCTTCCGGGCCCGCGACTCGCCAAGCCGTGATCCATGAGAACGAGTTACAGTTTATGTAGGTTTACAGTTGCAAGGTTCGTATTGTACGTAGTATATCGGTTTTAGCAACAGTACTGTACCTCCTTGCACCACGGCGCCAGATATGAAAGCCACTTCGGTTGTACACACTGCCAGAGTTAGAAGTGGTCTAAAAATGCTCGTCCTTCTTTCTCCGTGTATCGAACGGTCGTCAACCTCCTCTTGCACTCTATTGCTTCTATTCTGTTTGCCAGGATTAAATCTTGCCGTCCTACCGCTGAAGGACCCAGTGTCTTAATAGCTGTTGACACGAAACGGCAGCTGTCATCGAGATCTACGTATTTACGTTTCTTATATTATTACGGTTATGGTTGTTTTGGCTAACTGCGGCTGTGTGTGATCTGTAGCAATTGTGGCTCCGCAGACGGCAGCTCGAGCCAACGTTTTTTCGACGACCTTGCGTAGATCGATTCTTAGCAACGGGGATCACGGGGCCGTTTCAGTGGCCGATTGCCTTCTCGTCCCTCGGTTTCTCGTTCCGCGCTTTTGCACGCCCGGTCTATCGACATCTGCTCCGTGCACGGCCGCCGCTTCCGCTATGCGGCTATTGTTACTGATAAACGAAGTCAACGTCGACAAATACAGACCCCCTTTCCTGCACCCCCAGCCAACAGAGCCAACCAAATGGCGGCGGCAGTCAGGTTATTTCGATTGAACAAAAAAACCGTGTTCCCCGGGGCTTAAAATTTCGCACTCAGTACACAACATAACTTGTGCCTCCTCTTGTTTCAACTTTTCCGTTCTCTTCTTCGTTGGGTTTTGACTCTCGTTCGCACTTGCAATATATATATATATATATATATATATATAGCCTTATGTATGATACATTGGTCCATTCACCCATATATTCGTATAAATCGAGTTTGAGGGTTCTGTCAGACTCATAAGTCAAATTTTGGAATAGATTCTTTAAATACACTATCACTTGTTAGTACGAAATTTGTACACCGCCTTCTTCTAAAACCTTAATGATAACATTACATCCGTTCAAAATACCTTACTCTTTGATGCCAAAAATTCTTCAAGATAGGTTATGACACCCTTTAATTTTTCGAAGTTTTCTCCTCTTAAATAAAGTCGCCGAAACGCGACGAGAAGTAGGCGCAGCAGCTAATCTTTTTAAAGGATCAAGGTCACAACTATAAAGTGGGCGTTGTAGAATATTGTATGAAAAATTTAGTAACTTGCGGTGGGTCGAAGGTAGAACAGATGTAGGTCGGCGTTGTCATGATAGAATATGACAAATTTACTATCGCACAATTGTGGATGTTTTTCCATGAGAACTTGTTTCCAGCTATCAAGCTGCTTTCACCGCTAATCGTTTCTTTATTCTGCAAACGCTTATAATGCACTACGTCTCTCTGATTTCACCGGACGCATAGCATCATCTCCATGATATGAAGGCCTGCTTTCGAAACGCTCTTAAGCCCGGCACCTCGCCTCGGCTATGGCCTTGTGTCTATTACGTTGTTGTAAACAATTTCTGATTGCTAATTAATCACATTTTCTTAGAATGTGGAATTACTATTGTTTAAGAAGAATAGTGCAAGTGTTCAGGCGGTTCATCGTGATTCGCTAAATAGCAGATCACTACAAAAGGAGATCGCCAGGATTTTGCTGAACAAAGTGGAGCTTACTAAACCGACCGGCTATATATATATATATATATATATATATACTCTGAGAGACGTCTGTCACCTTTGTCGGGCTTCCACTGTAACATGACTTAGAGTTGGTAGGTTCTGTTACTAACCCGGCCATAAAATGTATCAATCACTGTTTGCTTAAGTAGATTTTGCGCTGATGACCTATCATTACGCACAACGTATATGTACTATCTATTGACGTTATAACTGACATACTGTATTGTCGTCTGGGGTAGAATCTTTAAGAGCGTTAAACGCTAAAATTCAGATTCAAAACATATTCACACTTGGAGTAGCCACAAACATATTCACAGGGGCCAGATGTACGCAAGGAAATTGGGTAAAAATATGCCCAGTTGAAGTGTACTTGCAAAACAAAAGCCTCAAGGAGACGCCAACCATTTGTCCCTCGTCACAAAAACAGTCTATCTTCAACGACGAGGTCCGCCGATTGTAACGGCGATCATACGGAAAAGCTTGGCCAGAGTAGCAATAAATGTTCGACTTTTCAGGTACGCTAATATGAGGAACTTTTTTGGGGCACTGAGCTGTACGCAACAGTCAAAGCTAGCTAGGTAAGATGTAAAGGTACTTTGCTCTTGTGTACCCTGTAAACTATCCGAATACATCTATGTTGTAAGTAGGTATGTACACAAATACCCATATATAGATATATATATATATATATATATATATATATATATATGTATTTATATAGACGTACATATGTACCTTATCGTCGCTTGGCGTCGTACGGGTGCCGCCCCCACGCTCGCCGCCGATGTGCGGCCTGCTGCTTCCATCACGAACCAATTCGTTTTGTCTGCAGGCGCTCCTGCGGTCGCTTCTGCTAGAACTACTGCCTCTACGAAGACCCCAACCAAACGCCTCGACTGAGGCCCCCACCAGCGATCGACTAGCAGAACCGAAGAAACCGACTGGGCCCTGATGCCCGGAGGCCCCGCATTATTGAGCCGCAAAGCAAAGGCCGAGAAGCAGACAAACGGACAAGATGGAGGCACAGAGAGAATAGCGAGAAATAAGACATATAGAGAGAGAGAGAGAGAAAGAGAGAGAGGGGGGGAGGGAGAGAGAGAAACAGAGATACATAAAAAAAAATAGGAAAAGTGTAGGAGAGGAGAGAGAGGCAGAAAAAAGAGTTGAGTGTAGTTGAGTAGCTAAAGTATGCTGGTTGGCAGAAAGACAACGTAATAATCTAAGGCCACACATGGCGCGGCACAGGAGCCGCTGTGGACGTTCAGGAATGGTAGTAATAGTAGTAGTAGTAGTAGTAGTAATAGGGCTAGCAGTGGATCTTTCCCCTTCGAATTTCGAATCGATTGAAATGGAGAGTATAGTTTTTGTTGTTGTTGTTGTTGTTGTTGCAGCACTGGTAAAGACATAGTTGCGGTTGTTGTCGTCGTCATTGTAACAGTTGTACTAGCAAACGCGAACGTGGTAGAGTTCTGTGTAGCGATTGCTTGCTTTTCGTAGACGCTCTCGAGAGTCTTACGTCGTCGTCGTCTTCCCTGACGACGACACCCTCGGCCCTGGTCGCCTCGTCGCCCACCTTTCTACTAGTGACACACTCCGTCCGGCAACGAAAGGGAAGCCACAGACCAACAGCAGAAATGAAACAAGCCGTGTGGGAACATACCATTACCGTCGCGATCTCTTTGTCGTCGTACGACGTCGAGAAGCCCAGTTGCCGTCGATATTGCAGCGCAGTTGTGAATGGAAGTTACGGTTTTTGTGCCGGCCTTCACCGTTTCGTTGCGTAAGCTCCGCAATCGACCTCTGCTTTGCGACGAGTACTCGTGCTCGCCGCTTCCCAATGCTCGCAGTGTCCGTGTCTTGTTCTACAGCCGCCCGCCGTCGATGTCCCCAAAGACATATCGGCGCTGCCTTCACGTGTACTGCTGTGCTTGTCGTGTTTTTGAACGCCAATAATCGGTCCTTCCAGAAAGGAAGGGAGTATGGTTCCGATAGTGCATGCGGCAGCATATGCGTAGAGAGAGGGAACTGAAAAGGTAAAGATGAAAACAACAAGCGAGGGAAGGAAGGCATTAAAGAAAAACACAGTTGAGAACTAGGCATACAGTACATAGATCAGAGAGGAGAAACCAAAGCCACAAAGGATGCTAAAACGCAATCGAATTAAACTTAAACATCAATCTGCTTGCTAGAGGATACGCAGGTACCATAGCGTCAATCGGAATATATAAATATATACATATATATATATATATATATATATATATATATATATATATATATATATATATATATATTCAAGTAGACGGCGTTTCCAACAGTCGGAGGGAGGTATCCCTCAGACAGGGCCGACTGGAAAGGCCCTACCATACAGCTACTGCATTTCGACGAAGGTAGTAATGCCACATGGGAAATATAGTGTGGAAAACGTAAGAATTTGGCGTGGGAACCTCTAGGATTTCTAGAAGCAGGCCTTTAAAATGGCTCCATGTTTTCATCACGGTCATAACCGTTGATTCTGGCATTTTCCCAGCTGTTGTGCCCTACAACCTGGCCAGCGAGTTATAAGAGCGTCTCCATGACAACGCGTGAATTATTACCATAGGGCAGTTTTTATTCATAGTGATAGTAACTTTTCGTTTGGAAATACATTTCTTTTTCATGTGAAAACGTTAACTTACGCTTCGGTATGTTGTGCATTGGCGAGGGACCATCCGCTTATGGAACTTAAGCCACCATCCCTATAACCGAGCGAGGCGGCTTAGTGGCAAAGCCATTGCCTTGCATTCGGGCGGTCGTGGGTTCAAGACCCGGACCGGTCGCACTTAAATTGGTTTTCATGGTTTTTACGTGAGACAAGGTGAACGCTAGAGACATATGAGCACAAAATGTGCGATTGCAAGACAACCAGTTCTCCTATACAGAATCTAACCGCCTTGTTCGTGAGCAAATTCTGACGAACCTGTCACGCCGGCTAGAAGATGCGATATAGTCGTTTAGAAGAGAATTCACAAAAACCGAAGTTATGCCATTAGCTTTCACCTCCAATACTTCAAAGTTACCGCTACAGTCCAACACGCGCTGTCCTGCTGCCGGTTCAGTGCGGGTCGTCATACAAGACATCTTTCAGTGACTGATCGAAGGTGCCATTGCAAACCATTTGGCAGATTCGGTAGCCTTCGCAGAGATTTCGTTAGACGTCTTGGATTATGCCAGGCATTGTTCGAACGGCCTTCGAGAGTCGGAGGTAATCGTGGCGACCAGCTCTTCGTCGGAGTCGACCAAAGACTTGTAGACGAGAGCCTTTAGGTGATGTCTAGATTGATGTTGTATATTCTATCGCCGGCGTTGTATGTGTTTTAACGAGACATCAGGAAGTTTCTCGGGAACACAACGGTGTGCGTAGTTTCTGTATTGAAGAACTGGTTGTCTCGCAATAGCACATTTTGTGCTTCTATGTCGGACAACAACATCGGTGCCACATAGTTTAGTAGTTTCACTCTCACTCCGAAACAAGACTTCCCCGAGAATGTGTTCCATTTGAAAAAAGAAAGTATTTGCTTTAACGAACTCTACAATTTTCTATATCGCTCCCAAAAAATGTCTAGCCACTCTGTATATACTTTCACGTATATTCGTTAAATACTGAGGGAGGACAGCTGCTCCTTGCGAACGTGTACACTTGGGACTGCACAGCGGCAAGGAGTATATAAACCTATATATATATATATATATATATATAAATATATATATATAGAAAATATTGTGATGATTTATTAATCATTTACAATACGTTTGTACACTCGGCAGTGCTCGCCTTGGTTACAGTTATATATATATATATATATATATATATATATATGTATATATATATACATCTGGCAAGGCTAACTCCTTTTGCTGAGATGGACCGGTCTGAGAGGTACGTTTCAGCAGTATTTCAGCTATAGTTTGAAACATTAACGTATCTCATGGACGATGTACGTATGCGTACTGAGCGTCGTGATGACGCACCCGACGCGCTTTTCGCGGCGTACCGTTTAGCGCACCACACGGCATCGGCGCGCTAACTGCGAACCAATGTACACGGTCTTGTACGGGGCGGTCTGGAGAGCCTGGCCAGACGAGAGTGCGTGCGTGCGAACGAACGAACGAGCAAGCGACACAGTTGGTCCAGACGGTGTGGCGGCGGCGGCTGCTGCCAAGTTGTCTGTGCGGCCCCGGCGTGCCGCGAGGGGCACGCCGGGGGAGAAGTAGGAAGCCCCCGCGAGTGGAATTCGAATTCAGCAGCCGTCCACAAGTGCAACGTCGTGAGTGGTCCCGCTGGCTGGTGGCGCACGCAAGAGCCTCGCAGCGGCGTAGTTGGTATGCGACGCTGAACAGTCGCAGGTCGTGGGGTCGGGGGTCGGGCACTTTCCAAACAGCGGTGGTGGTGGTTGTGGGGGTGGTTGTCGCCGTCACCGCCGTAGTAAGAATGCTCGTGAAAATAGTAGCAAAGACGCATTCTGCATCGGTGATCTTTGCCGGCCGTCGTTCTTGGAGGAACTTTTCAACGCGCACTCTAGATCATGAGGAGGAAAAGCGCGAGGAGGGACTATCGGAATGATGACACACGACGACTACAACTGAGCTGGCACTCAGTGGTCTCCCTGGCCAGACTGTGTTCTGTTCCGTGTTCGATGGTTCAAACAGTGGCAGCAGCAGCAGTAGCAGCAATAATGCAGCTGCCTCATATTTCCAAACGACACGATTGACGCGAAACACAAACGAACGACGTGACACAGCCGACAACAAGTTTAAATTGTTAACTTTTTCACTGAGCACTGAATCTGCAAGAGAACGCAATTGTCCCACATATGAGAGAGAGAGAGAGAGAGAAAATGAGATATTCTTAGCGTACACATGTGTATCGTGTAGGTTTTTCGTGTAGTGTAATTAGCTTTAATTGCGCCCCCCCCCCAAAGTGTGTTAGTTAACATGTGACATTAACGACGCGTGATGACTGAGTTGGAATGCATGTCGAGTCAGACCATAACGGATATGCTGGCATTCGCTGCAATTAATACAGCAGCGTGACGTAGCGAATAGCCGAAAAATCTTAATTTATCCGCTCACTATTCATGCGAATAAATTACCAATGGCAACGTTTTGCGTTTTTTGATCTTTTTCTACAGAATTATATTTTTTTTTCGCTGCCGTGGGTTGGTGGTACCTGGGCTAAACAACCTGCTGAATAGTTAGTTGTTCGTTATGATCCAGTTGAAAATACAACAGTTAATACCCTTGCTTACGTTACATTGGTCAACTTGCAACTTATGGTATAGATTTACTTTAAATGTGACGCACTCTGTCTCCGTCGCTTTTTTAATATGAATACCGCACACCGGGTATATTATAAATTGCATTACATTTAATAGCATTCAAATGTATGCTTTGTTATAACGAATAATCGTTTCTTTTGCCATTTGGAGCTGCGAGTCGCGTTTCCAACATTGTTAATGTGCTTGGTGGACTTAATATATATATATATGTATATACAGGGTGTGTCAGCTAAATCCAGACAAATTTTGGCGGGCTACCCAGCATAGAAGGAAGGCGTTAATTCAGATCGGTTTGCGTTAGCAGACAGCCCACTCACAATAGAACAAAAACGCATTGTCATCATAGACGGCCGCCGCAACCTGGGTCCAGAATATGACCGAAGAACAACCGTTATCCAATTGCTTTGTGCCGGACATCGGCCAGCCGAAATCGTCAACATCACTGGATTTAAAAGAGCAACGGTCTACGACATTTCCCGACGCTACAGAGATGCAGAAGAGACAGAGCTAGTTAGTGAAACACCTGGAAGGAAGATTCACAACCGCCGACGAGAAGTGAAGACGCAAAAAGTGATCAAAATGGTGCAAAACTGCGTTTTTAAGGATCCAAGTCTATCGATTCGACGTTTAGCGATCAAATTCAATATGAGTGATTGTTCTATGCGTCGGATTATCAACGAAGAACTGCGCTACAAGTCCTACACGTTTAAAGTCAGATAGGTGTTGTCTCAGGCCGCGAAAAATAAGAGGATGACTTGCTGCCATCTCATCCTCACGTTTTTAAGACACGAAATAGCGGGACATCTTTGATTCTTCTCGAACGAAAAAATTCTTCACCATTGACTAAAAACATAACCCGAAAAATGACCGGTGGCTCGCAAAGAACCCTGAGGATGTACCAATCGTGCATAGAACCAAACATCCTGTCAGTGTGCACGTCCTAAGTGTTGTGTCGAATGAAGGAGACGTGATGCCCCCACACTTTTTTGACAGACACGAAACCGTAACAAAGGAAGTGTATTTACGTGTTCTGCGAAGCGTGGTAAAACCATGGATTGATAGAGTGTCCAATGGAAGACAATATGTCTTTCAACAAGACGGCGCTCCCGCCCACACCAGTAATCTCGTCCAGGATTGGCTACGGGGCAACATGACGGCGTTCTGGGACAAAACGATATGGCCCCCTAGCAGTCCAGACTTAAATCCCCTGGACTTCTATGTATGGGGCGTTGTTGAGCAAGAGACTAACAGGTCTTGACATGCAAATACAGAAGCGCTACGCAGAGCCATTGTCGAGTCGTTCAAGAATCTCAATCCGCTAACTTTAAAGAAGGCCTGCGGGCGCTTTCGCGCCAGAATTGAAAGTCTAATTGCTGCTGGTGGTGGCTACATTGAATAAAAATGTTCCTCAGGAGTGTACCTAACGACACGTAAAAAAGAATACCGAAAAATCTGTTTTTCTTAAGACGTAAATTACGAAACAGGCGATGGCGTTTAGTCCAGATTTAACTGACGCACCCTGTATATATATATACAGGCGAGCTAGTCTCATATGGTTGCAATGTTGTTACCAGAATATATATGTATCTTAGAGATCAAGTTTGCGCTTTAGATTTAATTCAGCCATATTTAGAAAGTATTAAGAGTGACAACGCTTAAGGAACATAGTTGTGTTTCAGCTCTCGCGCTAAGTATGGCTTTCTGCGTCTGGGAACTGATACTTTTAATAAATGTAATAGGAGTAATAAATAAACGTTTTAATTTGGGTCGCTGCAATTTGACCCAATAAGTGACTCTAGCAAAACAGTTTTGTTAGGGTTAGTTTTGTCAATCTGCATTGTCAATCTGTCTACGTTTTCTCGAAAGATAATATCTAATTAAGTCGGTACTCGAAATTAGAAGTAAACATCTTTGTAATAGCTGTGCTATAACAATTCACTGAGAGTAAGTTGGCTGCGTTACCACGGTGATTTACGACTTTGGTCTTATAAATATACATAACAAAAATTAATTTAGTTACACAAAAGGGATATGTGGTTCAGTTGTCAAATCACTCAACATAGCAACAGTTGTGCAAGTTTACTACTGTTTAAACAGCAGGTATACATATATATATATATATATATATATATATATATCATGATGGTCTAAAGACCGCTTTATTCTAGCGATTTTAACAATAACATCTGCGCAAAATCGCGCCATTGTTCACCTACGAAACTTCTAAAGAAACCTTACCCCCGCTGTGGACCAAGACAACGATGGCATCACGTGACGGCAACAACACCACCGGAAGAGTCACAAGCAAGAACACGGACAGCTGATTCTTAACCTCACTTGACACCTTTTTACCACCATTTTTATTAAGGCGAGCACTGCCGAGTGTGCAAACTTACGGTAAATGTTTAAGAAATCATCACATATATATAGATATATATATATATATATATATATATATATATATATATATATATATATATATATATATATATATATATATATATATATATATTATATATAATATATATTTATAAATATATAAATATCTGCCTGAGGAATGAATGCTTTTTGCCCCGGACAACAGTTTTATCCAATAGATAATTTAAGAGCCCAAAATCCGAAAGCAGTAAATTAGTTTGGGAGAAATAACTGCTTTATACATATGTAATGTAGAATACAGGTTTAATTAAGAATAAACAACGGAGAACGGTGTGAACTATTCGCAGTAAAGCATCTACAGTATGGGTGTAATGTGGTAACCAAAGTCAAAGCCAAGCGAAAAGTATGCCTCTGTATCACGAAAGAGAGTAAGAGTCAGTAGTATATTATCACTCATTTTGTTAATGTCGAGTGCATTGTAATATTAATAATAATAATAATAATAATAAATTACCTACATTTTGTAATCGGGGCAGCTCCTTCCGTAGAATAAATGACTAACGTCTTTATTGACAACTCTGCTCTCTGCTTCGAAATGCACGTCTTATCAACTATATGACCGTGTCATGCGTCTAAGTCCACCCACCTAACGATGGATAGGCCTTGAGCATGTTTTATAGATTTGCTTGGAGTCGCTTTTGAACGAGTTGAGCCACTCAGGTGTAGACACGCACATAGACTGATCTTGCCCTTTACCTGTGATTGCTCTTGACAAGAATTCAACGCCAAACGGAACGTTGTAGACGGTTGGGGGAAACAGGCCTGCCCATCATGGTTCGAGTAGGAAATCTTTATAATTTTCTAACGGACGCATGACGTTTTAATGGACTCGGAGGCGCTGGTTCGGCTTGGTCGGCCAGGCCGAACCGTACCAGTTCATCGAGCGATGATATCTGGCAGAATCTCATTCAAGCGTGAGCTGAATTCATGACGCCTCAGTCAGTTCAGAGATAGCAAAAGAATGAAAGAGCCGTCATCGTCATCTTCTTCGTCGCCGCCGCCGCCGCCTCCGCCGTCGTTGTTCTCCATCATCTCGACTTCATCCGTCACGTCGGGGAGTTCGTCGGCGGAGTGCTGCCATGTTGTTTTCCTCTACCCTTTTTCTCAGGGCAGATCTACCACTACTACTACAATTTCTACGTCTACTAGAACTACTACCGTCACCGCTATCACTATCACTATTATTATTATACATACTCTCTCAGGACCCACTACGAAAAGCAGCACCAATAGTCAGGAGGACAACGACTTAATTGAAGAGCGAATAGGCAATGGGAAAATAAAGACGAGGGACAGCGACACCGACCGCAGTGGCAGGAACAGCAGAAGCAGCAGCACCATCATCACCACCATAGCAAGGCTGCCGAGACAGCGAACCAACCGACCAACGGACGGAAGGATGGACGGATGGTCGGACGAGCAGGCAAGCATCGAGTCAAGCTGCGGATGCATTCGGCGGCTGAAGGCACAGAACAGAGTATACGAACGAGAATAGGGAAGACACTCTGGAGATGGCGAAGGGGCGCCTGTGTGCCCACCCCCGCTCCCCTTTGAATTGGGGGGCCAATGTTCCTTCTTGTGCCGTATGTGGGCTTGCTCCTTCTTCGTTCTGACGCCCTTCGGTCGGTCGAGCGACGAAGAACGCCAGCGGGCCTCTGTAAGAACGAGAAGACGACGGAAGGTCGAAGCATTTCTGTAAGACCGAAAAGATATATAAAGGGAATAAGAGAAGGAGAGAGAGAGAGAGAGGGGGGGGGGCTTGAAGAAACGGTAGTGTTCAAGATGAAAGCCAGAAAATGAAGGCGGGGAGGAGAACAGGGAGGAGCAAGCAGAAAAAAAGAAGAAGAAAAAGAAGAAGAGGCAAACGAAGAAGAAAAGAATGGGGCAGAGTTATAGATCAGTTGGGTTCGACCGAAGCCGACGCCCAGTGAAAGAATAAGCAATTTTCCATGACTTGCGTCGGGGCCTTGCGCCAGGTTTGGCAGATCATTCGGAGGAACATTCGGAAAACGAATAGTAGTGTTGGTTGTAGTAGTAGAAGTACTACGGACGACGCTCACAAGAGTACCATTAGACTTCGCACAACAATACGACTAGATAATATACACACAAATACTACGCTATATTGGCTTATGTCGGGCATGTGCACCTCCTTATAGGTCATATACGTTCTGTTCTTGACCAAAAAGTGAATTGTGTTCTGTATTTTAGACGGCCAAACAGTCGCTCGACTGGACTCTTCCACAAAACTCAATATTGCAAGCGACTTATCTATAGCACTCATAAGGTACCGTTTGTATTAGGCGAATTCAAAAATTAAAATTGTGTAGTTTTTAAAGTACGATTTCTCTCTCTCTCTCTCTCTCTATATATATATATATATATATGTACAAGGGCATACTGGTGTTTGTCTTTGCACCGTATATATATATATATATAAAAGCAAAAATAAAATCTTTTTTTAAATTTTGTAGTGTAAAGGGAATCCCTTTGTCTAATATGCAAATCGGTATATTGTCGTGTTGTGGATGTTCAGGACTATCTAAGCTGCGATGACGGGACGCGATATCACCAAACCATCTCGGTGTGTTCTCACAGCAAGCAACTGTATGGATGCATCATCTGCAACGTGGCGCCCATTCGTTAAGGAAAAGTTTTCCTCGGGTTGGATCATTGTTGCTGCTCTAGAAGAGCTCATTGCGCCCGGACAGTACGGTAATAGCGACGACACCCGCTTCTTTTCGGCACGCCGAGAGATGACACTCGACATCGAATGTTGCGCCGTACGCGGCGTAGTGGACCGCGTGTCATGGATGATTGTTTGTGAAAGGGAATTTAGTGTGTGTGCAGCAGCCAGAGGCCAGAAACAAAGACAGCCATCCAGGTCGAAAAAAAGAGAGAGAGCGAGAGAGAGATACAGCGAGAGAAAGAGACAGAGAAAGGAGCAGAATCAGACATTGATGAATCTGCCCGTGCCTGTGCTCTACGTGCATGTACGTACCATATGCCCTACTATGTGTGATAATTGCAAGGATAATAATGAACGCCCTCGTCATCATCCATGATCACCACCTTGATCATAACCTTCGTGTGGTGCATCCTGACCACTACAAGCATTATTATCATCTGCAGGTGCTTGGTGGCAATTGCGCACACAGTGTGGTCGGTAGTGGCTGTGGAAACGTTCCATTTTGTATTCGGCTTCAGTGTGTGAAGGCGGAGCGTTTCTTGCGGGAGTTCTGTTTCTCGCCTTCTCTATCACTCTCTCTATCTCTCTTTCCCTCTCTCTCGCTTCATTATCTTCTATCTGCTCCGAGTCTTCCTTGCGACCCTCGCCACCTCATCCCTAATAAACCAGGAGGCGACGCCGGGACATCCTTATTAAACGATGCACATTCGTAGAGACACGCATGAGTGCAGTGTCTATACAGAGACATGTACAAATATATATATATATATATATATATATATATATATATGCATGTACGCACAGACACACATTCTCTCTGTGTACAATTATTACAAGTAAGTGCGACAGATACGGACTAATCGACATAGAGATTTACATGCATACAAATGCTAGATATGTATATGAACGTACAGAAACATAAACAGACTTACATATGCGTAGCCATGGACTTGCCCATTGCTATAATACAAACGCACTCGACGACACAACCACCAACATGCGCGGTCCCCGTATGTCATGGTCGGACAGGATGGATACCAAACAACCAGAGACACCGTATAGGGAAGATGAACGGTTGGCACAACGCAACTACCAGCCCGGCGCCGCGGAACTCGCTAGCGGACAGAATCATGATCACCGGCGACCGGGACCATGTTTGTCTTCAGCGCGGCCCTCCCTGTTCGGCGCATACGGCTCTTTCGTCGGGCAAATTTGTTGTTCGCCAAGGATGCATGCGGGCACGCAATCCACATATACGATAGGATGGAACTTTGCTTCGTTGCTTTGCCTTGACGAAGCAACTGAGCAAGAAAAGCTGGTAGCCCCATTTGTAGCTGAGGCGTTCGTTCGCGGACAGCAGCGGCATCTGTACAGGCGTGAATGCTTCGGGCGTGTCCCACGCGTGCCGGTCTCGCTGTGCGTTCGTACGCCGAAGACGTGCTACATGTCGCTGGCACGTCTTTTGCCGCATGTCGCTTCTTTTTCGTTGTCTTTCGTTGCCTCTTGGCCAGCCAATCCGAATGTTCTTGGACTTTTTTGCTGCCCACTGGTCATGGTTGTTTTCCTTTATATATATATATATAAAGGTTCTTCTAAACTTACTTCTGTCATGCACGTTTTGCCATCCATTCCTCTCTGGCCCTTTGTTTCTACTTCGCCACTTGAGCTCCGTTCCTAGTGTCATAAGGCCTATGGGGAGGCCAGTCGGGCCTCCACTACGGCTACAATTCATGCCGTGACATGATGTCTACGCCAACATCGGTCGACATGCCGATTACTACGAGATCTAGCGAGGCAGAATGCGCGGAGACCAGCAGAGGGTCGTCTCGAGCACGGAAAGAGTTCAGCGTACAAACGAAACCCTGATGGCCTGACCACCGACGGCAGAGTTTTCTTTTAGCGTGTTTCCTTCCTCGCATCCGCAACGATGGCACCGAGTCTCTGAGGACGACCACGATGGCTCGTTGAAGAACTCTAGAGAAACTGTGCGGTATCGTGAGACGCGCTAGCGACTTTATAGCGGCTGGACTTGATTCGTTTGTTTGCGAGATGGCTCAATGGCTGAATCGCTCGTACTGTTTGTTCATTTCCCTTTTATATATAGATATGTATGTGTGTTTGTGTGTGCACTCATATATACAATACGTTGTACATGCGCGCGTGCATTTCGTGTGCGTGCATATACGCACGTGTATGCATCTTTGCAAGGTGAATTGCTGGATCATGTGGATGTTTTTCGCTTGAATGCAACGTCAGTTAATTCAAGGGGATAGAAGGAACAACTCGGGCGATGCAATACCAATCGTTATCACACCAAACGATTCTAATAATTCCCAATATTTAACAGAGTGCTATTTATTTAAGTAGTAAAACACCAGTTGGCTGGGCAGCAGTAGGTCTTTTTAATGCCCCCGAGTCGTTCTCATTAAAATATATTCATCAAAATTGTTAAATTGTTGTTTGTTCAAGAAAAAAGAAAAAAAAAACATTTAAAAAAAAATAAGCTTTATTATTTTATTATTTATTTAAGATGTTTAAATCTTAAATGAATCCTTAACAGACTCGCATATTGAACACAGTGGCTGTGTATTGTACTATGCGGCGAATGCGGCAATAATGGCACCATTACTTCATAGCCCAAAACGTTAAGCGTTGCACTCGGCATGCAATCCTGACTGCTTACGCGGGCAACGACTGAGAATGCCCCAGAAGCGTGCGACCGACAAGCGTCGTCAGGCAGCTTTTGTTAAAGGAAGTGCTATTGATCTGTACGAATAAAAGAGTGTAGGTTCTATGGGCCAATGGCCGCTTTCTCTCGAATCAACCAAGCCGGTGGCCTCTGCTACTACTAATAGAGGTTGGGTTTGATTACTAAACATGTTGAATTTATTTTTCGAAAGTTATCTTTTTTATCTTACGGCTATCAAAAGTTATATTTTTTATCTTACGGTTAAGCTGAAAGCTAAAGGTTATGTGTGGAATACAACATCTGGTAAACAACGACCTCCTGCCACATGCAGGCAGTGGCCTATACTTTAAGCATAGTTTTGACGATATATTGACAATTTTCGACCAGAGCTTATTGCGAATATGGTCTTTCAGATCAGAGATGAATTCGGAAGCATCCCTGTAGACGCGGTTCTTTACAAAACCAGGCATAAAAAGAGGTCCAAGAGGTATAAGTCCAGGTACTTTACGACCAGTCAATGAATTATTTTCAAAATGCCTTACTGACATTTGTACACACATATGTTTACATATACATTTTTAGACACACGTGTTATGGTTGCTTTGTAAATACGGTAGCGAGTATTGCTAAAGAAGTTGGCACTGATTTGCAATTAACGTCGGATTCTTTTTCTTACACGATGTTAACGTCTTCTAATTCTCTAATTCGTGAGGTATACTTTCTCCCTCTAAGTATTGCTAGAATTCTCCACCTAAGCTGGTAGAGCTTAAGAAATCTAAACTAAAGCCGGTAGCAGGCTTCATTAAAACTGCATGGTAGGTCGTAACTAAATTGTTCAAGCAAATAACGGCTTCGTGTGATTGGCTACTGCATGAGCGTATAAAAGACAGAAACGTTACCACTCCCGTAGTTGAGCCAATGTATTTAGGCTTTCAGATTTTAGATTCCTGTTTAAGTAACCTTCACTAAAATCTTACCTTAAGTAAAATATTCGGTGTCAAATAAGTAATTATACAGCAGACTGATGTACGGCGATATAATCCCTTTGAGCATTGCCGTCGAAGGGAACGCTCTAACACACAGAAAAAAGTATGATGCTACTAAGTGTGTCCTAGCTCTCTAAATCAAGGGGCACAAGAACTTGACAAGGCAATTTATGGTTAGCATGTTACCAAAAACTTCCCTGACGTACGTTATGAGTATGCATATGTGTGCAAAAATGTTTAATTTTACTGCCTATCACAGCTAAGTGACGACCTTGACTTTGGTTGAGGCTGAGGAAGACTAAGACCTCGGTCGGAGGGAAGACAAACCTCCCAAGACAAACCAAAGACAGACCTTCTAAACACCTAACGCCTACATGCTCATACCTGAACATGATTCCAGCACACTCATTACCCGAGCAGGATTAGAAAGTGTAGTACACATACCTGTAAGCAATTTAATTATGAACACACAGAAACATGTGAAACCGCATGCTTATTTTTGTCTGCAAAAAACGTGCATTTGGTACGGCAGCTGTACTAGCAATATTACACTACAACGTTTAATGAGCCTGCTATGAAGTTACTGTTGAAACGTTGGTACCAGGCTTGGCTTGACTAATAACAGCTTACTCAGGGCCACCACTACTTAACTACTAACTACTACTACAACTTAACTTAACTTAACTTGGCGGGCTGAGCTTCAGCTAAGTTTTAACGTCCACGGTGTTGCTTTTCGCATTGCTTTATACAACTGATCCCCATAAATACAAATATGCAACGGTGGGCTTCGAACCCACGCACCTATGTGTCTCCTCCGGTCGCGAGGCGCAGGCGAATGCACCACGTAACCGTGCTAGACAGGACCACTATGCCCTAGTACCACCTATACTATTGTACAACTCAGAAGACCAACGCCATAACGGCTCGAATTGCTACAGCCACTCACACATGAAACCGGACATCTGATCTCGTATAGACGCTTGGCGTCGCCGGGTGGCGGTTTTTCGTGCTCTCCGCCTATCCCCTTTTCCAATTCACCCTTTAGATTGTTTCTATTCGTCTCCTTTTCACGTCCCCCTGTCTCCCTCCCTCCATATACAGGCGCATTTTGAATTTGGAGAAGACGAAGCAGAACTAGAAGTACTCTTTTTAGTCCGGGCCCTCGGGCAAAATCGATTGTCGTCGGCGTCGCCCTCGACGGCCTTTACCGCTGTCCGTCCCTCCGATGCCGCCCTGTCCGTCGAGTATAGTATATAGTAGTAGTAGTAGTAGTAGTAGTAGTAGAAGTAATCGTTGTCGTTGTCGTCGAGGTATGCCGACGGCGCTGGCCGTAAACAAAGATGTGCCTGACCACATGCCGACGCAGTCGTTGCTGATGCAGAAATGGTGCAGCTGGGGCTAGAGCTACAAATGGCTTCCGCTTCTGCTGCTGCTGCGGTTCTGCCTGCAGCACCTGAGTGTGGTGCATAGCACGTATTCCCATAAAACGTCATCGTTACGGCCGTCGTCGGCAAAAACGCCGATAGCGGAGATGACGACAACGTAGCGCAACGATTCGTATTGTTCCTCTGGGAGACAGACGCTTATTGTGTTCTGTATGTAGCGCGGGTGGTCCGACAAACGATCGAGCAAGCGGTAAAGCAGACGATCGGCAAGAACAATGCACGGCGGATAGGCGGACAGACCTGCACGTCGAGATGGCTCGCGTGGGTTTCGCGCGAGCAGGCGACGACTTCGAGTGAGGCCTAAAACGAGCACTTTAGCGCCGGGTTGACGGACGCGTGAACGAAAGGAACAGTGAGCAAAGAGCGAAGATCGCTCCGTAATTTGTTTGTCGCTGCGTAACACGAACTCCATGCAGCTCATAAGCTAAAGATAGTGGTCGAGTATCTCATCATATGATAGACGTCATGCCCCTACCGTCGCTTTGGTTATGCTCCGTTCCCACAGTAGTAGATTCAGACGGATATATCTAATTTCTACATCTGGCAAACTCAGAACAGCAGCTTCTTGAAGGTCGTGTCGTAGTAAGTAGTGTAGATTGATCAAGTACCAGAGAAATTGATGTGTACGGTTAGATGAAACACGTTTGCAAACAGATCAGCAAACAAGCGGAAACTCACACGAGAGAAGAGAAACTAACAAGGTTGATGGAACGTGCGGTGAACGTCATTGACCGCAAATCATCCGCATTAGCCCGCGTTAGCGGAATGAACACACAAACTTTTGAGTAAGATATTTGAGCATTTAGAAAATCTCTGCTCTTAAGTATCTGGTCTATGGTTCAGTTCCGGGAGGTTCACACAAGCACAAGAGGGCAGTCAGGTCCGACTTGTAAATATTCTGGAACTACTTGGCACCCTATTATCAATGCGAAACTAAAGAATGACCCAGTAGATAACTAATCTCTACAGACTGAGTCTTAGCTTTTAAAGACCGAGTTAATTTTTTCCTGTGCTTAACATAAACAGTCAACGGCAAGACACACTTACGTGTTAGCTCAACTAGTACATACTTATGCGAGTATTGTGCGTTTCAATCACAGAACATAAATTACAGGTAAAGGCCAGATTTCGACGTGAGGTAGATGGATCTTGGGGCTGCCAAAGTTGTTCATCTCGCGAAGTAAACAAAAAACTACAAAAGAATACGTTCGTAGCAATATAAACGCGTCAGGGCACGCAGCCCGGATGCAAATGATTCCAGGACACAGATAGTCACTTACGTAATACTATGAAGACACATCGCAAAATATAATAGGTTTTAGTGGTAAAAGGGGACGAAAGATCTTAAAAACATATACCGATGTAAGGACATACGAGTAAAGAGGCCTGGGCATGGTCATACACGCTTGACTTTTCTCACTACTCAATAGAAAAAGAAGGGTTCGAAACCCCTAGACAACGTCCACAAAAGCGTGTTACGACTAAAGGGAAGCCTCAGAATGTAAAGAAACAAAATACAGAAAACGGCGCAAGAAACACGTGGATTTACAATTACAATTTGAAGTTTACTTCTAGTTCCCCTGGCTTGGGCAACAGTGGTGCTCATCAGACACTGACAAACACACCTTGTGGGTCCACTTCTATTGTCTGAAGTGTGTGGCATAGAAACGGAAGTGGTAAAGAAAGGCTTCTCGGAGTAGACTAGTATCCAAGACACCACGAAACCTAACAACAAACACGAAGAGACCACCATGACTTATTCACCATGGCTCCGTCCTGTCTGGGTCATAGCCTTGCCAACGTGGGATAGATAGTAGATTCTACGTGTCCGAGCTCCGATGCGGCAGACGCAGACCTTAAGACCAACTTTAATCCGTGCTAATAGTTCCAGAATCACTAATGCCTAGAATGATTTTTTTTGGGTTTGCTTTTGTTTCAATTTCTAGCAATGACAAATGATCAGCGTTACTGGGAATGCCGGTATAAAAAAGGCAATGCCGTTTTTAAACTTATCTCCATGAGATAGGAATATAAGCTACTCTACAAATGAAATATAAAGAAAATCGGATACAATACGTTCGAGCATCACAACTATAAATTTGCAAATATATTGTCTGGTATAATCACGACCTTCTTCAGTTGCATTTTTGAGCATCACTTTAATAATAATAATAATAATAATAATAATAATAATAATAATAATATAAATAGGTGCTTGGCCTGGAATGCAGTGGCCTGGTGTGAGTGTCTTGCACCGTAGCTCCCTCGTATCTCAGCTGTAGCTCTGTTAGCACAGAATGGGTAGCGGAGCATGCCGAAGAGGAAAAGAGACGCAAATACGCAGATCTCGAAAACAGTCTTCACTTCGTACCGGTAGCTATGGAAACCCTAGGACCAATCAGCAGTGGAAGAGCAAAATTCATTCGGGATCTGGCCAGAAGAATGGCAGCAACAACGGGGGACCAGCGCGAGTGCGAATATCTGAGACAGCTTCTGTCTCTCGCGGTGTGTAGAGGCAATGCCGCTTCTAAGATCGACGCCATGGAATGAGCAGCTAAATAGCACTTGCTTGAATCGACGCGACACGTTCAAACCTCACAACTGTACGCTGATAACACAATAAATAATAATAATAATAATAATAATAATAATAATAATAATAATAATAATATCTGTGTGGATAATTAAAGTTCAAGAGGGCTTCTATTCTACTGCTTTTCTACGTAAATTCCGAAACTCGTAAGCTTTCTATGGCGTTCTACGGCTTCTTGTAACGCACAGTACGGGAAGAAAACTAGAGCAAATAAGTCGAGAAAAGAGAAATTTGCTAGTTACGCAGTCACCGTTATGGTGGTCAGTAATGGCAGAAATATAGCTGGTAGAAGTGATCAGTTTGATCGTAGCGTGAGACGGTAGCGGAAAACAATGAGCGCAAATGGGACAGGGACCCGCAACGAATGAAAAGCGCGTATAGCTAGAGCCTGATTTCTTTTAGCACAAAAGTCTCCTTTATTGGTTTTCCTGGAAGTCGAGGGTGACTCACTTATAATCGACTCCGGTGCGACTTCCTTCGAAAAAGCAGGCGGAACGGCAATTGCTCGAATATTCGTAAGAAGAGGGGGGCCAAAATCAAACCCATTTATCCTCACTGTTAGTCGATCGTAAGCTACTATACGCTACCACCTTGTATTCACCTTTAGCCGACCAACCAAAGCATTCTCGTGCTGTATTTATATCGGTGTTTCACTAGCAGAGAAATAGAGCACCAGGGCAGTCTGATCGAACACACTCCAACGATGAGGAATTAATTTAACGATAGTAAAATCGAACCCACGTTGGGCTTCTGTTTTTGATTACTATGTATAATTTGCAGTTGTACTAGTTTATTTGTTGCCTGTGAGGGAGCAAGAAACGCACAATACTTGGGTTAGTCTGCAAATAGTATGGGATTCGACCCAGATGATGTACTGCCTTCAGCTGCAGCATTGTTGGAAGCATTGTTGTGACGAATAATCACCTTTTTCAGATAGTAATCCCCACCTCCGACCTTGTACCATGGCCTACTGGTACATCAGGTACTGTTCTACTGGTATCAGCCACTTGGTCCACTGCACGAGGGTAGGAGTCCAGCGACGACCAAAACGGCGTTCGTCGGTAACATCACTCACTAGGATTCGCGGCCCATTCTGCCATAAGGACTGTTCGGAAAGCCCTAGATTAATTACTCCACGTGTAGCGGCGTGGTCTTGCGGGCTAGTGCGCTAGTCATTGTTTATCATATATGTCGTGAGGTCGTGGGTTTCATCTCGGTTTTTGATCGAACCTTCTTTAAGCAATGCTTATCGAGAATAGATGATAGCTCCATCTACCGCTAAGAGTCAGCGGGCATGCTGCCAAAACGACTGTTAGAGAAACCCTAGATATCTCAACATGCCTGGGCCTTGGTGCATTGCAGATATAATTCACGTTCTTCGCGGTATAAAACGGGTGACATGTGTTATTAGATATGCACGTTTAACAAATATTAAATTCCCCATATAATTATAGCAGTAAACCCTTTTAGAGCCAATTGGGTTCTACCGCTATAAGGCGATACGGCATTGCTGGCCAAAGACGGAGACCGGAAATCAAGCACGGGCCTATTGCGAGCTCGCCAAACGGCGGCGATTTTTGCGGAGCTGCTCTGTTCTCTCGGGAGGCGGTCGCGCAACTTTTTGCGTCCAGTTCCCTGTTTTCTATCGGCATGCTTGGTTGCCCAGTAACTTCTAAATAGCCTATCGGGCGGCACAACACTTTTCTCTCTCCCCGCTATGCTTGCAGCTCTGACCAAGGCTAGAAATCGGCAGCAGCTGCAAAAAACAAAACGTTGCCATTATCTAATATATTTGCAGTAGGTTCACAAACGCATTGCGTCTCTCTTTCTCTCTCTCTCTCTCTCTCTCTCTCTCTCTCTATATATATATATATATATATATATATATATATATATAGCTTCATGGCTTTACAAAAGCGCATTATTCGTCCAACTAGAACGGACATAGCCTCGATATCGTGCATACAGCATGCCGAGTGCCGTGGAGGCGCTACGCTATATGAAATAGGGCTAAATATGTGTCAATGCCAAAAATGTGCCAATATACATATAATAATTGTATCTAGTTGATTGCATCAAACTGCATTACCAATTATATATGCGAAAATGTGTGTCCAAAGCATGCGATGCGTCGTTGGCAGATTTAAGATCAGCGTCGTAAATAGTCTTTGGGAGTTATGTGTAGGGTTTACCCGCGGGGCTAAAGTAGCATTATATAGGCGGTTATTTTTGCCCATGTCTGCTTAATGCTTACGACTCTTAGTAGGCCCATATAATATTTCTAGTACTTGTAATATTAATACTATATTTAACCCAATTGGTATTAGGCATTAGAGTACTATTTAATATGCAGGCCAGTCTATAGTTTTTACATGAAACTTGGCGTTTTAGGCTAAACCAATAATAGCATTGCAAATTACGGGTTCGATACCGCTACGATACGTCATAGCAAGTATGTAGACGCAATTACTCCTGGGTGTCCGTGTAATTAATTTTCACAAAATATGCTTAGAAAGTAAACTTAAAGACGAACATATTTCCAGATTTGTTTGTTTTAACAACTGCATTTGCATTTACGTAAACACTAACCCGCTCCTGCATAAACGTATATCCGCAACAAAATTCCACAGATGAATTAAATTGTCTTTATTGAATACTCTCGTGAAGATTGATGGCTAATAATTATACGAATATAAATCCAGCACGTTTGTAGTAAAGCAAACGTTGTATTCTAGAATGCACATTTACATATCAGAGTAGTTCGGACAAACTAGGCCGTCAGCTCAATGTACGCGTCATCTAGGTTCTCTAAACCGCATCAAAGATATCATCAAATATTTGTTTCTAATGGAACGTAGTCTCAAAGTAGTCTTGTTTCGGAATGAGAGTTAAAATACTACAATTTGTGACACTGGTGTTTTTTCCCGACATAGGAGCATAAAATGTGCTGTTGCGAGACAACCATCCTCCGAGACAGTAACTAAACACACCGTCGTGTTCGTGAGAAAAATCTACTTTTTCCGAAGGACACGGCCGGTCAGAAGATGCGACATGGTCACTTAGAGGATAATTCTCAAAAGGAAATAAGATTTTTCGGCGGGATGTCCAGATGAAGTGTATGTAAAATGACTGAGTGGCGCGCGCTGCGGCTGTCGCGCGACATGTGATCGTCGTTACACAATCATTTTACATGCACTAAATCTGGACACCCCGCCGAAAAATCTAAATTACTCCGCAACCACAGCTCGCACTGACATAGATTTGGTACCAAAGTAGTCGCTATGACATGCTCATTTAACTGAATTAGTTTCAAGAGAGCTGGAAATAAACGCCATGAAGACCAAGGCTATGAAATTCAGAAGAGGAGGTCGATTGGCTGCTAAAGACGTTATACGTTGCGGCGGCCAATCCTTGGAATTTGTCAACTCTTTCCGGTATCTGGGGCTTCGGCTTCATTATACTGGGTCGACCTTCACTGCTCACATCGTCGAGACAGCGCGCGCAGCCCTAATTTCCACTTATGGAGAGGTAGGCGATGTCCGACGACTGTCCGTCCCGACGGCAGTGGCGCTTTTCTACCTCAAGATTGTTCTGGCACTGATGTATGGCCTTCACAGAGTATGGGAACACCTCACTCGGGCAAACTTTGGTTTGCTTGAAAGGTGTTTCACAATGTACATGAAGCGAGTACTTTGCTTGCCAATGCGGGCAAGGAGCCGCTTTGTGTACCTAATGTCAGACTGTGCGCCGGTTGTTGAGATAATTCGATTGAGGTTTAAGACGCCGCGTACAGTACCATTCGAGAGCTTTATCTCGGAATGGGGAAATAAAGTTGAACAAGTCCGACGAGAGGTCGGAGACCTGGATATTTTGAGGGTCTCTCACCTCTGGCCTGGTCTTGTATGTGACAATCGCCACGTCTATACCAGATACATAGTTCATGGCTACCATCACCTGGTTTGTTCGAATACGAGCTTCCACGAGGAGTGCACCGAGTATGTCCGTCGACTGTGCTCTCAGGTGTGTACAAAGTTTCATGCGTCTGCCTGCCTGGCCCTTGCGAAGAGATCACTGCACTACCTCTCTCGAATAACATGCCGCGAGCAGCTGACTGTATAAATGTATAATCTGTATACTGTTCTATGTTATATGCATACCACTAGGAGTGAAATAAATATGATGATGATTTAACTGAATATGTTAGTTTTGAACGTTGTAAGTGGTCGTAGGGTAATGATTTTGAGGTATTTGGCGTGAAAGCTAATAAAGAGCTTCATTTTTTGCGGATTCGCTTCTAAGCGACCAGGTCGCATCTTCTGACCGGCCTTCTATGTTCTTCGGAATTTTCTCACGGACACGACGGTGTGTTTAGTTTCTGTCTAGGAGGACTGGTTGTCTCGCAGCACATTTTATGCTCCTATGTCGCGCAAAAACACCAGTGTCACAATTTGTAGTAATTTAACTCTCATTTCGTAACATGACTTCATGCAGACCATGTTCCATTGGAAAAAAATATTGGCTTTTACGAGCTCTACAATTCTTACTATCGATTACAAAAACGTCTTCAAACACCCTGCATATATATATATCCAGTTTCGGTAAGGTTGAAAGGCACTGTTTGCTGCATAAGGTGTCTTAAATTAGCAGGTGCTTACATATACGTGCTGAGTCAGAACCTCGAAAGCTATCGAAGTCTGTGTTTTATTGTTGCGTTTTTCCTCATTTAGAAACGACATCTATTCTGAGGCAAGAAAGATGCTAAAGAAGATATCAACACCTACTATGTATCACAGCTCTGACCATTGCCGAGGGTGTGGGACAAATGTGGCATTCGCTCAGCGAGAGACATTCGTGTGACCTTTTACTTACGCATGCTAAGAGGATGAATCTACCATCTCAAAGATTTGTCCACAAACCTCAATCAGCTCAATTTTTGATGTCTCCATTTTCTTCCGAAGTACCGCAGGCAGTTAGCCTTTATCTAAAGTATAAATTGCCGATATTTTTCAACGACATACGTTGCTTCGATTATTTTTGTCCATGCCACTTGCCGCGGCTGGTAATCAAAATAGTTTGTGAGTTACTGGGATGAGTTTGCTGCTATATTTTTATAATTAGGTATATATAAGTAACGAAAATGTGATGCTGATAAAAGCATCTAGACGCTATCATGCCACCACTATATAAGGTTGTTACGAGAGGTTACAAATGTAGTTCTCAACGCGTAAAAAGATGCAGTTCATATTTTGAACATAGCGTAAACGTAGCGCAATTATTTTGATTTAGCTTTACCCTAGGATGCCAATCTAATTCACGTTATTATCTGTTGTCCCTTTTCATTCCCTAAATCTATCTAAAGGCTCTTCAGTCCAGTTCGGGTAATTAGCATGGCGCTGTTTTTTGGTGCTTCATTACTGGGGCCAAATCTACGACGAAGGATTCGGTTAGGCTAATTAGTGTAATAAAATATCAGGTTGGGGTAGCTACATTATATATATATATATATATATATACATATATATATATATATATATATATACATATATATATATATATATATATATATATATATATATATATATATATATATATAATGATTACCTGAAGTAATGTGTAAGAATGCGACTCTTAATAAACGATTTGAAGTATTCGTTACCTCTTTCAGCAATCGATGAAGGGTAATTTATATTATATTGTTTTAATGCTTTCTGAGGCGCACGTTCCCGGGCAGATTTTCCGCCTGGGTTCCACGGTCCAAGCAATACGTGAAATAATGCCACGTCAGCGCGACGGTGGGCGAATGGGCCGAGAGGCACAGAGGGCGCATGAGACGAGGGCGGAGGGGGTTGGAGCTATTGGGCTTCCCTGCTACGCATGATAACCCATCGAAAGTGTTTTCCGCGCAATCGAGTTTCGATTGCCACTCGCAAACGCGGACGTGTCCAGCGTGACAGTGTGACCGACTATAATGGGTCTGATATAACTAACTCAGTCCCCCAGCAGACTGTCAGTGGGAGGCAAACCACGAAACGGGTTTTTCGGCTGCGCGCCTGATGACATTAAGGCTATGCGCGCATAAACACACGCACGCATATATATATATATATATATATATATATACATTAGTCTAGTCTAACATTGTAGACAATGTTAGACTTGAAAAAGGTACTATTCTCTCATCCATTTCCCCCCACTCCCCTCTACACTGAACGGGCCCACCCGGCCGTACATGTTCAGTAATTACGTATTTATTACAAGGATTTAACGAATTGTATTATGTAAAGAGGCAAATTGTTCATTGCATTGCGAGTGAATTTTAATTATGGGCACATGCTAAAAATACTCGACGTCATCTCGATTCTAAGCTTAGAAGACAACCAAAGGCCTAACTATCTACGGCCGAGTATATCAGTATATATTCGCAGTAGCTGCTTCAAAAAGCCATAACTCTTAAGACAAACCGAAGAAAGATGTTGACACCGATATATATGTGCATATATAGCTTCAGCGTTTTTTTTTTCTATTTTAGGTATCTAATATCTAAAATAGAATACCTGATATAGCGGAGAGAATAACTTTGTTGCTGCTATACATAAGCATTTCATGTCGACCGATTTTAAAATTGATTCTAAGAAGCTGCGTTCAGAGCAGACGATTCATTGGAACGAAAGCAGATGATTTGTATCATGTTTTCGGCTAGATCTACAATAGCTTGTGTTTATAGATAATTAAATGGATGCATGCAGAATGCAATATACTGTAGCAAAGCGCTCGTAATATTAAATAGGCTTCAACATGAATCATTTAATTTTTTATAGCACTATAAAAAAATAATTGTATACGCTGGCCACTCCAGTGCCCTAGTTGCACTTTGTTACAATGTTTGCGAACAGTATTAGACGCAGCGACATAACACATTTCCGGGGATTCTCTCTAAGACAGTAATTACAGTACTAAACTAAAGCCGCAGAGAAGTAATTATTTTAACTGATGTGCTTTTTTAGTGATACTTTTTGAGAACAAGCTGAAGTTTTGCGCATTGCAGTGATTCTACGAGGTGCCGTCTTTGCAGTGTGTTTGTGAAATAAACGACAAAGGAGCACGCTGCATGTATTGAAATATTTTATTGTAATGGGTATGTTTCTTCGTTATTTTGGAGGTCAATTACACCTTAATTATTTTTACTGCGCTAAGATTTTAGTGCATAACTACTTACAATCCTGCCTATTGGAAGAAAACACTGTCGTGAGCTGTATATCCGTGCAGACGACCACATAATCCAGATAAACAAGCAGGTCAAATAACTGGGTGTTATGCTCGACAGAAACTTGAGCTGTACCCACGTTGATTATGTAACGGCCAAAACGCATCAGGTTGCGGGCAAGCTCGTCAGGCTAATGCCAAGAACAAAGGGGCCTTTGGAGAAAAACGCCGTCGTCTAGCACCATTCGCTGATTCAATTCCGCTCTACAGGTCAGCAGTGTGGGGACCAGCTGCACTGAAAACCAAGAGGAATTGGAAACATCTAAGCAACGCGCAGAGAGTGCTGGCCATTAGGGTCACCGGAGCGTATAGGACGGTGTCCACAGACGCTGTGTTGGTAATTGCTTACATGATACCTTGGCCAAAACAGATAGAGGGCCAAACAAATATCCTCTTATACCGAGCCCAGACACATAGAAAAGACGATGCAAGAAAAAAGACTCTGGAAAGTCGGTAGGCTGAGTAGTTTGGAGCGAAACGAGAGGCACCAGGGTCGTAGACAAGGTTAGTAATCCCAGATCTCATGAAATGGTACTTGATGCGAGTACGCGGAAACTACGTACTACCTAACTTATCACTGGTCATGGCACCTTACAGACCTACATGGTGAAGACCGGGAAGACTGAGGTAGACATATGTGTCTTGTGTGACGCCAGCGAGACCGACCACGTGGATCACACGCTTTTCGCATGCAGAGCTATTGAGATTACGAGGCAGACGACCCCTTCACGACTAGACGTGCAGTGCAATACGACAAGAGATCTACTCTCAGGGATGCTCAGCTCAAAAAAAAATGCTGGAATGCGGGCTGGCTCTGATTTTGGGGAGATCGCTATAAGAGCGAATACAAAGATGACGGAAGAGAGGCGGCAACGCGCCTCCAAAGGCTCTACGTGGCACCGCCAGCAGACCAACGATTGGAAGAGAACCCCTGTGACTAGAGAAAAAGCAAGACTAGAAATCTTTAAGAATATTACTGCAATTGTACACATGTGAATGTGTACAAAAGTCTATATAGACTCAAATTCCTTTACTATAGCCAGGTTTGGGTTTTGTATATGATGAAAGATATAAATGCTATTGGGAGGATACAGGCCAAATGTATCAGACGAGTATCAAAAATATGTAATATTCCTCGAGACATGTGCATTTTATGCCAATATAAAGTTAACACGAACGAGGTAATCTATCGCTGTATAAAAAGTTGTTTAAATGGTAGATAATGGACCACGGAGTGGAGTAATGTTAGATCACTGAAGGTGGCGCACTCTGTAAAGAGATAAACAACACATTCTCGTGGAGAGATCTACAAAGTCTGTAAAATCGGCAAACTTGATGTTATCGCTATATTCAGACGAATATTTTGTTAAAAAAGTGTGTATACTAATGCACACTAGACCGTTAAGTAAACGTGTTTTTAATTTGACCCAATTACATATAGAAAAGTGCGAAGAAAAACAGTTATAGGTGTCTAGTTGCTTTAAGCAGATTCAAAATTGTTTATGTGCAGAACGATGTTCTGCTGGAATGGGTGATAATGCTGACACAAATGTATGCACGCAACTCTGTTATCGTAGTATCTATTTTAACGCAACGACCAAGGAGTAGCCCACACACAAAGCAAATAACACACGTTTCAATAATAATATCAGGAAACTTTGAACATTGCTTTGAATGCAAATGCGTAAAATACAAGAAATAATGGTAATCATGCTTTAGCGGGCAGGGAAATACCCCGCGTGTGCAGGATGTGTAATATGAGAAGCTACAGCTAGTATTGTCAGAAAAGACAAATCATTTCTATACTGATTATAGAGACATTATTCACAGAAGACTCAGAGAGCCGATTGCAAAGAATCAGGAGAAAGGTGGAAAGTGCTCTATGATATAATAGATAGGGAACCAAGAATAGAGAAGCCCCAAGAGTGGATGTAAACCCCCTAGACACCGCAATGCCAACTAATTGCCGCGCTGCCTTTGACTGACGGGCGAAGAGAATTACGGAAATCAAGACAGAGACACGCAAAGTACCGCTGCTCAACAGGAGCGAAAAGTGGAGGACCAAGCACAAAGCGCCCGGCAAGGATGGTACATCTTTCACAGCCGCAGTTGTTCTACTCAAATGTTGTCCCGAAACCGCTAAGGCTTTTGCAGACAGACAACTCTGAGGTAGCAACATTTTAAAACATGAATGGAGATTGCACACAGACTTTCTTGTTTTCTACGCATACAATAGCATAGACGCTCTTTTATTCACGAGGAAGGGGGAATGACTTGTCGCAAGAGGGCCCTGCGCACTCTCCCTGCTGTGTTCACTCCTGGCTACGAGCCAGGCGTACCTATCATTGAGGTGCTTCGTTCTTGCAACGTTGAGATTAAGACTCCAAGAACCCGCGTCATTGTGGCAGTTGGCCAAAAAAAAAAAAAAAGTGTTGACTCGGTGCATGGAGGAGCCGTATCTAAACGAGACACTCATGAGCGGAGAGCTGCATACAGCTTTTAAGGCACCACCGGCTGACGCCGTCCACAGCGCACTGCAGCGCTGTGTGCTCTGATGAGGAGTCAATCGCACTGTATATTTGAAGATCGTCTGCGTACGAAAAATATTTCATATTCGGTGGTATATCGAGTTTAACGTCTAGAACAAACACTTTTTTTTACAAAAGTGGTGAGGCGCAGCTCTTCAAACGGTTACGGGCGCGGGCTGCTTAAATCGTGACTTGACTCGGCAAGAGCGGTTGCGCCAGAACTCTACGAACCCTTTGCAGTTCTGCGGATAGACCTGAAGCGCTTTTAGTTTGTCGACTAAAACCTTGTGATCCACCTTATCGAAAACACTTTTGTGATCAAAATAAATACAATAGCAATTTTCGTTGGCGTTTATGTATAATGCCCAATCATAGGTCGACGACGCACAACACCATGTTGTGCCGCATTGAATACCTTGTTTACGGTCATACAATGATGATATGAGCTAGTCGGTCATATAACTTCTCAAAAACATTGCAGGCGACGAAGCACTGCGACACAGGACGATAATTTTTAACGCATTTCTTGAACCCCCGTTTATGCGGTCACAATACTTTATCAAAAAAAAGTTAAGATTGTGGAGTTATTATATGATCGCTCGAAGATCAGCTTTAGCGGCTCTGCTAGAAATATGGCCAGTTTAACTGCTCTGTTAAAACGATAAAAGACAAAGAGCTCAGTTAGTCTTACAAGAAAATCATCCCTGATGACCGACAGCTCTGTGCCACACGCAAATGATTGCTATCAGCGCAAAGGGTGAAATCATGGTTCGGAAGGATGTCACACTTGAGCCGATTATCCTAGATTTCCTAATTTTCGAATTTAGGTGAGATCTCGTTAAATTTTCTTAGAGCACATCTGCATTCCTCGTTTAAAAAACTCTACCGCTGTAGGCGCAACTGCTCGTTACGTTGGTACATTAATTTGTATCCGATATGCACGCCAGTTAGAGAGACTGTCGAGTCAGTTGTTTTAATGCCCGCATTTTCGATAGGTTCCGCGGGCTGCAAGCTAGGTTAATCAAATTTGGAGAGTAGAAGATACGTTGTGGCTCCTAGATGGTATTAAGCTCAATGCCTTGTCTTTATGGCTGCGAAGATCATACTTTCGTACTGTGAAATTCCTGCGGTAAGCCCGCCACTTACTTTGCTAGGCAGATTGGCTTTAACTATATGTGGTTGAAAAGGTTTTCTTAGCATGGTCGTAACTGAAATACAAAATAGACCGACAGGTATATAATAGTTGGCTTCCGACTAGATTTAATAGATGCAAAACCGATTCTCTGGCTCTACCCGAACTGCAAACCTTGTTGTTGCTCTCTCTCCATTAAAAAAAAATCGTATCTTGTTTTCGCAACATCCTATTTACGGGAGACGGAGACGTATTATTGTATGACGGGCAAGACGTGATCCACCCAAGTTGTTTAAAGATAGTTTGTTACGTTTCCGACTAATTCTAACCGTACTTCACCGAAGCAAATCGCCTGAGTTTAACGCGAAACGTCAAACATTTCTTTGTTATTTTATCAATCAAGGCTCAACAAAGATAAGCGCTAGCAATAGAAATGTGTGTGTGTCTTGCAAATTATTAAAAATATGTATTACTCCATAACATCCCTTCGAAGTGCTAGACAAAAAGACATCTTTCATTAAATAATTAATTACATAAAAAATAATACGACTTTATTACTTCCAAAAATGCTTACGGTCTAGCAAAAATACGCGGTAGAAAACTTGTAAAGGGGATAACTTGTACTAGCACCAGTAACCTTCTTACGTGGTACTTTTTGTATTAGTGGTACCTTAGGAGCACTGTTCAAAATAACTGGAGCGTTTTCTTGCCTAGGATTGAATACAGCTCAGGTAGAATCTTCTCTTGTCCCTTGAATGTTCACCTGGTTGACTGTTGTCCTGCCATTACCATCGTTACTATTCGTTCGCCAATTATCATCGTTTATGCAGGATGTATGTACAAAACATGACCGACGTACTATCTACAGGTTTTTGGTAACATTAGGTTGTGATATCCATGCAGCGTGGTATTATACATTAGCTCGTCAGATGTACGCGTGTCTAGCGACATGACCAGCCGTGGCTTAGTCTAGTTTCTGAAGGAGAACACGTTTTCGCGCGGCGGTAAGTCTAAGGACGCAAGGCGCACATCTGGGAGGTATGCTCTACTAAGATGCTACTTGAAAGAGAGAGCTAGAGAGAGAGAGAGAGAGAGAGAGAGAAAGAGCGAGAGCTCAAGTGCTCTTTAGGCCGTCAGCTGACTTTTACGAATAGTCGACAACAAGATATTCGCTGAGCGATCGACTGGCCAGGACTATCGAATGTCTCTCTGCCTGTGTTGCTTGACTTACTGACACGTTGTTGTTACGACGCATATTCGACGTTGTTTGCACGTCCGACTGCCGTTACAAGTGGTGCCACCCGGTTAGTGCTGTACTATCGCCGATAGGCCGATAGCAGACGACCCACTAAGGCCTGAACAGGGCTTCCCTGTGCAGCTGGGCACACATGAGAAGCAGAGCCCGATTGTGGAAAAACAGAGCCATAGACTACTGCTGCTGCTGCTGCTGCTGCTGTTGCGCAGATGCTAAACGCCCTCCACCACGTACGGAAAGCTACCCGGAAGCTTTCCGGTCTACATCAGGCAACCATGACGACGACGACCCCCCCCCCCCCGCCCCCCACCGTCTCCCAGTCTCTTTGCCAGTCTGTCGTCAGCTGAGCGTCAAGTTAGGTTAGCTGCTTCTTCGTTCATGGCGTGATGGAAGAAACACGCACGCTATCGCTATCCGCCGACAGCAGTCCGCGCTGTCGTCTACGCGAACAATACGCGTAGAAGTGGTTGTAGTAGGCTGTAGTAGTGATACAAGAACGTGATCTCGTGATTGCGCCAGCAACTTGTGTTCATTGCTGATGTGTCCTCTCTCCCTGCGTGTCGAACTACGAAGGTGGGCGAACACTGGCGACAACTATACGGATAGTCTTTAGAGACAAGCGCGTCATGGCCGCCGTAGTTGACAGCGATCTGGAGTTCCAAGCTGCAATAGCTGCCAATGAGCTAACGCCAGAATACAGTACAATCAAGCGACACGCTTGTTTATGATGGTGGTTAACGGTGAAGGGCCATTTACACTGCCCAGCAGCCTAGCCTTATTGGGACGCGACTGACGTGTTGGCAAACAACATCGCTTGCTCTCTAGGCAGACTAAAGTGTCTTTGTGCGTCTGCATGCATCTATACATATGTCACTACAACCGATCACAGCAACAACAACAGCATCATTACCAACATCAACAACAGCATCATTACCAACATCAACAGCTCATTATCTCGGCAGCAAATAGAATGTTTGTACAGATTATTATTTTTTTTATACATATATATATATATATATACATACATAATATATATACTATATATACATATACATACATACATCATATATATATATATATATATATATATATATATATATATATATATATATATCTATATATATATATATATATATATATATCATATATATTTATTCAAATGCAAATCATTCACGGTCGGACCATGACATTTGGGTCCCTGCTGAACGTGTGTGCGAATTATTATTATTATTATTGTTTAGGAATTCACGAATAGGAGGTGTTAAAGTGACGTCGCCGTTTCTCTTGTTGTAGTGAATGGCTGCATAAGCCGTTCGGCGCTGGAGTTTCTACGGACGCCAGGACAGGATTGATGTCAAGTTCCGAGATCCTAAATCAAAATTCGTCGTCATCCAGATCCAGATCGTACTCTGGAGGTCGAAGTAGACCCTCTTCTGCAGGTGCACAACTCGTACTCCTCATGATAAGGTTGCGTTTGAACATACCAGGTAGTGATAACCATGCACTATGTACCTGGTGTATACGTGGCGATTGTCACATGCAGGACCAGACCAAAGGTGCAGGGCATTGAAAACGTCCAAACCACCGACCTCCCGTCTGGCCTGTTCGACTTTAGCTTCCCACTCCGAAATAAAACATGTACGCGGCGTCTTCAGTTTAACTTAATAAATGTAATGCCTAACAGAGATTCCAAGCCCGTAAGGGATGTTGAATAGTCTAGATTTCGAGCCATCGAGGTAAGTGTAGTAAGTACCAATTACGCGTGTTCCGCGCACCGGCAAGTAATTTTCGTCTTGAAGGTAGTAAGAAGTAATCGACCTTACGAAATCGGCGTCTGCCTCTACAGCGATCAGCATTACCTCTAGCAACGGCGAGGAATTATGGAAGTGGACGACGGGTGGCCGGAGGTGGAGACCACTGTGCATAGTTGAAAACAAACTTCAGCTCTATCTATCGCAATCAATTTCAATGCCCGATCGAAGGCGCCCACGTCAGCTATTCATTAACCATGAAACGTATCTATGCACTTGCGTAAATATGTATGCTTATGTCGGCATTGGGGGGGGAAGGGGTATAAACTAACGCGTATGAAGGTTGAAGGTGGCGCTAAACGTTATAGATGGTTATTCTACTAACCATGAGGTTACTACGAGGTGGGTTTACGTCACTTATATATATATATATATATATATATATATATATATATATATATATATACCATAATATATATATATATATATATAAATATATATATATATACCATATATATACCAAATGCAATGTAAAAGGTGGCTGGGATGCAGTGAAGCCTGCGAAGCCGCATTGTTGTGCGATACTTTCGTTACGCGTCTTAAATGAAGTTGACAGCCGCGGAAGGCTAAGAGAAGAGCATTCGTTTCCATATTACGCCTTCTTCGGAGTCTTTTCAGAAATCTTCTCTGAACAACCTCAATTATACATAAGGGTTTGCACAAATAAGGACTCCAGACGGGTGACTAATATAAACGTCCGTTTGTTCAACGTCAATTGAGTTATACAAACGAATATACACCGATGGGCTCTTGATAATAAAACAATGGAATATCATGTTCACAAGTACAGATGTAGATTTGAATATGTATCTTAAATGTGCAGAACGCGTAAGATTCGTCGACATGTAGGTGATGATAAACTTGAAGTTGGTTGATGTAGTTACCACGAACTTGCTACAAATGAACTTCGAGTCATTTTTGCGTGTATATATATGCAGGCGGACGGAAAAGTTCTGACACATATTTATGAAATATATTTAATCTTACAAACTTTTTTGTTCCCTCTCGCCCTCTGCACTGTACCTGTGCCACCTTTTTTCCACTTTTCAAAACATTTTTTACGCATTTTTTAAAATTGAGTTAAGTTGCTTCTGCAAAATCTTCTGCTTGTCCTCTACTGCCTCGAAAAATTGCAAACATTTTTGATTTGTGGAAACAGGCAAAGTCGCACGGAGCCGGATTCGGCAAATAGGGTTAATGCGGAAAGATGCTGCGGAGCGCTGTCATGATAGAGATTTGTTAGAGGAAGACAATAGAGAATGGGACGTTCCATTAGACGTCTCCGACGAAAATTTTATTTAGTATTTCTTAATGACCGCACAGGCTAGTGGCAAACAGCCCTGAAAAATCGAAAATGATTTGCTTGTAGCAGAACAAAAGAGTCAAAAGAACCCTAATGTTGGGTCTGATCTGTCTGAATTTCTTCGATCGACTATCTTCTTGAAAGCACCGCTGGTAGGATTGGGCTTGATCTCAATGCTGTAACCATATATCAACGACTCGTCTCCTGTTCTTACTCTCTGAAGCAATCCAGGGTCTTCTGCCACCTACTGAAGGCTTAATTCGGGCATTCTCCGACGGGTATTCATTTTCATCATGGACGTCGCACCCTTGCAACCTACCTCTCGCGGGCTTCGATTTTTTTCATCACTTTAACGCATTAAACTACAATCCAGGTAACGGACTCCTCGATCGCTTGCACTGAAGTCATACCACAAATATCCCGGTCATGTAGGTCAGGGGGTCACCAGGTTTTTAGTAGGTTTGAGAGCCCCACACTACCTAGACCAAAGGGTGTGCGGTATGCATTTTTGTTCCTGGCCCCTGTAAAAAAAAAGATGGTTTCAGTCGAGCGTCAACTTCCACTGAGTCGCAACAGTGCAATATAAATTCAAAATGGCATCCAACTTCCGATAATTTGGTGACCTTCGTATTATTGTTTCGTATTACCTTTGAGCCCAAGCAAAAAAACATTTAGGCCGTTTTAGTTCTTTAGCTTTTGATGGCTGTGAAGCGTTGTGAACGTTCGTACTAAAACATGAAAACAAAACCTATCTAACAGCTCTTAAAAAAAAGTAACAGACTCCTCGTAGCCGTTAGGTATACGCTGAGACCAACCAGTGCGGCGGATTTCTAAGGTGTCCCAGGTATAACTAAGCAAGTTACGCTCCGTATTAAAGCTTAAATACCGTGGCCTAAATACGGTGGCAAGGTATTTAGGTCACGGTATACGTTTTGCAAACACAGAAGTATTATAGTTAGACACCGCACATCTGACACTGGCTTAAGCTGTTTCGCAGCACGTAGGTGTCGTGAGGTCATTTTGTCTACTTATTTGTGTGCTTACCTGGCCACAGCGGCAGGCTCAGGCTTACGCTTGCTTTCTTTCGTATGTGGCCTGCAATGATATACTTAAAGCACTTATGCACCTTAGCATCTCTATTCTTCCTGGTTCTGTTTATAGCCCCGGTTTATAGCCTAATCTACACTACTACTGAAATCTAAATAGGCATTTTTAAGAGTATCTACGTGTAAACGTGACATACGGTAAACCGTCTTGTAATAAAGGGTTTCCTTTATATTGTTCTCTACTATTCGGCCTAGCTTTTTCATTATATGTTTGACGCCTGTACGTATATCAATGCACCGGTGTTTTACTGAACGAATCTGTTGACCGCCGCTGCCACGACAACGATGATGCTGTTGCTGCCGTATGGGAATGATCAGCGGGAGGCATGAATGAATGTGTGTGTGAACAGAAAGAGATACCCAAACTGCCGATGCACGTGGGCCACGTGTGCAGAAGCATGTGTACGCTTCTAAACATGCACTAAACTGACTAGATGAAGTATTGCTAAGCTCGGCTGACAAAATGAAACAAGATGTTGTTAGTTAGCACATTGCAAATTGTCATATGATTATGAAGAGCAAATGTTGCACATTTGAAAAAAAACGTATCATTACGCACTAGATATATAAAACAAGTACAAAATTTTTTTTTCTTATTTATTTATTATTGGGGTTAGCATAATATGAGACTTCTGATCATTTAAATTATGTGTCACAATTTTGGCTTCCTTAGGTATAATTAGGTATAAACATGCGAGATACGTGTGTCTACACACAATATTTCCTTCCTTTGACAATGATGCTTGGATGTATCAGTGCAAAACCGTACACGGGCATTAGCCTTACGGAAAAACAAATGAAGTTATGGTCATGGCACATGTTATTAATAAAACGCACTTAAATATAAAAAAAAAAACAAAACTTCTCCACTTGGTAATATTAGTTCAAGTAATGACGATGGTGATCGTTGTTATTTCAGGCCTTTTGTTCGACTGGGATTTGCCATAATCTCGTAGCTTTTGAAAATATCATTAATGAAAGCTTGGCTTCGACGCGCCTTCATCATACGCAGTTTAACCACATTGCCCGGCGTGACACGACGGTGCGCCCGGCTCACATACCTCGTAAGTGTCCTCGGTATTAAGTATATATTCTATATCCTTCGCAGTTGTATTTAACTAGTTACATTTATCGATTTGTGCCCAAGCAATGTGAGCGCTATGCTGCAGCACTGGCCCTCAACACTGATTACTCACACACGAACACGAATTTACGCGCGAGTCATCAGGTTCAGTTTTTTTCAAATGATTACGACCTGCGGAAGGTGTTTGTCTCAGTAAGCGTTCAGAAAGCGATCAATTTTGGGGGGGGGCGGGAGCGGGGCTCACGCAAAGAGGATTCGCGGAACAACGCACGAAACGAGGACATCATACGACTAACGAGCAAAAGCGAAAAAAAAAAACGCACACCCACACAAACACACAACAGGGATTCAGACGGACGGATTTCGTATTTGAGAGCGAGAGGGATCTTTCCCACAACAGCAAACTGAGGATGCGGACTGTGGCGGCCGGCGGCGGCGGCGGCGAAAGCTTTGCGTGAGCTGCGTCTTCCTTTCGAATTACCGGCGTCGCACCAGTGTCGAGGAAGGCCGTAACTCAGAATTGCTTTGAGTTGAACAGCGCCTGCTCTCCCGCCTGCTAGCCTAGCCAGAACGAACGAACGAACGAATGCGAGAGAGACAGAGCTAAAGAGAGCGAACGGACTCGCTTTGCCAGCATTACGACGACATTTTGCCGAGGTCTCCTCTAACGGCTCTTTGAAAGCTTCTGTCTCTGTATGGACGACGACGACGACGACGATGTCGACGACGAGAGATGAACAGGCGCAGAGTACGCGGGGACATCGTCTCCGCGGCGCGCTTTCAAGGTTCGTCTTTAGCCCCAAGGTTCGTCCTGCTTGTCGGGGATGGGTGCGCTTTTACGATCGCATAAAACCTCTCTTCCCGCCAAACCGCCGCAAAGGACATCCGCGGCTTACACGCGGCGGCGAGGCTCACGCTCGGACGCTGCGCGCGAACGCTGCTGTCGTACAGGAAACTCACTGCCATTTGCCACTAGTAGCCTAGCTCAACAAATACTACATACCAAATAGTATTTCCATATATATATATATATATATATATATATATATATATACTTATTCCGTTTAGGCAACAGCCAATATATGTACTCACCGAAGCGTGCGCCGATACGTCGTGTGAGCTATTCGCGTACTCAACAATGAACTCAAAGTCATACGAGCCACTGGCGGAAACCCTACTCGTATCGACAGAAGCCGCAAGCTAGAAAGCCCGTCCGCTATTCTAGCAGTTTAAGTAGTATTTTATTGTGATGCGTGGGTAGTTTGTAAAGTATGCGCGCCACACATTGGTAGTCTTGAGGAACTTGACTTGCGGGCAGCAGCTTTCGATACGTATTGTATATAAACGCATTGTTCGAGTTGTAAGCTTAGTACTTGAGTATTAACGTTGTGGCAACGGTAACATCTATCATACTCATAATCAGCTGTCTTCCATTTTTCATCGTCATCATTATCATCACTATCGAGGAACAACACAGACAAGAAAAAGTTAATCAGGGATACTAATTCCGTTGCAACAAATCCATGCAAAAGGCTATATATGACCGTCGATATGAGAATCACTAAACTAACTGAAAAGAAAATAAAATTTGTTTAACTCTGAAACGTGAGTCTTGGAAATGCGAGTTGCAAAGGTATTATGTGAGAGATTTTTGAGAGAGCAGCTACAGCCATAACTAGAATCACGTCCATGGACGATCTTCGATGTCTGGTTCTATTAGATGGTCGTTAAGTAACTCAAAAACCCAATGCGAGAAGGGAACGCAAGTATTGCTCTTAGGGAAAAAAGAGGGCAGGAAAGGATTAAAATAAAAGGAGACCGGCGAGCATTTACCGACTAAAATTAATTGTGTGGAATACACAAAAGGCACTGGATCTTCTCATAGCCTTCTCACACCGATCTTAGAGCTGTATGTATGTACGGTATACTGCGCTATCTTGCGCTACGCAGATACTGCTTGGTGGGGCCACTACCTACCTTTGTTCTGACACACCGTCTTAGGTTTAAGACGGCCACAATAGCCTCTTTATGGAGCCGACTATAGGTATCTAGTTTAGGACGAAATAACTCTCTATACATACAATTGAGCTTAGGGCTTCGTTTCTTATTATAACCGACCCGAATAAATATTTGAAGTAGATAACGGCCACAGTCCAGGTATGGGTGATGTAACGAACTAAACAAATAAAAACGTACAAAACGTGTAAACGACCAAAGCTATTGAAATGTGAATACCCTGAATCGGAATTACGTAGTGAGACGTTCTGGGTCGCGGAATGTCCGGCGGGGTTGTGCGCATGCGCGGGCGCTCGCACATAACGTCGGAGAGAAGCAGGCAATTCCGCATCCTGTCAAATTAACGTGGCAGTGCGTTCGAGGACATCGTGGCGTTTCCATTGCAAAAATTGACGACTGGAAAGCAGCCAGGAGTTGTGACAATTTTAACTGCGGAAGATACTTAATCGGCCGATATTTATCGCAGGATGACGGCCGTATACGGAGCAGACTTTGTGTCCGACATTTCCGTTAGAAAGTGGAGTGCCCGTTTTTGTCACAGCTCAGAGTGTTTAAGTAATGACCCGGGACCAGGCCAGGCAAACACGGTAATCATGACTGAACTCATCAACACAGGTGAACGACCTCGTGAGAGGTGCTCGGCGTGTTACAATCCGAATTTTAGCAGTAATGGTGGGGGGGGGGGGGGGCAACATTAGAACAGTGTAGACAGGTGTGTACGACAGGATGAGTTATCGAAAAGTGTGCGCGCAATGAGTTCCTAAGAAGCTCAGCAAACCGCAAAAATAACTTAGTATGGCTTTAGCAGTGCCGAGGTCCAGTACTCATCGAATTCCTTGTGCATAGAAAACCCATTAATAGTTGGCGTGTACTGTAAGACACTCTGTAGCCTTGACAACGCTATCAAGAGCAAACGGTCTGGGCTGCTGGGGAGAATCGTGACTCTGCTCCACGATAGCACGGGTTCCGCAGAGTGTACTGACCAAGTTCAGACGGGAGCGGCCTGCGTATTTGCCATACAGCCTGGATATGTCGCTCAACAACTTCTACCAGTTTGGCCCACTGAAAACATCTCTAAGGAAAGCGCTTGAACTCGGACGACGATAATTAAGGGATAACACAGTTGGAAATTGTCTCTTGTCACAGCCGCGGGAATTCTTGGAACAGATAAGCCGTTAGCTCGTGATAACGTTGGATAGCCTTTTTTTTTATATTTTTTTATAGAGGTTATTGGTTAAATGCGTTATGCACACCGGGCCATGTTGTTAAAGCCTCGGTAGTGTGGGACTCGCACCCACTAAAATCCAGTTGTCCTCTTTGCCCCTTAACGGGGGGTGGCCGCAGTACTCTCTTCTCGAAATTACTTCACCTGGCCACTCTTCTTGCCATTTAGGCTGCTCGGCTTTGTGCGGCGGTTATTTTCGCCTCAGAGATACCTTGTGCGAATCTTCTTACTAGAATCCAGGATTTGTGATCTTTGAGGAGCGCCTCTACAAGGGCCTGGCATGTCAGGGGGGTTCTGCAGTCCTAGGTTCCGGGACAATAGCTCTCGCTCAGTGTCGAAGAAGGAGCACCGCTCATAAAAGTGCCTAACATCATCCGGCTCCCTCGAGTCGCACATGCGGCATACAGGGGAGTCAGCTTTACCGATGCGGTGTAGGTACTGCTGAAAACAGGCACCATGGCCTGTTAACAGTTGCGCGAGTGGGTAGGTAAGCGAGCCGTGTTTGAGGCTGTACCATTTTTAAAGATCAGGAAGTATTGATCTTGTTCAATATCCAAGATGGCCCGGCTGGATTGCTTCCCATTGCTGGCTCCATTCGCTTAGTGTGTCGGTTCTGCTGACTAGTTTGCCCTCCGTCAGAACGTTGGTTACAGGGTTTCTTGATGCCAATTCTTTTACTCTTAAGTCCCAGGGAATTTGTCTGGAGAGGACCTGTACGGCTGCTGTAGAAGCCGTGCGACTTGCTCGTGTTATGTTAAGCGCCATAGGTCTTTGGGTCTTGTTGAGGAGGCGACGTGTTGTAGCTCTTGTAGTCATGCGTTACCATAAGGGTGCGGCGTATAACATGATGCTGTCTATTACTGATGCTAAGAGTCGGCGCCGAGAGTCGCTTGTTCCTCTGGTCCGCGGGAGGATTTTCCGTAACTCTGCTGCGGCTTTGGCTGTTTTTTTAGCTGCATAGCGCACATGAAATGTTCCTGTGAGAGCTCTATCCAGGATCACGCCCAGGTACTTGACCACAGGCGTGGGTGTTATTGGATGACCTTCCAGGTGTAAATTTAGGTTGCGTGGAGAACGCTTCAGACCGTTTAGAAGATTTGCTTCCGTTTTTTGTGAAGCCAGTTCGAGGCCAAGCGTGTTGTCGGATATCCGCCAAGGCTCCGTTACGTTGGATAGTTGTCTTCCGGTCTCTGCTGATTATTTCTGAATAACCTTGAATTATACCCACATTATCGTTTCGTAAAAAAAAGGCGACGACTTTTCGTGTTTAAACACAGTTCTTATCCGTATTCTATATTTATATATACAATATATATATATATATATATATTAGGGCTACAAAAAGTCTTTTCGGTTTGGGCGCTATAAAGAAAGAGTACACATGAGCATAATTTAACTGAACGACCAGATTAAAGAAGCCTTCATTTCGAGTGATCGGCGATACGCGCAACTGTATATCTGTCTTTGACTTGTAGTAGCACTACTACTGCAATACGTTGCATGTAATTGCACGGTCTACACGCGCCGTGCAACGTGCAAACACTGCCATTCTAAGCTGTCAAGATTGGCAAGTGTAAACTGGCAAGCAGACACCCGTTCGCTTTACAGCTAGCAGCTAGCAGCGGTAGCACAAACACCGCAGTTGATCGAAATTGAACACGGCTCGATGCCGCAGCGCACGTTCGAAATGGCAAGCAAAAGAAATACACACGGCCACACGGGCACCCTAACCCCCCCCCCCCTTCCCGCCTTAGACAAACCGATCTACACCTACGCACCTACGCACAAAATAAGTAGTTGCCAGGATAAATGCGATTTTGATCCCTTTCGATGGTGGCGGTGTGCTGTTTTCGTTGTAGTCGCTGCTGCTGCTGCTACTGCGGTTGTTTTTTTTCTTCTTCTGCGGCTGCTTTTGCTCTGTTCCAAGTTGTCAAGTTGTCCCAAGCTACGCGGTTGAGCGGATTACAACTGGCGGATGGATAGCGTTCCCCGTTTCTCGCTCTATTGCGATACAAATAGGTTGCGCGTCTTTTTGGGCGACAGGCTTCACAAACTTCGAACGGCTCCGTATTGTCGTCGTCTTTGTCGTCGTCGTCGATTGGTTGCCTTAGAGGTGAAGCATGAAATATAGGTATCTACCTTTAGAGAGGTTTTTTGCCGCGCTCTCCATTTTGTGATAATTAGAGTATCACGGTTCACGCTGGAAGTCGTTTCGTAGTGTTGCACCGTTAAGTGTCTGCTGCTAACCTATTTCCCCTTATTTCCGTCGACTCGAATTTTAGTAAGTTCTATTGGTTCGTCTCAGTGAAACAGTGTGTGTGTCGAGTGTATGCTGTTAATCTTACGCTCGAGCCTGCGGATATTTAGTTGGTTCTATTGGTTCATCGAAGTAAAGCTGAGTGCAGAGTGCACGTAGATTCTGCAAATGCCATATCATTATATAAATGCCACAATAAATAAATATATATATATTTATATATATATATATATATATATATATATATATATTACCCCCATCATGGCAGAATGTATATTACAACTCGCGCAACTTGTTCGAAACAAAATGAAAATATATTTCATATTTATTCACTCAGGTTGAGTAGCGATTATAACCATAAATACATCACTTTAACAACTATAAGGACAGTGAGTCAAGACTATTACCGGGTGATCTGCATATGTATGATTGCATTTTGCGGCATGGTATCTTCGGCAGAGTTCACCGGAGCGGCGGCATACAAAAGTCCCACATGGTTCATGGAATTCAGCGCGTTGAAATAAAATGTGATGAAAGCCGTGTACTGCAAATCGTGTTATCACGTGCCTGTTGCTACGCTCTGGCCCCTTCCACTCCGCATTTCTCATCGCTCCGGTATTGAAGAAATCCGGGTCGAGTTCGGAAAATTTCGCCTCCCATTTTCTAATGCAGTCGTTAAAGGCTGTGGTTTGCGGGAGGTTATAACGGCGCCTTAGGTCTTTTATAAAAAATGGACAGTTTGCTAATATAAGTGGGTGAGGCGACCATCAAGTTCCTCAAGGAGCTTGGAAAGAGGGTAACTGCTGTGACAAAGGATGCGCGAGCCGGGGAGTACCTGGTGCAGCGTATCTCCATAGAAGTTCAACGTGGTAACGCAGTGGCGGTAGTGGGGTCGCTTCCATCGCCGGGGGAAGGACTGCCAGAAATGCCTTGGCAGTACCAACTATTATTTGACTATTAACATATGAAACATTAAATAAACTTATCGTACTTTTACGACGAGGAAAAAAAGTTTGCTAATAAGAAGGCAATGCGGTTGCGCGTTGACGCATGGAGTCCCGGAGTCCGTTTCAGGAAAGCTGCTTTTATCTGATTTAGCTGGTCGAGGTTTCTGGGAGTCAGGTGCGCCCATATTAGCTCCACTCCATATGGAACCACGGGGTTGATCTTCAGGTCTAAGAGGCGAATTGCTGTGGCGAGGGGCATGCGGTGCGGACTCCTGATGGAAGATGCCGCTATAAGGGCTTTCCTGCATCCCTCCATAACATGCACCGAGAACCCTACCCCATTCGACGGCATAATTAGTCCCAGATAAGGGAACTTATTGACGTAGGCGAGAGAAAAGCTACCGATATGAAGAGAGTCGTCACGCGCGATCCTGTCCCATCCGTCTTACGAAGATTAATTGTTAACCCCAACTCTGTAACGGCTGTGTTGAGCCTGGCCAGCGCTTGTTGGACCTGCACACGGCTACTTCGATAGATGGCTAAATCGTCTGCGTATAATAAAACCTTAACGAAATCTCTACACCCCCAAATTTGTTTTGAAAATGAAAATATTGCCTAACATTTATACCCACTTTGGCAAAATAGGACTACATAACCTTTACTTAGTTATACTGTGTTGATACTTCTATACTCATATAGGTCTCTTCTCGAATGTTAATCGCAAAGCGTTTTGATTCGCTCTGTATGCATTGTGGAGCATAATCATAGTAATCTCTAACGGCTTCTGATGATACGTTTATTAAAAGGCAGTGTAGCAGAGTTGCGTGTAATGTCGGGAGTAAATGTTTACGGGTATATATTTACTATTCACGTCGGATTTCCATGCAGCACTCTGTGGCCAGTAGCACATATTCAATGCAGGTATTAGCTGCTTGACGTTGTGATTATATAATCCGCGCTTGTGATGCATACTGCATGAATGCATGCAACAACTGTTACTGCTGCTGTCGCTGAATAGATCATTTCACCGGTGTTCATCCATCCAACAACTAAAAAAAGTAACGGAATGCCTAAAGCAATGACTAAAATGCTTGAAAATGCTCTGCTATTCGACACAAACAGGTGGTAAACGTCCAAATATTACACATATCATATTAAGTTCATGCACTTCGACGGACTCAATTCACGATCATCCAGTTACAACGAGAACGCTGTTCGTAAAACTGACCAGTATCAACTACAATTGCTTAGTCAGCATGCTCTGTGGCACAGCCTCTGCAGACAGAAACAGTACTACTGAAGATGAAGAATCAATCTGCTACATCAAAAAAGTGTCTACTCGTTAGTTTGAAGGCGGCTTTGATTTGTGTGCGCTTTGAAGCTGTGTGTGGATTTCATTTTAACACGAATGTAGTACTCAACGCTGGCAACGTTATTCTGCCGATGTCTCTGATCTCACGTGCGGGCTCAATAGTGATGCTAGTTAGGCGTAATATTGACAAGTTTAATTACTCTACAAGTTTGTTAAGAATCTCTCTCTCTTCAGAATGACACTGTACAAAAATACTAAGCAAAATGCTGACGAAGGTCATGCAGTTCATGCTCAGTACAGATTAGCCGATAAAGGAAGCAATTCATGGCGGCGGTAAGGCGAGGAGGATGCGAACAGCCACGGAGCAAAAACACGCCACGGTTCATTACGTTTGCGTTGGTTTCTCTTTCGCTTTTCTGTAGATGAAACTATCATAAACTCTGTGATTGATCTGTTAGCAAACCAAGACAGCCTTCGAGCTTTTTATATGGCAAGTATTAAAGCTCATTCAATCGCAGCTGTCGTAGCGCTTTGAGCTCTACGAACAGTCTTCTCCCTCGTATGCTATTCATATACACTCGCAGTAAACTATTTTGCTAGACACAACAAAACAACGAACTGCCACGAACGAGCTCAGATGCCGACGAGGGGTGGATGATGAAAAGCAGAGCCGAGCACGCACAGGCATTGCGACTCTTTGAAGAGTTTGTTCGAGGCATGCACAGCCACGGCGTCTTCATGATTTGACCCTCACGTCCGATCTCGAAAGGTCCAGACAGGTCCGGTTGTGTTGCACGTATGCGCGGCAACTGATTTAGCAAGCACATCATGCGGCAGCTGCAGTAAATTGTGATGTTTCACGTTTGCACTTTGAGTTGCTGCACACTATACAGAGATTGAAAGCTTGCTCGTAGATTCAGTAGATCCAATGAGCCAGTAGTACTCGTAGGAGTAGAAGTAGAAGTAGTAATAATAATAATAATAATAATAATAATAATAATAATAATAATAATAATAATAATAATAATAATAATAATAATAATGATAATAATAAAAAGAGTGGCTACGTTTTAGACAAACCGCCGGCCGCTGACTGGGTTTATCCGCTGACTGTTTGCACGCACTGCTTGTTGTTTTGACACACCAACCCGATGTAACTGCCCGATTCTCTCTTCCCACTCTCTCACTCTGCTGGCCCTGCAGCTTGGTTTTGAGCCAAAAACCCACATCAGAGTTCGGACGCGCATCAGAAATACGCACGCTGCCTTATGGCGTAATAACGGAAGCATCTGACGTTGATCAGGTTCTAGTAGTAGCAGAAGTAGTAGTGATGGCAGTGTCGAGCCCGGTGGCGTGGTGGCATGCGTCTGCGCCTCGCGACCGGAGGAGACACATAGGTGCGCGGGTTCGAGCCCCACCGTTACACATTTGTATTTATGGGGATCCGTCCATGAAGCAATGTGAAAAACAGTTCCGTGGACGTTAAATCTTCGCTGAGAGTCAGCCCCGAAAGGATTTTTTTAGTGATGGCAGTGCGGGCAGTGCTTGCAATAGCAGCTTAAGCAATAACGTATGACCAAAAGGTTTATGACGGCGTTTTTGAGCGAGGTTACCACCGTGGTGCCCCAGCTTCCCTCCTGCATTTCCTGAAACTTCTCAGAACTGTGCAGCACTATGAGGCTAATCACGCTTGAGAGAATTGAATTAGCTTGAAAAGCGACCCGTACTTCTAGGTGTAGAGCATCGAAGGTCCAAAAGCCATTTGGGCTGAGATAATAAATTAACAATGTAACAAATTCATGATTTATTAATAGTTTTTCACAGCTTTGTTTACACTTTTAAAGCTTGACTTTAAAATCTTGGCATACAAATAAGGAAAGCGTGAGAGTGAGAAATATGGATAGTAGATGGCATGCTTACCGGTGCATACACGACGGATAAACGGATATCTAGTCGTGACGTGATATCTACGACGTTCGTCTGCGACATGAATAATTGATGATTTGAATGAGCGATTGTCCCAAGCTTTATTAACGATTCGGGTCGGCATTAGAAGGCGCCGGGGGTACTGAGTTAACCGTCGGGCCATTAAGTTCCTCAGGGGTGTCGTGGGGTCAGAATAAAGGCGCTGTACACATTCTCGTTGACGCTATAGTTGCACTTGTGCGGAGGTCTCCGACTACGATGTGCGCACCTACTGAAGCGTGGGCCTCATTGTATAATCTTTACGAACTCGTAGCGCCTAATACCATGACGCCAAAATGGATTCTTCACATCAGCACGCCTGCGCAAAAAGCTACCTCCAGAACTGGCATGGCGCTGGTCACTGGGAGCGAGCAGTTGACCCATATAATGAAGTTTAGCGCGTCGCTGTGTCCCGGGTGGGATCAATAACTCAATGACAGGTATGAGATTGCACGTATTTTGCGATAATAATGACAACGGGTATGTTATATACACATACGTGGTGTAAGTGAATACCGTCAGTCTAGAAGCCGGCTCCATCACCACTTTAACCGGGGCGAGGCGCATGCAGAGGCAGACACATGGCTTGGGGGAGTCAGAATATTCAGAACGGCAGGGAACCGGACGAAGCCTTCAGAGCTTTCGGCATTAGAGCTTGCATCATCGACGAATGTCTTCTTCGAGTAGAAAGATGGCATGCGGATTAGCTCTATAATGTGTGACACCCGATCTTTTCCCAACGATCAGCCGGTAATATCCGATGAATCACCCAATATGCGCACAATCGCAGAGCAAAGCGTTTCAAGGTCTTGCCGGAACTGCGAGAGTACGAATCGTTACAGCACAGTGCACTGTATCGCCTTAGGTTTTCTTGTCCGAGATTGGCCACATCACATGCAACTTTACTTATAGAACATGTGACTGCATTGGCCAAATTTCGTACGGATTCAGACGCAGGTTGACTCCGGATTTGTTCCTCGCGATTTTATTGAATGTCAAGAACGCTTTTAACAACCTACCGTGGAGAGTTGTTCCGGAGGCTCTCCACCAAAAATGTTCCCTTTTATCTAAAAAAGTTAATTATCTACATGACAGGAGGATCCAGTCCCACGGGTCCATTTTTTACATGACTGCAGGGATGCCACATGGCTCCATACTTGGCCCCCTGCTATGGATTATAACCTATGACGACGTGCTGTAGCTGAGGGAACCCAGCGTTAATCTCCTTGCTTACGTTAACAACCTTGTCTAAACTGTTCAGGCTCGGACCGCAGACATACTGCAGTGCCGCGCAAACGAGGCACTCGTCGACGTCACCCACTAGATGCAAGAAGCGGGGCTTGCTCTCGCCCCAGCCAAAAGCGAGGCGATACTCTTAGCGGGTCGGAAACAATGCCCCGCCTTTCACTTCTACCTAGAAAGCCAAGAGATTGCACTGGTCAACAACGCAAGGTACCTCGGGGTTACCCTTGACAGGGGTCTTCGCGGTACCGAACACGTGCGGCGGGTGACGGAGAAGGCAACAAAGACAGCAAATGACGGGAGTAACTATGACTCTCTTTCCGGCGTTGGTCCGCTGGTGCGCAAGTTACGCGCGCTGCGGGGACCTTCACGCGCCCACTTGAAAGTTGGTCAGACGGTGTAAACTCCCAAAAGTAACTTTCCCGAGGTCACTTTTGTTGGCGCGGGAGGCAAGGCATACGATATCGATTGAGTGGCAACGAATACTTATTGTCATTTGTCGTGGCCCATTCGAGGGCTGTTAAGGCTACTATGCGTGTACAAGGGAAGTGTGCTGCACATGGAACACGCCCCGGGCTTTAGCAACCCAGTGGCACTGTCTGGGACGCCTGCTGCCTTGGCTTAATAGGCACAATGAGACCGAGTTACCACACGAAGACAGACCTCCCGTCGAGAGGACCATCTGGCTCCTCGCAGCGGCGGGGAACCCTTGCTCTGGAGTGGTCGATCCTCCCTCCGTGGGGGCTAGTGTATATTCCGGGAAGTAACGCGGAATCGCGAGGTGATCGCGTCTAATTAGCGGGTAGGAGTAGTGTGGTACCTTCATGCCGAACCTCGATAGGGGGCGGGCACTCCTGCAAGAGGTCCGCGCGTAACTACGCGGGCGGCGGGAGTGTAAGTATCTTTTCCTTTTGCTACCCAATAGAATGCAGCTGAGAAGGCGCATCACTATGCCCGCGGTCGAGTCGGTTACCCTGTACGGAGCTCCGGCCAGGCCCACCGGCTCACTAAAATTCGTCGCGAACAGAACTCTCCGGAGTCGGGCCTAGAGGGTCGAAACTCTCAGGGTAATTGCAGCGTACAGGATGGTTAACGCTGCGGTGAATCGTCCTAGCCGGCACGATCCCATGGAATCTAAGGCAGCCGAGCGCCGCCTATGTTATACCCCAGATCTTAAAAAAGACGAAGAACGTCAGCGCACAATCGACCTCTGGTAGCAGGTGTGGGATGGCCTTGAAGGGAGTCTCCAGACGCGAGCCTCCGCACCCTGATCTCAAATATAAGAGGCTGGCTTAACTGGCAACTCAGTCTACACAACCCAGGTCCTCACAGGTCATGGGGTACCCCCACGTTCGTCCACTGCGGCAAGGGACTCGACGATGGACACCGTGCTGAGGTGTCCATCATAGGCGGACCTGCGCGAAAGTCTAATGGGTTTTTTAAGGAACAAGCCAGCTTTTAACCTACACTACATCAGCAAAAAAATAACAGAATTAACATCACACTGAACCGAAGTGTCGCAAGCTTTTAAAAACATACTGCAGGTGAACACAAGGGCCGCCCTTCGAGTTCGCTCGCGCCTCCTCTAGACTCCCAAGAAACACACCCGCCAGGAGTAATAGACTCGCCCTGACTGTTTAACGTTATGTGCAAGCAGTTTCCAGTCAGACGGCGGGACGGGGACATGACTGTATTTTGTGGATTGGAGTCCCACACCATCGTCCCGCCCTCGCAGGAGGTTCCCCTGCTGCGACGTTCGCGTGGGCAACCGCATTTTCCAGTCAGTCCTCTACAATTTTAACGTTTCGAAAGTGTAAAATGCTACCGCTGGTGGGTTATTTTTAAAATTAAATTTAGAGTATTTATTTTAGAGTTACAGTTGTGCCTAGTTTCCCACTTTAGCCTGTTCTAATATTTGTCGAAGTACCTCTGCCACAATCAGCAAATGAGCTGTATCACAAAGGCTAAATGAAAGAGACGCCTGAATCCGACTCTTTTTAAAATGGTGATTTGATATAGTGATTTGTCGTTTCCCTTTTGTATTACCCTGTGGGTTAGGCTCTTCTATTTGTTGACGTAGAAACGTATAGAAATACGTTGGAAACAGGTTAAACTTATTACAGACTCAAGGAAGGGCTGCTAAAACATTCAAAGTCCTAAACAATGTTTCACTTTATTTCGAAACTCGATACGTTTTACTCTCAGGTATCACGTGTAGACAACTTTCTTCGAGTGGATGTAAATCTCAGCCACACTGCCGTTCTGTCCGGAAATTGACCCAGGATTTCACTAACCTTCTTTTTGGGCCGGTGCGTAATAAAGTTTCGTTTTTTAAAGTGCTGGTTTGATTCGCGTTTACTCTACTTAACGACTAGGGGATCTACGTTCACAGCGCACCAAGCACAGTGCCGTTCGCTAAGGGTATTGCTACAAAAATTCTAACTATTTCTAATATTAACTTTGTGTTACAACAGGAAGGATTGAACGTATGATGGCAACATGCATAATGATAAATGGAACTAAATAGCCTCGATTTAAGTTGTTATTATTAATTTTTTTCAACCGAACTCGCCGTTCTTGTAGTCCACCTTCCAAGCTTTGTAGCGTACGATGTAATTTTGCATGTAGACCATCTTGTCTATATATACATGTAATCTACTTGGTAATCAAAGTAAATTGCAAGCGGATTATATATATATATATATATACGAGGTGTGTTCAAAAAGTATCGCGACTTGAATTTTCGCGGGTTACGTATATTCAAATTTCGATTTTTTGTGGCGTTATGTTGGTACTCATGTCTCTCACTTATGCCGACAAGCTCGGCCATTTTGAATGTTCACTTAATTGTTGACAGCTGCTTTGCTTGCACGTGTTTTGGATCGTCTTCGATTTTTACCTATTCAAAAAAATGGATCAAAGAACCTGTACCAAATTTTGTGTGAAAAACGAAATTAAGTGCGCGGATGCATTCCGAATGTTGACTGTGGCATACGGAGAAGCTACCTTGAACCGAAGCAACGTTTATCGGTGGTACAAAATGTTCTCAGAAGGCCGAGAAGATGTGAACGACGAAGAGCGTGCCGGACGCCCGTGCACTTCAACAACAGACGAAAAAATTAATGAAGTGGAGAAAATGGTTTTGGCCAATCGTCGAATCACCGTTAGAGAAGTTGCTGAGGACCTAAACATATCGATTGGCTCGTGCCATTCGATTTTTATCAATGATTTGGGCATGAGACGGGTCGCCGCGAAATTCGTACCAAAATTGCTCAATTGCGACCAAAAACAGCATCGCATGAACATTGCTAATGAGATGTTGGACTCTGTCCGCGACGACCCAAATTTGCTCCAGAGGGTCATAACTGGTGACGAATCGTGGGTTTATGGTTATGACGTGGAAACCAAAGCTCAATCATCTCAATGGAAGCTGCCGCACGAACCAAGACCGAAAAAAGCGCGCCAAGTTCGGTCGAATGTGAAAGTTTTGCTGACAGTTTTCTTCGATTGCAGGGTCGTGGTGCATCATGAGTTCTTGCCACGGGGTAGAACGGTCAATAAGGAATATTACCTGCAAGTTATGCGCAATTTGCGCGAAGCAATCCGCCAGAAACGCCCGGATTTGTGGAAGAACAAAAATTGGCTTTTGCACCACGATAACGCCCCTGCTCACACATCGTTGCTTGTGCGCGAGTTTTTGGCCAAAAACAACACACTAATGATGCCGCAGCCACCGTATTCCCCAGATCTGGCCCCCTGTGACTTTTTCTTGTTCCCTAAACTGAAGAGGCCCATGAAAGGACGACGTTACGCTACGCTTGACGAGATAAAGACGGCATCGAAGGAGGAGCTGAACAAGATAAAAAAAAATGGTTTTTTGAAGTGCTTCGAAGATTGGAAAAACCGTTGGCACAAGTGTATAATATCTCATGGGGATTACTTTGAAGGGGACAAAATAGATATTCATGAATAAATGAATAATTTTTGAAAAAACACAAAAGTCGCGATACTTTTTGAACACACCTCGTATATATATATATATATATATATATATGTAATCTACTTGTTAACGATATATTTATATATATATATATATATATATATATATATATATATAAACAATTAAATTGTGCCATCTGTCGAGTCGATCGAACAATTGTACTTCTGGTATATACTTCTATAAGAGAGGATCAGCCTGGTTGTGTTGTGCCAAATTGTGAATCTATGGAAGAAGAAATTTAACCTCACTCGCCGACATTTCGACTAATATTACGTTCGAAACAGAAACGAACTGTCGGACCGACAACGTGTTTTCGACGACAACGACGACGACGGGCGGCCGACCGACGTGGACGACGGCGCTGAGAGCTGAAGCTAAAGCTGGAGCAGCAACAGCAGCAGCAGGGGCGATAGGGGCGGCGCCGCCCCCTGCTGCCGCTACCGCCGACGAACAGCCGTAAACGACAGCAGCTTGCTTCTCCGCTTCGCGCTGCTGCTGCGGCGGCAGCAGCAGCAGCAGAGAGCTCATTAAATTTTTCGTCGACAGTCGACGATGAACTGGGCGCGATGATCGCGCCCAGTCGTCGTCGTCGTCGTCGTTGTCGTCGTCGTCGTCGTCGTCGCCGCCGCCCCCCGACATCTGGTGGCCAACGTCAACGATCGACAGCAGGGCCCCAGGCACAGGCATTGCTTCGCTCTCGAGGCGCTCTCCCTGGCTGCGCCTGTCAGCTGGGGCCAGCTCCCTGGCAGCTGGGGCCAGCTCCCTGGCAGCTGGGGCCAGCTCTCTGGCAGCTGGGGCCAGCTCTCTGGCAGCTGGGGCCAGCTCCCTAGCAGCTGGGACTTTGCTTTTCGATTCGCTGCAAACTCTACGGCTACACCGTAATTGTCTCAATTAAACCTACACGACGAATGATTAGAATTGTTATACGCTTGGGCGTGGAAGATATACGCACATACACTACTAGCCAGCCGCGCGCGATGCTTATGCCGATCGTGCCGCCGGCCACAGTTCGCCGCGTCCGTCAAGACTAGCGGCGAACCGACGAGCGCCGAGGAAATTCATCCGCTCGCTCGTTCACGTCCGGGGGGGGGGGGGGTGACACAGCCCCAAATGGCGACGAGAGACGGAGAAGGGGCAACTGTCCGTCTAATGCTGAGTGAGAAGTGCTGCTATTCATGTGCAAAGTCTACTACTACTAATGTACATCTAATCATTCTTACTGGTTAGACATCGTATTATTATAATTATTATTATTGATTTTGCTAACCGGTACCACGCTGTATTTGCAACACCCTGAAGGTTAAGCCCAAACAACAGAGACTGCAGCTTTTTAGGCTCTGTAATGCCGATATTTCCAATCTGACAACTGCACACGTTCTCTGTTTTACCGGTGTATAATAGCGCATCTTGTGCAATTTGGTACGCCTGATAACGTAATTAACCTTATATATATATATATATATATATATATATATATATATATATATATATATATATATATATATATATATATAAATATATATATAAAAATTATCACATATGTTCGTCGATTGGCTATTATAATCTTACTAAACAGAGACGACCTACCCGTATGCCACGGTCACACAAAGCAGACGCTATTAGAGAGATCCGGAATTTACATTAATTTGAACACACGTCTAGACGATTCGACACACAATCAAACCAGTAATATAATTAACATTCACGCGTCAGTGTATTGCACTCTTAGTGGATGGATGTGGTGGAATCGGCGTCCTTGCTTTCGGGCGGATTTGAAATGCACAGTCCGTCATTGTTTGAAACGGAGTCCGTGCGCAAACAATGCGAACTACGAGTATGCACGTTTTCTCCTGTCTGCCTCACTTTGAAGTTTACACGCCGTGTCTATAATCGTATTTAGATACATCCATCGCAATACAGACCCAGGCGTATGAGGTGAGTGGACTAGACACACAGAGGGCATGCATAGAACAGTTTTCGTTAGTTCGCAGCCACAAAAAGGCTCACTGAAGAACATGTCGCTCGACACTTAAGCACAAGCAGTATAACAAAGAACACATCGCTACTGTACAGGTGTTCATCGGACCCGTGGCACAAAAAGCTACGCACAAGCTAACACTATTAGCGTGTAGGTGACAGGCGCCCATCTGCTCCACTCTTGTGACAACAAATTCAAGTTAGGTGACAGTCGCAAAATGCACTGTACCACTATCCATGGTGTGGCCTTTGCTATACGCAGTTCAAAACACTTTCGGTTTTTTTGCGAGCTTTGGAAACTCTAATGCATAATTGGTAGTGGCAAGCAACAGCTCCTAGGACTTTCAGCCTCTAAAAACCCTAGTCAAAATACCTGTCACAGCTTGCTGCAACCACACTTTAAAAAGACTCACACTTTGCCTTTCCTTTTCTTTAGAGAGTCCTGCTCAACTAGTATTTCATATTGACATAGTAGTTCACGAGTGCGGACTCTATAGTGTGTGGCGTTGTGACGGTATCCCCTTTGGAGGATGTTCTCGTGGTGTAGATCGGTATTAATAGACAATTCTATAAAACTAGAGAAGTTGCCAACGAGAAGCCAACTATGGCCGTCTATGACCTACGCTCCTGGACCGGAGGCCAGCGAGACAACACACAAGCGACCGATAGATGGAGGATCATCGTTTCGTCTTAGTTTTTGCCTCGTTTCACATTCGTGCTATTGTACCCTACAGACGCCCGTAATAACGTACTAAGTGCCTCCTATCAGACCGTCACTTCCAATGACGCCCAACGTCCAAACTACACCGGCAGCGAACTACACAGGCACACCTCGACTAAAGTAAATAAAACGATTCGAAACGCGTCACCTGACTGACTAACCAGTTTTTGACCAGTGCCCGAAGAGTTGTTCCTTTTTACAGTTGTTCTTTTTCACCGACGAGTTGTTCTTTAACAGGTCCCGGTGTTGTTTCTTTAGTCGCACGGCATGCGTGCAGCCACGACACAATGACAGAATTATTCGAGTAGCCATTGCCCTGCACGGCGTGTGCTTGGCTGAGTTGGTTGGCAGGCGTTGGTTAGTCTACTGAAACGTCTCCACGGCAGGGGGGAGGGGGTAACTAGGCCCAATTCGGTCCTGCACTCGAAAATTATGGTCCTTATTTCTCTCGCTCCTATCTCTTCCTTACTTTGCGTCTCTCTCTCTCATAGTTTTCGGCGACCTCTCTCTTTCTCTTTGGTCTACTAAACGCGAACATCTGTCTCCCTACGGTACGGCACTCTTAGCTCAGATCGCGTGCACGCGTCGAGTTATAAGAAAAAAGACGTTGTCACGCTGCCGCTACCGTTTACCGGAGTGATAGTTAACATGCAAGCATGTCTACCATTGCCCTGTCTCGGCTTGTGTCTGCGTCTTTTCTTTTTTTTGGCTTAGTCGTTCACGCCGCCACTTCTGCTTCACAATGTACATAAAGCGAGCACTTTTCCTGTCGTCAATAAGCGGGTAAGGACCTGTTTTGTGTGTTTGTACCTCATGTCAGACTGTGCACTGTGGGTTGTTGAGATAATGCAATAGAGGTTGAAGACCGACGCCACTACTCTTTGAGAGCCTCGTATCGGAATAGGAACATAAAGAAGTTGAACAAGTCCGACGGCTTGAAGTTGGATTTGCAAGCGCAGCTGAAGATCTAGATATTTTTTAGTGCCTCTTACCGCTGGTCTGGTCTGGTCCGGGATGTGACCCAAGTCGCCACGTCTATAACAGATATTATACATACAAAGTTGAAGGCTAATATCACCTGGTCGGTTCGAAAACGAACTTCCACGAGGAGTACACAGAGTGTTGACGATGGTCTCAGGCGTATGCGAAATATCATGCGTCTGACTGCCTGGCCCTTACGAGAAGATCGCTGCACTGCCTCTTTCGAATTGCTGAACAGTATGAGGAGCGATGTTATATGCGAACTAAATATGAGTGAAATAAACGTGACGATGATTATAATTATTTGAGTGAAAAACTGGCTGTGTTGTAATCATATGATTGTATTATATAGATTTATATATAATAACCGTATTGCATGCTCAGTCATATCTAGGACTGCTGACAACGCTTAACTCGCCTGTGATTTATCATTTCATTAAAGTAATGTCTTTTTAATCTAAGGCAAGAGACCTGATCAACAAATGATTTTGTCTGACATTACACGACACTAATCACCGAGTAATAGCTTCGCTACGCTAGGGCGTTATCATAGTCTAGGACTAGTAACTTAGCGGTCACTCGACACTTGCCAGATCTAAGGCCCTGCATAAAGAGCCAACATGAGCGCAGCCAAATAAACGCTTATGCACTGCTGTACGAGTTGCTTGTTAAATCTGTTTATCTTTCTATAAGGAGACGCATTAGCGTGTTTAACTGCGTGTTTCGTAATTAATCGTAAAAATACCCGTTCACTCGCTCTTGGGCATGTTTTACATGTTTATTATTATTATTATAGAGGGAGCAAGTTTCTCGCCGGGGGTTCAGCTAAGTTTTAGAGCAGAAGCGATGCACGAAAAGGAGGTCGAAAAGGAGTTGACAAACGGACTCTAATTATTAACATATACCGCTGTCGCCTAGCATTTCAAGCGGTCCGCGACGACGGCGACGACGACGAAACGGTGACGACCACCTCATGCAGGACGCCTTTCGCACTGCTTTGGCCAGCGAACAGAGCCGTCCGTGCACATCGTGGGCACATTAAGCACAGTGTGGGGGTGGGTGGGGGTGCGGTGGGGAGAGGTCAATGCTGCGTTCCTTTCTTGTCTGTATTTGCGCGCATGTGTGAGCAGCATGCTTACGTGCAGTAGCAGCCTCGCATTAGTGCCTCCGCGCCGGGACCCCTGCGGCCAATGGTCGGAGATTGTCGAAAGTCGACTGTCCTGAGCTCCACGGTGACAGAGTGAGAGTGCTCGAGCCAGGACGCCTGTCCTGGTCAGATGTCAGCACCAGTCGGCTGCTGGCGCTTCCAACTGCCTGCATTCCCTCGCGCCGTTTTAGCGAGAGGGTTAGCGGGGGAGTGGGGGTGGTATGGACCGAGGCAGGATATTACAGAAGCTGAAGCGCCGTGCGCGCTATTTTCAAGACGGTGTTGTTTCAATAGCCAATGGCAATGGGCCTATGGCATTAGCTGATTGTGGCAACGCAGCGAAATACTCGCGCGTGCTTGTATTGTCGGCTTAAGTTAGCCACCGGAGAGCAGGCTTTTTTACAGCACTGTATCCGTTCGTGGTGTTAGTACTAACGAACATCACCACGAGGCTCGTGGTGTGCCGCTTGGACTTGTAGGAATACTGCCGCATAATAAGCAGAGCGGCAAGTGCTATGATTGTGACTCGGGCCAGAGCGATCGTATAACTGATACGATCCAATACTGCAGAGGCTTTAGGTAAGAAGTGGCACAAGCTGAAAGATAAACTAGCGCGTCGTTTTGAGGCCATAGGCATTTAAATGCGAATTGAAAAAAGAGAGATGGCTGAGAATTGCAGAAAGTGCAAAAACACAGGGAAAGGGCGATTTGGCCAAATAAATACTTTAGCGCAGGGGTTCTTTCTGTGGTTTCCACCTGAACTGGCCAAAACCCAGGTCCCACTTGCGGGCGCAAAAGAACGTGTGTTCTAGTGGGTAGGGTAGCGTGCCAACGCCACGAGAGTCACAGTGATAAGTATTGTTGACAGAACTGGACGTACGTAGTGTGTGTGCCGAAACCCAGACCATAGAAAACATATTTTATCGATGTTTTTGTTTTTGAACTTAGAATTGTAAGGTTCCATTATCTAGTTACAAGTAAGAACAATTATTTTCTAGTCGTTTGCACATCGATATTCCAGATAGGTACACCTTTATGTGTGCATTGTTATTTTTGATTTTTCTTTATTTACTGCATCCATGCAGTGTTTACGATCTAGTCTAGGCGCAACGCGTGCTGAAGTGAATAGTTGCTTATACATGCGAGTTCGCGTTAGGCGCATTCACTTTAAAAAATCGTGTGCAAGCTTTAGAGGGGGAGTGGTTGATATGTGACACTCTTTGGGAACAAGTTGATCCGTACGGAAGCGCATTTTGAAATGGGTTTCAGTGTGTGGCTAGAAGTGACTGACTATACAGTCGCAACGCGGGCCTTGCGGTATTTGTAGCGCTCTGCAGCAAGTCATTTATATATATATATATATATATATATATATATATATATATATATATATATATATATATATATTATATATATATATATATATACATGTATAAAAATATAGAGATGTCCATGTGGGTGTCTATAGAGGTGGACACCGTCTAGACATTGCGCTGCTTCTTAAGGTGACGTGAAAGGTCGTGAGCTCCGGATATATAAATTCGAAAGTCTAGCCGACACAAGGCTGCGGCTTTTTCCTGGAAGACGCAGGAGAAAAGGGCAGCGGTCTGGGGGTAGCTGATCCTTAGTTGACCTTCAACATTTGTATGGCGTACTGCTCGTTGGGGAATAACATTTCGGCTTCACCCAACGTTTGAGCAGCCTACACTCGTTGCAAGAAAGATAGCAGGCACCAGTAGTAAGGCGAGTGCACCGGTCAGTCGCGGTAGCCCAGAGCTGCCAATACTGGCAGCAGAAACAATAATAACAACAACAAAAGCAAAATTATTATTATCTACCGTACAACAGCCACCACAAATGGCAATGCTAGTAAAGCGTATTTGCACAGATTGCACAAGCAATAGTCATGAAAAATGTTCATGCGACCTATTTTAGCTTCACTGAGACAAAAAATTCTTAATAATAAAAATACGTGTTCTCTAAAGGCCGTCGTTTTCGGTAGGTTGTACGTCCTCTGCGAATCCTCAACGAATAACGGCGACGACGCCAGTAAGTACACTAACCAACTCAGGCTTGTGCGGTGGACGTTCAATGCTCTCTTTCAAAAACTGGCTTTGAGTTGATCAAACGCCTTTAAGTTCAGTCTCGAGAGGTACAATTTTCAGGTTAAACAAGCTAACAGCAACTTCCATCGACAGCCTGTATGGGTCCTATGATGAAATGTAATGCTTATGATGTATATTTGTAAACCAATCCTTGGTTAATAAAACTAAACTAACTAACTAAATATAGTATTAAAAGACTTTGAAAAATTGGCTGGCAGAGTCCACGATCCAGCGGTGACAGCGGTGCCGTTGAACAAGGTTTCGTTCACAATATGCGGCTTCATAAGGAAAATGCCGGCGTTGTGTGTTAGATCTGCAGGGATAAGCTAAACGAAAATAGCCCGGAGAAGACAAGACTTTACGTAAAGGCATTTCTGATCATTAAGATAACAAGAAAAACAAAAAATATGTTTAAGGGGTCACAAGGGCAAAAACGTATTCTAAGAAGAACACAAAGGACCGCGGTCTTACGAATTACTCAGGCCTATTGGACTTTCAGCACACCCGCTGCACTTGTCCTTGCTAGGACTCTTCTCCTGGACCTAAAGGCAGAGGAAAGACAAAGACTATGGGATAGGGGCTCAGAACGCGCTAATAGGAAAGTCAAAGATTCCGAAAAGGATGGCACAGTTATTGCATGGCAGAACAAATGGGCTGTCATTCTGGATAGTGCACCGGGTGCGCGAGTACGCGATCTCATTCTTGACATAAAGAAGTGGTTTAATCGACCCGGCGGAGAGGTTGTTTACTTTCTGACGCAGGTTATAACGGGCCATGGCAATTTTCAGACATATCTGTCAAGGATAGGAAGAGCCTCCTCGAACACATGCATACACTGTGACCTAGGTGTCGAAGACGACGCAGCCCATACTCGGTTGGTTTCCCCAGTCTTTGTGCAAGTCAGAACAGAGGCTAAAAGTAAAGTGTTAACCCGACTGAAGCTGGGCGGAGAGCTAAGCTCTACGAATCCTCCGGACTTGCCTACACAGGTGATTTCACAATTTGTGCAGTTTATTTGTGAAGGCACCGCTAACTGGCATATATGAGCTGCAGTGGCGCGAGAGGTAGAGATTAGAAAGAGGTACCTGGAGCGCCTCAGGAGGGACAGATTTGCAACAGAGAGGACAGAATACACCTGTACCTCCAAAAGAACTGTTCCGCAGATTGAGGGACGCAGTATGATGGCTATATGATCAAACCCTGAGATGCCTTCGGCCAATGGATCCGAAGGACACTCATCACTCCTCGTAGTACTATTAAATCGAGAGCCGGGCTGATCGAGAGTGAAGCTTAAGAGGGGGGTGCGTTTACTGGGTATGATCTCGTCGGAGTAATGTCCAACCGTCGGGGGTGAGCCCCACACTGCATAGGGCTAGGTTTGTATCTATTCACCCTATTGCGTTAGTGCCTAAAGCATTTAACTCCTCCTCCATAAAAAAACGTATCTATATATATATATATATATATATATATATATATATATATATATATATATAAATATAAATATAAAGTTTAATGTATGTACTCATTTTAGGGGGCGGTATAGTTGATTCCTACCGTGCATCTGTACCCACTCTGTCTGTTTAAATCTCGTAGATTCTGGCAAATATTTCAGTGGTACAGGATAGATGTTGCCTGTTACCAGGACCTTCGTTCCTAGCCGAGCCAGTAATTTATCGTTGTCTGCAAAACGGAGCGATATAACTCATGGGTTGATTGGAGTGCCGCTAACACCGCCGTAAACGTCTCGTGAACTCTCAAATCATATTCTAACGGCATGTGTAAAAGCCGCCTCCCTCACCAAGGAATATAGCTGTACTAGACAGCACGTTTACGACAGTTAACGAGAAGACATCTTTCTATCCCTCTCGGTACGGACAAGACCGAAAACTGCCAGGACAAAGGAGATGGAAAGACAACAGTAAGAAATCAAGTCGATAACATTAATTCCGGCGCTTGTTATTGTTTACTTGAATTTGAGAATACCTCTACTGATAGATGATTGATGCGCGCCGGTGGACGACACTGTGTGCACTTCAGTCGCTAACTGTCAGGTACGGTTCAGACCTGAGCTTTCCCTACGTAAACAAACTGGCGCTGTAGAGGCCAGACATATATATATATATATATATATATATATATATATAACACAAAAACGGCCGCATATGGTCAGCATGCATTTAACATGACGACGACGAAGAACATGCTAGCATAGCACGTACCAGTACATCCGTGGAACGCACCGAGCGCCAGCCATTCTGGTTGTTGCGAAGGCGGCCGGAACAAGGCACTACGCGATACAACCGCAAATCAGAGGCAATTAGAAAAACAGTCGACTTTTTGTTAGGAGTCACTAATCATACTTTTGCTCTAGACAGAACAAATACAGACTAAACCACGGAGAAACTACGGAGTGCAAGAGAGCCAGATAGCCAGTCATGCGGAGCGAGAGAGAGAGGGAGAGGGAGAAAACTCATAGCAACTATGGGAACCGGGGCAGAACCATCGGAGGGATTGGGAGGGGTGCGTGTTGGGTGGAAAAATTGGGCAATAAAGTCGGGAAACGAGGAACATTCGTATTTGTGCGTCTCCCTCAGTCCCGCAAATCGGACGCGTCCAACTTCTTGCAGGCACGCACGCACACCACTTGCGCATAGAATGGCGAGCTGCGTTCGATCTCTCTCTGCGCCGAAGTCTTTGGCCCCGTCGACGCGTTGTCGCCGATTTCGTTCCTGGCAGCAGCGGTGGTGGCGGTCGTAATCGTGGACTTCGGCACCAGTGTCGTCTGCCTTACCATCCTCATCCCTCATCCCTCATCCCCATCCCTCATCATCAACATCGTCGTCCTTGGCGCCGCCGCCGCCGCTCTGGCAGTTTGCAGCAAAGTCGGCGAAGGCTATGGTACAGCAGGCTTCAAGCTGCAACAGCAGCCTCAAGAGAAGTAGCGGACGGAGCAGCACAAAAGCAGCAACAGCAATACTCACTGCGGCTGCAGTAGCAGCAGCAGCAGCAGAGAAGCAACGATAAAATCTGATTATGGTAATGACAGAGACACGCTTCGAATCGGACTCGAGGCGCACGCAACAACCACATCGAGAGGTCGGCGACGCTAACAACGACAACGACAGCAGCAACAACAACGACAACAACAAGACTAAGAATAAGAACAACAACGATGACAGCAAGAACGGGAACAAAGATAACAACAACAACAACAACAACAACAACAATGGCAACAGCAACAACACCAGCAATAACAACAACAACAACGATGAAGAAGAAGGTCCGAAAGCGCCAAGAACAACAGTTGTTGAAAATCTTAGCACGTCGTGCACGTTTCTGGACTGAGCAAACTATTATTATTAAGAAACGAAACAAAGAGGGAACGGAGGCAGTTTAAACTCGAACGCACGGCGGTATATATATATATATATATATATATACATTTTAAGGCGGAATATACTGCCCTTGGGAGGTTTTCTGCTACGTGTTTTGCCAATAGACGATATGTCCATCTAGTTGTCTGGCGTTCAGCTGCAACAAGATCGTCAAATTGTATAGGTAACAAATGTGCCGCTCCGTCAAATCTTGCAAACGATGTGCTGTGCCTCGATGTTTATTTATGTTTGAATACAAATCGTATATGTTTTTAAAAAGAAAGAGAAGGACAATCAACTTGTTTGCCATTGGAAATGGCGCTACTAAACTTTCTTTTTCCGAAAATCTTCTGCATGCATGGGAGTGAGTGCTTATAACTAGACGATGTTTGCATAGACATCACAACGACTTGCATATGTCTACTACGTAAGAAATGAGAGGGCTGGCTCTAGCTAAGTAAGCAATCCTCGAAGTGTTGCCGTCCTTCTACCCAAGGAAGCACATTGAATGCAAGTTGCAGATGCCGCTATGACGAAGACTCTCTAATATAGTCATCTGCCTTTTAGATCCTAGGGAATTGGTCGAGAGGGAGCTTTTATGTGTGCTGTGGGCAAGGAGGAATTACCTATTGGTTATCATTTTGTGAAGTTAAGTAGTTGACATACAACGTGGAAACGCTGCCTCCGTTCGGGGCACACTCCTGAAGTGGTCTCGCCCTGGCCTCATCGAAACGGACACGTGACAGTCGCAATGCGCATTGGCTTAGCTAGTTGATGTGTGTAACATATACCTAATGTATTATACGGAGTTAAGTAGTAGTAGTTTTTTTGTCGTAATTTGAACGTCTCTGCTGGCGTGTACAGTCTTATCGCTACCAACCGGAGGGGACACGTAGTCCTCGAATGGTTGGCGGCCATGGACCTGGCCGTTGTTAACACGGGTGCTGGGCGCACCTCTTCTATGGATCTAACTATCACGCGCCGTGCAGAGGCCCACAGGATTTTAAACTATAGCGTTCGACTTGACGAAGAATCACTAAGTGACCACCATATCATAAAATTTTACGTGACGACCATACTGAAACCGCCAGCTTTAATATTGCATCCGCCTCTGAGACGTCAAGGAGCCGCAGACTTTCGGGAGCCCTTAGGGCCCGTATAGGGCAGGATGGGTCGCCCTCTAGGACGACGGGTTTTCAGAAGCCCTTAAAGACTGCGTGCAGTGCCCCTTCAAGGCGTGGCACAAATACGAGATGCCGCGGCACTGGTGGAGGGCGGAGATCAGTCACCCAAAGAATGTGTGTCCGGGAGCGATGCCCCTTCAACCGCTCCCGAAGGCGCGCACCCGAGGGGAGCACACCCTGCACCATGGCGCCGAGTACAAGAGGCTGCGGACTCTCCTACGCAGGAAGATCTACAGAAGAACGGAACACTCCTGGAGATCCTTTCGTGAAGAGCTGGAGGACGATCCCTGGCGTCGCCCGTACAAGACGGTAAGGGGGTGCCCGACTTACAAACGGAGAGTGGACCTTGCGGTGGAAAAAGCCCAAAAAGCAATATCGGTGCTTCCCAAAGCATACTCGCTTTGACCGCGCCCCCTACCTGGCGGTTCCAGGGACGGATAAACAGGATCCTCTATAAATTACCCTGCAAAGAGTGTGCGACGCGGCGGCACATTTCAAGGGGGAAGGCACCGGGTCCTGATAGTGTTCCAGTATCGGCGGTTAAGCTATTAATGACGGAATACCTAAAAGCGGTAATGGCCGCGACGACTAAGATGTTCTAGACGGGCTCACTCCCTGCTGTTTAAAAGGTCGCAAACCTCGTCCTCATACCCATGGGCCCCGGCTCCTACCGCCCGATCTACTCGGCTCCGTGGCTAAAGCATTTGAGTCCATCGTGGAGACACGCCTCCACGCAGTACTTCGCAGAGGGAAGCGACCTGCTGTCCGAAGCCCAGTATGGATTCCGTAAGAGACGCTCAACCATCGGGGTCATAAAGCGGATCCAGGCACAGTTGAACTCCTCCGCGAGTCTCCGCCTAGAAGACGAGATCTAGTCCTCGCGATTTTACTAGATGTCAAAAACGCTTTTAACAGCTTACCGCGGGGAGTCATTTAGATATTATCAAAATAAAATATTGATGACATTTTTTTTAAAAAACAGCGTTTTGAGACTATATGGGAGATGAGTTCGCGGGAGCAACTCAACTCGATTCCAAAACAAGTTTAGAAAATATTTCGAAATATTGGAAAGAATGTGGCACAAGTGCAGTGCAGCGAGCGAGACCTCTTTTAAAGGAAACAAAACACTTTTGAAAGACTAAATAAAGCTTTTTTTGATAAGTACGTATTGAAACTTTTTAAACTGCCCTCGTATTAGAGTACACTGCTTTAGGCAATTCAATTAAGTACCAAACGTCATCCAAGGGCTATATGCCAGACATCTTCTTAAATAGAAACTACCAATGTATATAACAAGGTCGTCTGTCACTCCACTGGTTACGTGGTTACTTCTTATAAGGCATTTTATCGGTTGTATATCAGACTGTTTAAGTCTCTATAAAACCTTCAGCCGTTTGTGTGAACTATACCCACGTTGATAGTGTCTTAACAAAACACAAAAATCTATACTTATCAAGGCTATAAACGGATTTCTTCCAAATATTTTGTGTTTGTTAACTGTTATTCTGGCTGATTGTGCAGAAAATGTTGCCTTTCAAGAACTTCCACGCGGTCAAAATACGATCTTGTCAGTCATGCTTAGGATCATGGCAGGAGCTTAGGGTGTAACGTATGACTTTGTTTAATATGTTGACGATATAAGAATGGGAATTTGCATGCACTTTATCTTACGAATTGTGATAATTGCTGCTATATATACAGGTAGTTCAATAAGTTCTTAGAATGAGCTTTTTAGAATTCGAATTTTGGCGCGCTTCCACCGCTATTAGGAACTGCAACTTTTCGACTGCTAGCACTCAAAATATTATGGTGATTGGCAGTTGCGATTTCGTTTGATAGCTTTTCCCGTGCAACGTATCGGCATGATTTTTAAAAATGAAGAAAAAAGAGTTTCGAGTGGTTATCAAGCATTTTTATTTCAAAGGTTGGAATGCGACCCAAGTAAAAATTGGGTTGGACGAGACGTACGGTGACTCTGCGCCATGTTTTGTCACTGATTCCAACTGGATTAATGTGTTAAAAAGAGGTCGCAGGAGCACCGAGAATGAACTACGTCCAGGAGGCCAAAAAACGGCAACTGATAAGGAAAACATAGAGAAAGTGCAAAACATCGTTGGCACAGATAAGCGAATGAACATTAAGGAGATAGCGGAGGCATTAGGAATTAGTTTAGGTAGTGTGCATTTTATCCTATACGAAAACTTGAAGATGAAAGAGCTCAGAGAAAAATGGCTGCCGCATTTGCTCAACCAAGGCCAAAAAACGCGCCTGTTTTCGCTTCACAGCGAAATTTGGCCAAGATGTCGAACAATCCGTCGGATTTTTGGCGCAGATTCATGACCGTCGATGAAAGCTGGGTCCATCACTACACTCCCGAGACCCAAGAAGCATCTTGCCAATGGTGTGCACCTGATGAAGGACCTCCGAAGAGGGTGCGGACAACGGCATTGACCGGAAAGGTGATGGCTACAGTTTTTTAAGACCAACGTAGAATAATGCTGGTCGACTACCTTGAGAGCGGTAATTCGGTTAATTAAGCGGTAATAATTAAAGCGGTATTATGCAAGACTGTTGGACTGCCTTTAGCAAGAACTCATCGTGAAACGGCCCGCTTTGCAGAAGAAGGTTGTCCTCTTTCACCAGGACAATGCTCCTGCACACAAGTCCCGGCAAGCATCGGCAAAACTGGCCCAACTGAGGTTCGAACTTATTGAACAACCTTCCTATTCTCCAGACCTGGCCCCCTCTGATTATTTCCTCTTCGAACATTTGAAGAATAGTCTCAGTGGAAAGCGTTTTTCCAGCAATGAAGAGGTTAAGGCTGCTGTCAATGCCTATTTTCAGTCTAAAGACGCGGAATTCTACTTAAAATATATAATAAATTTATATATTTTAAGTAGAATTCCGCGTCTTTAGATATATTTATATATAAGTATAAAAGCTCTGAAATCTTGGTGGGAAAAGTGTATTGAGCATCTCGGGGAGTATATCAAATAAGATAAATTTAAAAACATGATTTGGAAAATTCTTGGTTTTCATTCTAAGAACTTATTGAACTACCTGTGTATATATATATATATATATATATATATATACTATAATGGGTCTAACAGAAATGATGTTTGGAAGCGATATAAGGAATTGTAGAGCTCGTTAATGCAAACATTTTTCCAATAAAACATTGTCTCTGAGAAGTCTTGTTTCGGAGTTAGAGTGATATTAATAAACTCCGTGACATTGTTGTCCGACATAGGAGCACAAAATGTGCATTGCGAGACTGGCCCTCCAATAAAGAAACTAATTACTTCGTCTATTCGTGAGAACATTTAGCTTCTGAAGAGCATACAATGTTGCCTAGAATATGCGACACGGTTGTTAAAAACATAATTCGCAAAAATTAGGTTATTTAATTAGCTTTTACGTTCAATGCCTCAAAATCGTAACTTTACGACCATTCACAGCACTCAAAACTAACACATTCAGGCAAATGCGCATTTCATGACGACTATTTCTGTACATGCCAATGCGAGCCAAGCAATTGAGATTGAGTGCATGCATATATGACCTACTTCATAAGATAAATCACTCTAGATCATTTACGCATGCTCTCAATCTCGACATGTCTTCATTTACGCATTGCCATGTATTTGGTACCAAAATGGTCGTCATTAAATGAGCATTTACCCGAATTTGTTTGCTGTAGCGCTGCGAATGGTCGTATGATTGTGCATTTGAGGTACTGGGCGCGAAGGCAAAAAATAGCTTAATTTGCGAATTATTTTTTAAACGACAGTGCCGCATCTTTTGGCCGGCGTTATATCCGGCATTCTTCGGAGAAAGCAGAATTTTTTCACGAACACGACAGTGTGCTTAAAATAAAGACTGGATGTCTCACAATTGCAAATTTTGCGCTCCTATGTCGGGCAACAACACCAGTGTTACGGATTTTAGTACTAACACTCTCACTTCGAAACAAGACTTCTCAGACACCATGTTCCATTGGAAAAATGTTTGCTTCAACGACCTCTACAAATCCTTTTATTGCTTCCGAAATCTTTCTGTTACACACTGTAATCACGAATATCGGGAAAGTAGTGCTTGGCACTTGCCCGTTATGCACTTCATTATTTCGTTGATTATATATAAAGGGGTCTTTTATAATTAACGTTAAATCTATAAGGTACAAAATAAATAGAAACAAAAGTGTTTTGGATCATGTAGAAACGATGAAATATGAACTTAAACCCCTTTTTGTCAAACTAATATAACACAACATCGGGGAGGTTCTATCATCCCTAAAGCCCACTTGGCAAAGTTTAGCATGGTTCCAGGTGTTTAAGCTTAGTGACTTGCGTCAGCTGAATCTCGGATAGATACATCACCGGAACCGATCTCAAAATACGCCAGCTTGAGGGGCACGAAATACTCAGTTGTTAGGCACGTCTCTGAATTGATGTTTCCGGATATTGTTCCAACATGTCGGCTACAGCAGTGACATTTTCAGTCGAACGTAGCCTTTTGCGGCTTGGCACATCTCCATGCTGAACCTGTCCTGTGGTGCGCGATTTCATGTTGGTTTTTTGACAGGGGTCTTTGATCTAGACCGTAGGTAGCTCGAAGAGCTCGCCACCGCCAACCTGCCTTTGGAGGCTGTCGTAGTTGTGCTGCGATACGGTACGTAACAGTGTTATCGCGGGAAGTGGTCAAACGTATGTTTGTGAACATCTGTGTCCACCTGCGTGGCGGCAATGGAAATGGCATTGCATTCCTGGCGTTCTTGGTCCTATTGTTATACAGGTGAGTGCGTACGACATAGTTACTAACCATACGCACGAACTACCAATCACGCCAATCAGAAACCGTTAGACTCTGTTGTAAGGGAATTGCTGACAGTTATATATATATATATATATATATATATATATATATATATATATAATTCTCGAATCCGTTTCAATAATCATTTGTTTGTGTGTGGCTGCCTGGAGATTACGTCACAAAATGTTCGATTGCAAGAAAACAAGGACATTCTGCTTCGTCTGAAAAATATTCAGCGCTGACTAGGGGATGCAAAGCAGCCGCGTTGAGGAAAGTTTACAAAAATCCGGAATATTTTATCTTTGGCGTTACGTCTATATATATATATATATATATATATATATAAATGCGGGGATCCTTTTGGTGCCAAGTCTGCGGTGGTACGATATGTGGTTGCAAAGTAACTTTTATCATCATATTTATTTCACTCATATTGAGTATGCATATAACATGAACACTTATACAGATTATACAATTAGACTGTCAGCTGCTCGCGGCATGCTATTCGAGAGAGGCAGTGCAGTGATCTCTTTGCAAGGGCCAGGCAGGCAGACGCATGGAACTTCGTACACACCTGAGAGCACAGTCGACACACGCACTCAGTGTAGTCCTCGTGGAAGCTCGTATTCGAACAAACCAGGTGATGATAGCCATGAACTCTGTATCTGGTATAGACGTGGCGATTGTCACATGCAAGACCAGACCAGAGGTGAGAGGCCCTGAAAATATCCAAGTCTCCGACCTCTCGTCGGACTTGTTCAATTTTATTTTCCTATTCCGAGACAAAGCTCTCAAATGGTACTGTTAGCGGTGTCTTCAAAGTAACTATGATGTGTAAGTGCTGCTAGGTCTTCGATGCACACGTTCAAATAATATCCTAAATTATAGGGAATGGTACTGCTTCCACCAGCAGCGGATATTCTGGCGATCAGACCCAGACGCGAATAGGTGGAACACTTATGGATTATAGTCTTTAGGTGACCTCAAAAAGACAAGTTGAGACGTTGAAGGGTGCGGGAACCTGAGGTCTCTAAGAGGCTGACCAATTTCACTTGACGGCTTTAGCGTTAGGGAGCCCAACACGATCACGACCAGTGGTTCTAGCCGGTCGGGAGTTTATCTTGGCTCGGCTTCTTGGATCTGTATATGAGTACAGTCCACCGTGTACATAACTAGTTGTGTATATAGGTATAAACGGGCGTACGTAGAGTGTATTTTAGCGACACACTACCACAATAGTAATCACAAAGAACTACCACGGATAGTGGCAGAACTCCCTCCCGAAGTGCTGATTTCTACAGGGAGTTGACAGCAGAGTGGTAGCGCCCCTGACCAAAGTACCGATTTAAGTAAGTTCGGTTCGAGTTCAGTTTACTCATTTCAATGTATTACTTGACATAATTATGTATTTATACTTTAAATTATTTAATTTATTTAATTCCGTTATAAGTTATTTTTATAAATTCATTTTTATAACCTCCTATTTATTAATTTCAAGTTAGATGGCAGGCTCTACTATGTTTTTCCGGGCAACAAACCCGGGCAAGAGCAGCTCCGAATTGGCCCATAAAGAAAATACGAAGGAAGTCAACAAAAAACTCTTGGGAGGGGCAACCCCGAATAAGCGGTCTTAAACAACGATCTCGACAAGATAGCTATCATAACACAAACGTTTATGAAACACGCGACCAACAGAAAAAAACACTGGCCGTCAACGAGACCGCAGACGCGAAAAGCCAGTGCACGCCCTGGCCCTGGACGACATGCTAGAATCCTCATTGCCATGACTGAAAACTGCCAATCAAAAGAGGACCTCAAGCGTCTCCTCTCTCTCTAGAATGGCCAGCAGTCTATATGAAGGTGTCGTACATTGGGGCTAACAGCCTGACGGTGAGCCCACCACCAGGACCCTTGTGGCGCTTAGGTTCCCCAAGGATGTAACGCCTCTCCAAGACGAGGAATCTCCTGACTAGGAATCTCCTAAACCAGGGCGCCTTTCCAAGACGAGGAATCTCCTGAACCAGGGCGCTGCTAAAGGCCCTCTTGGGCTCAAGGAACCTCGGACAAAAACCCTGTCACATGACAAGCCAGGGTGAGCAGAAAGGAGTCGGCAAACTCGTCAAATGCCTGTCCGTGGCACACGGTCTGCACATCGCTGTTACCCCCAGGGCCCCAAGCGGGGGGAATAGATAGAAGCTAGAAGAGCACGACAACAGCGATGCCAACGAGTGGGGCTTTCTGCACCCTTGTGCACTTACGCGGCAGTTACAAGTAAGCCCTGCCGCAGGTTCGGAGCACTGAGGCACCTCTTCAGCGAATACATGGTGACTGCAATCTGCTACAACTGCGGCGAATAGGAGCGCGGCCAACGTCGCCGCCTGTCTGAAGTACAGGGGGCAACTCAAAGAGCTCCGCCGCCGCAGCACCCCGCCAGCTCCCGCGCTTTCCGACTGTTAACTCTGCCCCCGTGCCAACCATCTCCAAGCGCCACTCGAGTAACGCTGCGGACGCTGAGGGGTTCACTCTGGTCACCCAAAGAGAACGCACGAGGACTGAAACATCACCTTTTTTAAATCTATGTAGCGAACATTTGGCATTTTTATTTATGTAATCGCGACCCCAATGTTCTACCTAACGACATTAACAGGATTTTGCCTCAAAAAAAAGGAGCGCCCCGAGAGGGCAATTTTTTGAAGTGCTAACAGACGACCCCTGGAACCGCCTATATATAAGACGGTAAGGGGCATTCCCCCTTCGAGCACATAATAGATAACGCCGAAAATAGCGCGTGACCGTGCTCCATATTTACAGGCTTCAGGAGAAGTGCAGGATGCTTGACGCGCCTTAAGCAGGGACAGGCGCTGGGCCCAGACGATGTCCCGGTTTCCGCGGCTATGATGCTGATAAAGGAATTCCCGGAAGCAGTAGCAGGGGTACTCCGTTTGGAATCGTTCCCTAACCCTTGGAGGGTCCGGTCCTCATACCTAAGATGCTTGGCTCTTACGGCCCTATCTGCGTACTAGGCTTCCTGGGCAAAGCATTCGAGTCCATCGCGGAGACGCGCCTCCGGCACTTGCCGGAGACAACGACTTGCTGTCAGCGGCCCAGCACGGGTTTCGTAAGGGCCACTCAACAATCGACGAGTCCCCACTTAGAAGACAAGACGTCTATCTTGCAAACCTACTTGACGACCGACCGGGTAGAGCTATCCTAGAGTCCGAAGCTTATCAAACTAACTGCAGGACAGAACAATACTGTTCCACGAAACCAGTCATAATATGACTGCAGGAGTGCCACAGGGTTCCATATTTGGACCTGCTATAGAACATAACTCTCATCTGATAACGACGTTGAAGCATGGTACGGTCTTTTCTCCTTTGCCCCCGTAGTGCTTCGCCTCCCCCGCGTACGCAACGATGCGTTATCTCTTTCAGTCATCATCCGCAACAATTTCCGCGACTTCTCTCAGAATATGCGCCTGTCAGACGTGATTGCCACTTCGCACCCTCGCACCTCTACTTCTAAACCATTAAAAAATGACACCGTGCGCCAGTCCATTATTAAACTCTCCGAAGGTGATGTTTCTGGTGCCGCCAGACTTATCGTATCCACAGATACTTTAACGCCGGGCATCGACCGTATAGAGGCCTTGCGAGAGCAACACCCATTAGCTCCCGAGGATCTAGAATGGCCGACACTGACCAGATCTCTTCTGCCCTTCGTCACATCAAAGGAAGATATCCAGGCGGCGATTAAGAGCTTCTCCAAGAGCTCTGCCGCAGGGTTAGACTTTATGAGACCCCGGTTGTTAATGGACCTTCTTTCCCCGTCCCTCGAAGGCGTCGCCGCCAGCCTACTCTCCGCGTTGGCAAAGGTTGTAGACATCCTTCTTTGGGGCAGCCCTCCTCCTTGCCTCCGGCCCTTGATATTTGGCGCAAGACTATTTGCCCTTCAGAAAAAGGACGGTTCGGTACGTCCTATTGCGTGTTCGTCTGCGCTACGCAGGCTCGCCGCGAAGATCGGATGCAACCACAACAAAGACGCCATTTCTCACGCAACCGGTGCACACCAATTGGGATTCGCGACGCCGGCCGGAACCGAAGTAGCCATTCACGCAGCCCGCGCCTTTCTCGACTCACGCGAGCCTCCAGGGGTCTTTGTAAAGCTCGATTTTAAAAACGCTTTTAACTGTATACGACGCGATCACTTGATGAAGGCCGTCGCATTCCACGCCCCTCATCTATTAAACTACGTCGAACTGGCATATCGGCACCCTTCCCATCTTGTCTTGCCTGAACATGTGATTTCGTCCGCCACTGGACTGCAGCAGGGGGACCCCTTAGCACCACCTCTGTTTTGTCTGGGCATCAAGGATCTGGTGGATTCCTTCAGGAGCCCGCTGAACCTCTGGTATCTTGACGATGGTTTATTAGGAGGAAACGTTTGCACAGTAGCCGAAGATATTCAACGGGTCCTGGATTTCAGTGTTACATCTGGGCTGGAGTTAAATCCGGCCAAATGCGAGATATGCCTCTTTGGCCCTACCCTTGAGGCCCCCGAAGTACAGTCACTCCGAAACCTCCTGCCTGGCTGCAAGCTAACCGTCAAGGACGATCTGGAGCTACTGGGTGTGCCAATTTGCCCCGAGGGGCTCCCAGCAGCAATCGAGCGTTGGAGATTGAAACTGGAAAACGCCGCCGCTCGCCTTCCTCTTCTGGGAGCTCATCGGGGACTTTTCTTACTCAGGTCCTCCTTTTCGTTCTCAAGACTAATCCACCTCCTTCGAGGGGCCGATTTATCAAATCGATCCGACGAGTTGCAAAGGCTCAACGACTTGACACTGTCCACCCTGGAATCCTTGCTGAATACATCTCTACCGCCTAGCGCGCGAGAACAGGCATTGCTACCCATTTCAAAAGGGGGCCTCGGGGTACCAAATTTACTGACCCTGGCCGGGCCGGCTATAGTCTCGTCAATGCTAAGCGCGCAAAACAGGGCAACCCCTCTTTTAGATTCAGCGGGAGTCGACCAGTTTAGAAACCGCTTAGCCCATCTTCAAGAGAACCTTGAGGCGCGCTGTGGAGGTAGGCCTGAAAACGTACTGTCCCAGCGTGACTGGAGTTCCCCTCTGCACGACGAGGTACAACGACGCCTCTTTAACGAAGCTGCCGACGACACAGCCAGAGCTCGCTTAAACGCCGTATCCGCCAAGGATTCAGGGGCCTGGTTACACGCGCTTCCCAGTGCCCCCATAGGTACCCTTCTTGATGACGAGTCGATTCGCATAGCAGTAGGCTTACGACTAGGGGCAGATATAGTTAGCCCTCATCGGTGCCAATGTGGTCACCCCGTCGATAAACTGGGACATCACGGACTATCGTGCATTATTAGTGCAGGACGACGCTCGAGACATGCCGCTATTAATGAGACCTTTAGCAGAGCCCTTAGGTCGTGCGGTCGTCCGTGCATTCTTGAACCCCCAGGTCTCTGCGCGGAGGACGGCAAACGTCCAGATGGTATGACACTCACACCATTCGAGCGAGGCAAAATGCTAGTTTGGGATGCAACCGTTACCGACTCCTTAGCTCCTTCTATGGTCGGTGGCGGCGCATCCGAAGCTGGTTATGCAGCCCACCTTGCGGAGACTAACAAGTTGAGAAAATACTCATCAATCGGCTATCCCCATGAATTTTGCCCTCTCGCGTTTGAAACCCTAGGTGCCCCTGGCGTTCGGACCAAGCAGCTGATCCGCAAAGTTGGGACCTTGTTAAACCTGTCATCCGGTGATAACAGGTCATCGTCCTTTTTTAAACAACGCCTGGATCTTGACATACAACGTGGAAACGCTGCCTCCGTTCGGGGTACACTCCTGAAGTGGTCTCGCCCTGGTCTCATCGAAACGGACACGTGACAGTCACAATGCGCATTGGCTTAGCTAGTTGATGTGTGTAACATATACCTAATGTATTATACGGAAAATAAACTTTTACTATCCATATATTGTGATTATAGAACATAACTCACGGCGACGTGCTGCGGCTAAGGGACATTCCCCCCGGGGTCAACCTCATACACTATGCCGTCCAGGTCCGGACACCGAATTTGTTGCAGAGCGAATGAAGCACTTGCCAATGTTGCCCCCTAGATGCAGACGGCGGGGCATGCCCCCGCTAAGAGCGAGGCCATAATCCTGGTGGGATGGAGGAACTGCCTTGCCCTCCATCTCCGCGTAGGTACTTAGGATATCACAGTCGCCGGCAGAGTGAGGTATCTTAGAGTCACCCTAGACAGGGGGTCTCCGTGGTACTGAACGACGGACACAACTCAAGACAGCCAAAAACTTTGCACGGCTTATGTTCAACACTTACGGGCCTCGGCAATCTAGGCTCAAATAATCAGTTGCCCGGTACGGTGCTCCGGCCTGGTCCACCAACACCCCAAAGTTTGCCGCCAACAGATCAAAGTCACCACTACACGGAATTTTATTTTATTCGAAATTGAGTCTGTAATATGATAAATAATTTTTTAAATATCCTTTTCAAACACTTCTCTTCTTATATTACTGTAACGGTATCAAACTATTTTGCGAACAGTGTAAGCTTTATGTTCTTATATAAAATTAGGAAACAACGACTAGGAATCCACAGTAGGAGGTTCAGGCAACTTTGAGGAGCCTTCGCTGCAGCGTAGACGTAAAGAGGTGGACTAAAGATACGATATCTATGTATGTATATATATTTTTTTTATTCTCACATTTTCATTTATTTTACTCACTCTTATATATATATATATATATATATATATATATATATATATATATATATATATATATTATGGACCGACATAGCCCGCCGGCAAATTTATTTGTCCATGTTGTCTGTTATCACAATGTGTCACATAACGAACTGAAAATAAATATATATATATATATATATATATGAGTGTGTCAAAATTTTACATATTGCATAACGGTGTTTATTAGATTTTTAATTTAGGTTTATTTCACTTAAATTGAGTATAATATACAGTCCAAAGGTTTCTTCATAAAACTTTTTTCTTGGCGCTGGCAAGAGCAGTAGTGCAACGATTTGTAATCCAGTGCTGTGCATTTCACTGTATCAAAGATTGTCGTCGGATTCTTAATGTTTTAATTGTCGGGAAGACTTATTTATCCCTACATGTTTTAATATCTGGCGAAATTAAACAATTCTGTTGTTTAGGTTTGATTTTGAATTTCCTACTAAACAACTTTAATACACATTCAAACAGATAGGGACATCCGGCATTTATGTTTACTAAGCGATAGTTTAGCATCTAATATTTTGTCAGAAGCCTTGTATATGGGTGTGTTACAACATTGTTTACAGCACACCTGGTAGGGTAAGCTTTATTAGAAGTAGCCCCAAAAGAGGTACGGTTGATGCTACAATGTGTCAGAATGCTGCATATGTATATTCCAAAAAAGTGCAATATATTTTTAGCTCTCCATATATATATATATATATATATATATATATATATATATATATACATTTGTTTAACTTTAATATGTTAGCACTTTGAAGACAAGAGTTGTCACCACGCGAACGTGTAGGTTCTCTGACACAGGATTAGCCCACTTCATCAATATAAATGCATTTCCCGTCGTTTCTTGGGGCTCCAGTACACACGGAAAGCCCGCAGATTCCAGCGTCCGACTAGGGGTGTCATTTAAAGCGGAGTGACGTGCTTGTCGGCCTGCATCCAGGATGCATGATGGGCCAACGGGTCTATATGATCACCACAATGACATCGATGGGGTACGACTTAACCAATGCCCAATTCGCAGACAGGGTAGGGCATTTAGCCAAGCAGCGACTACTAGCGAACCTGACTTTTTAGCAACAGAAGGGGTTCTATCAATCATGCTTGTTAATCGGTTTTGTTGGAGGGCGTTGTACAACTGCCTAGGTTAGTCTTTATTCTATAATCCGGGGTCGAATGAAGACCACGATCTTGCTGGTTTTGTCTTTGTAAGCTAGGCTGCCTAATGTGACGGGTAGCAAGGGACTTGATCCTTTGCCTAGCGGTCCGCCTACGATGCTGTACGTCCTTTAAAATGTCAATAGTATCTAACGGCCGTAGAAGCTCTGACGATGCAGAGAAGTTGCAACCGCTAACAAATGTGTCAACCTTGTGGCCAAAACGCAAGAGTTGAGGGCAAACCGGCCACAGTAGATTACCGTGTTAAAGCCATACGCAGAAAACAGTTAATGTTTTGTAGTTTCTTTACTTAGAAAATGTAAACATTAAAAATCTGTCTGGATACTGATTCTCTCTTCTATCTAAAATATCCAAGTCGGTGCGACGTCCAAGCCAGTGCACGCGTTTTCCTATCTGGCCGATTTGCATCCGCGAGTTTGACCACCGCTTATAGAAGTCCCGGTGGTCCCGGCCTCCATCTGCCCGAGCTCATATGGACGTCACCTAGCAACGGGGCAATTTCGTCATAATGATGGCGATGATAATGGAGGCGCTTGTGGGAGCAGCCTAGGCCCGATTCGGGTATACGGATCGTCAGAAGGCCAATTACTCACCGTCGTTCCCCCTAAGGGGCAAGAAACCGCGGCGTTTGTTTCGACCGAAGCTGGATCGCTGAAAATTATAATTCTTCGTAGCAAGTCTGCAGCGAATGGTAACCATTGTGACATGACAACACGAACTGCCGCAACTGCTACAATATATATATATATATATATATATATATATATATACATATATATCTATATATACATATGGCTCAACAAATGTATATATATATAATAGCTTTATTAACCGATAGTTGGTTTACAATATTGCGCGTACAGAGAAAGCACACATTCACATATACATATATTCATCACGGTTCTAAAAGTCGAGTCAACGGAACTGTTCTATCGCATCGTTGAAGGTGATATAAGTCACACTGTCTCCCGCAAAGTTTGCACAAGCATAACGAGGAAATTTCATGGAACTTCTCTCGAATACAGATCTTCATGTGGAAGCCATGTACAGCAAATCGTGCAATTAGGTGTCTATTTTCATAGTTGCAGCGCTTCCATGAAGTACACGTCATTGCCTGGGTTTCATAAAAGAGCGGGTCAATGTCTGCCATCTTATTCTCCCATTCAGACATGTACTCGTTGAAAGCTGCCGTTTTCGGTAACACGTGGATTTTTTGTAAATTCTCAACAAATAGCGGAGTCGACGCCAGTAAATAGACTAATCTGTTGAGACTAGTGCGGTGGACTCTTAGCGCCTTTTTTAGAAAAGCGGCCTTGATTTGGTCAAGCGCCTTAAAGTTTAACTTCGTCAGATGCGGCCATATCACCTGTATACCGTAAGAAGCAGTAGGCGCAATCTTCAGGTTAAAGAGATGAACGGCAACGTCCATTGATAGTTTATGAGGGTCTCGGATGCTATGAAAGGACTGTAGTCCTTTCCGAATTCGTTCATCAATGTGCCTCGAGAAGTTCGTACCTCGAGACGAGAACATAACCCCTAGGTATGAGAAGTGCGAGACAAATTCTATAGATTTTGAACCTAACCGTAGTTCGTCGATTCCAGCCAATTTCCCTCCGCGTCTAAACTTCATTGCCTTTGTTTTATCTACATTTATTTCCAACTGGTTTCGATGAACGTAATGCTGCAAGGTCACAAGGGATTGTTGCAAATGGAATCGACTCCGAGAATATAGCACCAAGTCGTCTGCATACATAAGGACGTCTACCTGCGAGTGCCGACTCCGTATCTCTTCAGGAAGGTCACTCACCAGCACCGAAAACAGCAGGGGGCTAAGATTATCACCTTGGGCAACACCAGTGGTCTGTAAGATCGCCATGTGTTTAGCGCCTCCGTCATCTATAATAACTTGTCCTTCCTGTAAAATACCTTTAATGAGCTCCAATATATTCAATGAGATCCCGCAAAAAGCCAGCTTGTCAAGTATAATTGTTCGTGCGGCCGTATCAAAGGCCGCTTTAAAATCTACAAATACAGCAAATAGATAAGCCCCCTTAGTTCGAAGTGCCCGTTGTATCGAATTTAGAAGTACAGCACATGCTGTCATTGTTGACCGGCCCCTTCTGAAGCCATGTTGTTGCTCCGGCAGCTTTCTGTTAATCTCAAGAAAATGTTCTAATCTACGGGCTAGGATAGCCGACAGAAGTTTGTAGATTGCGCTCTTCTTTGCGATACCTCGGCAAGACGACGGTGCTAGCGGATCTCCTTTTCCTTTAGGGATAATGCTAAGAAGACTGGTTTTCCATTCCGAGGGTAGTTGGACCGTATTCATCACCTCATTAAAAAGTCTGGTAAAACAACAAATGTATGATATAGTATAAATAAAAAACCTAACATTCTGTATTTTGTTTGTATGAATGTATTTTTTAATGATGTAAATTTATTTTTAGACGCGTAATTTTTAGCCCAATAAGTTTTATGGCCATAAAGACATAATTGCCTATTCCACTTTACTCCTCTGTACAGCTTTAGCTATAAATTAATCTTGACTCTTATCATGCGTCTCTGTACATTATTAAAGTAAAAGCTGCAGTCGTTTCACACGTTTGCATGCAAAACTTAACGACGCTCGGGCCAATGCCCAGCGGAGCTCAAATATATATATATATATATATATATATAAAATCACTGTTGTCAATGCCCCCACATATATAAGGTCGGCATATGATAATGCCATTTCAGTAAAAACTCACTTAAAATCGACTTTGACCACTAAATGAGCAAAATGCCATAATTCAATAGACGAGCTTACATTTAAATTGTCTACGTATACTTTGTAAAGTCTTTACAATAATGTGTATGGGCAGAATCACGAGAAGGACCCACGCGCTACGTTAATGCTCCAAGTGATGGAAAATCATCATCACATTTATTTTACTCATATTGAGTATGCATATAGCATTGACACCTATACTCTTGTCAGCTATGTTGATCGCGAGGGCCAGTGCAGTGATCTCGGCAGGCAGGCTTGATTAAATCTATTTGTTGAGCAATTACCCATGTTCCATGATTCAGAGGATCAAAAGCCTTTGGAAGGTTCAAATAAGCTCAATGAAAGATGTGCCCTTCTTTTAGCAGGGAACTTTAGTCATAAATCATCTTGTCCGAATGGCTGTCGACTGGTATATATATATATATATTGCAGAATTAATGCAGTTTATCTTAATATAGTAGATGTATCACAAGTTTTTTTTAATATGTCACCATCGGTAATCTTTTATATAAGTTATTTAATTTTTGGCGTCAAGAAACTTTACAGGCGTGTCTCGTTAATAAATTAAGGCTTTGTTTATTGTTGAAATAGCCTTAACAAGTATTGACTCTTCAGGGTGAAAAAAGGTGTCTTTAGTGGGTAGGCAATCGCCAGTCATTCTATAAATGCTTCTGCAAAGAGGTTACAATTTGCTTCAGTTATAAATAAAATATTACACATATTTAGCGGTAATCGCTTCTCTCATTTTTGACTTTTTTTCGAATATTTTATTTATAGCAAAATTAAGTTCAAAAAGGTGCTACTTAGAGATAATTATTCTGCGTTGAGGACTGCACAACGTGCTTTTGTCTTTGGTGTTGAATCACCATCATTGTAGCTCACAAATATACTGATAATAGCCATAAATAGATCGTATTAACAGACCGCACAGCGTTATAAAAAGGTAAGATGCTTTTCCATATATCGTGGGCGCTTTTCCCGGCAGGGTGAGCATTAGTCAGTATTTATATATCTATCATGATCCCTACTTGGATTTGTCCACAAGAGATTTTATTTGTTTCGCAAGCTTCAGAAGCTTGTATTTGAGATAAGAAATACGTAGTACACGCGCACCACTGTCGGCCCTCGTGTCTAACCGCCGTGATTTCCTAATTTAATTTCGACAGCTGAGAAGAAAAATGATTACTGATGGCAGTGGTGTCGCCTACGCACATGTATTTTTGGACTGCAGAGGCAACTCCGTAAGGCTAACCCTTTGCTAGCTTCGATTCTGTTGGCAACAACTATTGGGCGTACTTACTATTTACCGTAAATGGAGGATTAAATCTACGAATGCTCTCTATCGAGACTACTTTCGTTTTGCGTCGCTGCTTAAGGGGGGGGGGGCGGTAAGCGAACTCTGCAGAGCGGCTAGTTCCCATTGGGTCTAAGCTTGCCGTTGTCAAACACACTAGCCCAACCGAGTCTTCAACCTAAACAAGCGGAGATGAAGACCGCCTAAGGTCTCCGTAATACATGTTCCGTGTACTGCGGAGACTTTAGGCCTTTACGTGTATGAAGTAACGCCAATCTCTTCCAGTAATCTGTTCCTCGATTTCCACGTATTTTTGCGATCTTCCTCCGTCTTTTCTCTCTCTCTCTCTTATTCTCTCTCCTGTATATATATATACCCATTGTTCTCTGCATCTGCCTGTCATTTTAGTCGACACGTTTTGTTAGCTGTATTTTCTAACTGCTTGTGTCATGTACGAACAAATCCCGGGTCCCAACTCCTCCTCTTCACTTTGTGCTTGCTGGTGGCACAGCCAAGAAGCGGAACATGGAGCGTGGAGCGAGAAGCGTGGAGGGAGAAGCAGAGATGCCGGAAAACATCCAGACAGCGAACCTCCGTGTCGTTGTCACGTTCCGGAAATCGGCCATCTCCACTCAGCGTCAGAGCTCACTCGACCGACAACCACTCGCTGTTTCAGTCGTTGTCAGTCGTCCAATCCCGGAATCGGATCGGACGGAGCCCGACGCGACCGGTTAAGTTAGAGAGCTTCTTAGAGAGCCTGCTTGAGTTTGCTGTTTTGCTGTCGCGCTTCGCTGCCCTGCTCATTGTTGTCTTTGGAAGTCGTCTGTGTTGCCGACGCCGACGTCTTTGCAGCGGTCGTCATCGGGGAGCACAGATCACAGTCACACACACTAAAACACACGACAAGCTTTTACGCACATATCAGTCTGTAGTTTGCTCGCCGATCGGAACTCCCACGAACTGCCGATCTCCCAAGCAGTTCGTGGGAGTTCCGATCGGCGAGCAAACGGCGAGTTCCGTGTTCAGTTCCGTGTTCCTGTTGTCTGTCGGGGACCTGTAGTCGATTCAGCAGCCGATTCGGCTGCTGAGGTTCGGCTGTGCGGCGGCTGAGTCGATTGGGCACTTTACGCCTCCTAGGCAGGTGGGCTGTCCCACGCGTTTGACCGAGGCCATGAGCAATCCGTTGCGTTGGCATGCTGTTTGCTAATAGCAAGTGTCCGCTTATGTGGCTTGTCGCCGCGATCCCTCTGTCTCATTTTCCGTCGCACACAACAAACGTTCGTGGTCGATCTGTCTCAATTATTCGACCTTTTGCTCGCAGCAATGGATTCGGTGTGCCCGGACTGGTGCCATCACCACCACGGCCTAGAGGGTTTCGTCAATCTGCTTCGAGTCAAATACTTTTCACGCCGAGCGTCCCTCTCTCCCCCCGCCATAATATTAATGATAATAATAATGATAATAATAATAATAATAATAATAATAATAATAATAATAATAATAATAATAATAATAATAATAATAATAATAACAATAATAATAACAATAATAATAACAATAATAATAATAACAATAATAATAATACTAATAATAATAATACTAATAATAATACTAATAATAATAATAATAATAATAATAATAATAATAATAATAATAATAATACCATCTACACTTGAACCGAGAGGTTTACTGTCCGCTGGCGAAGAAAGACCTGATGGGGTGACCATTGCATTATGGTCACATGGAAAGTCCTTAGCTTGGGATGCAACGGTTTCGTGCACAACCGCGGCTTCCTATTTACACCACAGCTCTGTTGAGCCGGGGTGGGTAGCAAAGCACGCGGACGCCAGAAAACGGTTTAAATATGCTGGACTGGAAACAAGATATATATTTGTGCCTATCGCCATGGAGACACTAGGACCAATCAGCAAGGGAACCGAAGCATTTCTCAAATATTTAAATAAGCGAATTCAGGAGGTCACGAACGACCGAAGAGAGGGTCAATTCTTGAGGCAAGCGTTGTCCTTGGCCGTTTGCAGAGGGAACGCGGCATCTATTTTAGGCGCCATAGAGTGAACTAATTATTTAAAAAAACTTTGCAATAATACGTTCAGACCTCACAACTGTAACATTGTTTAACATGTAATAAATAATAATACTAATAAAAAAAACAATAAAATAATAATAATAATAATAATAATAATAATAATAATAATAATAATAATAATAATAATAATAATAATAATAATAATAATAATAATAATAATAATAATAATATTGCCTAACATAATAACAGGAACAAAACACGACTAAAGTGTGATTTATGGGAAGGCTCAATTTGTAATATAATCTTATCTCAGAATCGACAAGTTGTTGATCTAATGAGGCCTCTTTGAGCTGTACATGATGGTTAGCCTAAAATATTTTCTCATTATTTTCGCAAACAAAAGTAATCAGCGCTGAGATTACGAGTTATAGTAGTAATAATAATGTAAAGATAAGAGTTAGAATAAACAGAAGTAACTACGTATGTGTTCTGGGAGCACTTGTGCTTTGGGCTACCTTCAGAGAAGTGGTGGAAACTTAATAATGTGCAATTATATAAACTGTAACGGTATATCTAAATATATTTAAACTAATGATGTTACAATCTCGAAGGGCCGCAGTAATTGAGTCAACAGGAGTCTTTAAGGACGTGGATATGGTTAGCACAAGGTTTATATTATATAAATTCGTTCACTATGCTATTTAGTATACAATATATTGCTAGGTCGGATGTCGGTGCGTTGCAGAGACCCGCGAGGCCAAAAGGTTTGGACGTGCCTCCTCCTTTCATGAAGCAATGCGAGAGCGGTTCTGTGAACGTTATGTGTTGGCTAAGAGTCAGTCCGAAACAAAAGCATGTACCTTAGAGTCTAGGATAGTAATGGCGAACATCAATGCAGCTGATAAGAGTTCAATCAGGCCTTGGATGGGATCAAACTTGCACGTTGGCTAGAGATAACGATTGGTTCATTTGTATTTGTATTTTAAGCATTACCACTGTTAAGTCGAGTCCGGTGGCGTGGTACATTCGTCTGCGCCTCGCGACTGGAGGAGACACATAGGTGTGCGGACTCGAGCCCGGACACCGTTACACACCTGGATTTATGGTGGGTTAGTCGATGAAGCAATGCAAAAAGCAGTTCCGTTGACTTTTAATCTTGGCTGATGAAGGCTCAGCCCAAAATATTAAACATAAAAACCACTGTTGAGATCCGTAGAGTTCAACCAGTGTTTAGCAGAAGCACTATCGATTCACGTACGAGACTGAAGGTCCCCTAATTTCAGCGTTGTGTTGTTGTCGACGTTTTTCGTCCAGAAGCTTTAAATTATGTATATGCCATTGCCGCTGCTTCTGCTGTTACAGCTTCGCAGCACAGTTAAGACGAAAGTGAGCGCCAGCTGCCTACGACGAAAAACCACTGAAGAAAAAAGACCCCTTTCTGGCCTTCGTTGCCGTTTTGCGCGTACCGACAAAGAAAGAATGTAACGAAAAAGAAAAAAAACGAAATGAGATGCTACCAGCCTAAAGATTCATCCATTCGCTTTCGCTGGAGATTCTGTGGCCTATGCATGGCGCGCCGCGCACGCGCTCGAAGTAATGCGATCCGGGGGAAGAACAAAGAGGAATAACGGACGCTTATTTTTAGAAAAATCCATCCAACCAAGATTTAGGGCCCAGTGCAATCTTCACAGTGCGCTCCTTAGTTTGCGGGTGCTTCTCTCTCTTTCCCTCTCTTGCGCCCCCCCCCCTCTCTCTCTCTCTCGCTGATTGATCATACATGTATGGATAGGTGTATGGAGCATTTGCAAAGGTAGCGGCTCAGCAATAGTAGTAGTAGTAGTAGTAGTAGAAGCAGCAGTCGCAGCATCAGCATCAGCGACAGCCGCCGCCGCTCCGCCACCAGAGACGGTAGCGGCACGCCACAATGTAAAGAACGGGACGGGAGACTCTTTCTTTGTTATGGATGGATCCTAGGACGATGCCGACGACGATACCACGACGGGAGAGCAGTGTCGTCGTCGTGGCTGGCAGACACGTGATGATGTTCAACGAGCTGCTCTCGACGTTCTCTCTTCATATAAAACGCGTGCCGTAGCAGGATGCACGTCGTCCGGCGGCTACGATACGTGCTACTCCATCACGTTGCCGTAGGTGGATCAATCGGTCGTCGCGCGCCTCCCCTATCGCGCCCCGCCTGTCCGCCGGCCCGTCCTCCCGCCCCCCCGCCCGCCCGCTCGCTAGATGGATGGATCATCACCGTGTGCTCGCAACGCGTACGTCAATTGCCACAAAGCGCCAGTCATCCCTTGGCTGCGACTGCTGCTGCTGCTGCTGGTCGGGGATTGGGAAAGGACTGGCCGGGAGTCGGGAAGGAGCTGGACGGAAGTCGGGAAGGAGCTGGACGGGAGTCGGGAAGGAGCTGGACGGGAGTCGGGAAGGAGCTGGACGGGAGTCGGGAAGGAGCTGGACGGGAGTCGGGAAGGAGCTGGACGGGAGTCGGGAAGGAGCTGGACGGGAGTCGGGAAGGAGCTGGCCGGGAGTCGGGAAGGAACTGGACGGGAGTCGGGAAGAAACTGGCTGGAGGTCGATCGCCGGGAGAGGAGAAAGCGGTAGTAGACGCGGCGTTGGCCGTGCGCGGGTACCTTTCGCAAGCCGATGGCACGGCGCATTTGGCGGAGCTTTGTGCTCTATTTTCTCGTCTGTTCGCTCCATAGAGCAGAATGGCTGGCTGTAGACTGCTATTACTACTACTGCTACTGATGCTGCTGAGAATGATACTGCTATTACTACGACTACTACTATAACCACGACGCTGCCACCGGGAGAAGTTCTCTTCACTACCTTACCTTTCTTGGCGTGCTGCGCGCGATCCCCGCCTAGAGATGTATAGAGTATAGCGCAAAGGCAAACCTGGACTTGCTCCAGCTCGCTCTATTTGATGTGATATCGACTAGCTCCTAGTTTCCTCCTAGAAATGTTTCACTGTTCGCTCTGAAACGACGAAGGTTTGGTGGCCAACAGAAGGAACAACAAAAGGAAAGTAAAAAAGGAAAAAACGCTCAATAGCAGACTGCAGAGAAAAACGAACCGTCGGTAGCGGGCGACACTCGACAAGCCGGCCAGGGAACGGGGACACGTTTTCTAGGGCTTTTGGGATCTACGCCGCCGCTACCGCTGCCACCATCAGCAGAAGCAGCATCAGCGGGAAAAGCGTTGTGGTCGTTGTCGTTTCCAAGATGGTCGTGCAACAATGAGATGACGGATTGGAACTCGATGAAATGCAGACAGCCAACGTTTGACGTCCGGGAAGAAGGCGGGGGGGGGGCAGCGCCGAATGAAACTGACAGGATCATATGGGCAGTGTCAACAGGACAGTTGCGAGATGCAGAAGATAACAACAGGTTAGAAAGAGACGAGGGACAACGAGACGGCAGGCAGCCATATAACCGGCAAACAGCAAGCGGTAGGACTCAAAGCTCACCAAGCAACCAAACTAATCAAAGACGTTGATGGTTGGAACGAACGATCTCATTTAAGCTATGCAAGCGCGTTTGCATATGCACGTTACCACAATGTGTTGCTATAATGTGAACTCGTAGACACTCAAACATAAATACAGTGACCACCGTAGACGCTACACATATTTGTATACTGCATACTTCAGTCGCGGTTAGAAAGAACGCCTATATATATATATATATATATTACTCATCGTATTTATTTCACTCATATTGAGTATGCATATAACATGAACAATTATACAGATTATACAATTATACACTCAGCTGCTCAAAATGGCCTTCTTGTGTCTTCTTGTGTGACTGAACACTAAGCGTGCGCCTCTCTGTTTCGAAACAATGTAAGGACCTGGCAGAACGCCAGCGACATTGGCCGTGGGCTCTACTGCCGAAGTTTGCCTGCAAAGCCACCTGCAGCGCATATAAACGTGCTTCAGGATTTTCCGCATAACTGGCTATTTTACTGCATCGGTTTAAAATGACGAGTATATATATATAAATATGCCACTGCTGCAGGAAATTTTCATTCAGAAAGAATGAATTGCTAGCTGCCCGGATATATTGAACGAACTTAGGAGAGCTGGTCACAAACCATGGTTTTCCTACAAATATGAATTGCCTAAGTCTTTAAAACTTTAAGCCTTTAAGCCTCGCTCTTCTAGTTAAACGCGATAATCTGTGTAAAAAGGAAATCATACATGTGTCACGCGAGAATAAGGCTTTCATCACAACCTGTAACACACACTTAATCTCAGATATTAAATACCCTATTAACAACTTCTATTCAACGATATTCAACGATAATTGCATCCACATCTTTACGAGATTGGTGTTCTAATCGGAATATTGGTATTGACTGTTTGATCAATGTCTAGTAAACTGTTCAATTGTCTAACCCTGTTTGCGTAATTCCAGGAGACCAGTGATACAACGCTTTTGCAAAGCACGTCATAGCGTTTTGAAACGCGCCGCAAAGTCCAGCTCAGCTGTCTTTGGGCATCGCGTTATGTAAGAGCAACTGTTTAGAATTTCACCCAACCTGGGTGCTAATAAATTATAATCATTATGTCAAAAACAATTTGCGAAACGCTACTGCTATAGATTCTCTGCTAAAATATCACACAAGAAAGCGAGTTGCAACTAGCATTATCAGATCCGTATCGATAAGACTACATCAGGTTTAACCGGCGTAGTAGCCTAGTATTACAGTATAACATTCCGACGTTAATCTAATTCCGTTAGTTTAGGCAATGGCTCAACACAGCTTGCTGACAAGATACACGAATAAGGACCAACATATAGAGGTGCCGATGAGAGCCATGGTTCCATCGCTACCGGTTAACACCTCCGGTTAAACGAAGCTCAACTGGGATGGCAGAGATTCGGTTTTTGTTGTTCTAGTTCGTTCGAACCAGAGCGCGTCGACCCGCGCCTGATGTGTTGTCTAATTCTCTTGCATGTACACACTCGAACAGAGGATAAGTGGTAGCCCAGCCGACAGACGAACTGGTTCGACCAGCGAGCAACAACATACCGCAAGGTCATATGCGTAACGCCGTATTTTGTGGCTCAAAGGGCACTGATGCCAAATTAATAGCTGCATGGCTATCTACCGATGACCTATCACCCAAATAGTAGCTCTGCTATTTGTGCTATCCTGCCCTTTTTCGGGCTGACCTTCAGCCAACATTTGACGTCTACGGATTTGCTTCCGCATTGCCTCGTAACGCGGGCCCTACAAATGTGCAACGGTGAGGATCAAACCCGTGCACCTAAGTGTCTCATTCGGTCGCAAGGCGCACGCGAATTCACCTCGCCCACCAAGCTCGCTTCTGTTCCGCTCTAAACTTGGTCAACCTATCTACCATAATAAGGAATTCATTGCACTCAGCTCTAGTTTGTTCTATCTGCATCAAACAGAAGATAACACGAACTGTTGCGTCATTTATGTAACTCTATAGCCTTTTTTAGATTTTCTCTCTCTCTCTCTCTCTATATATATATATATATATATATATATATATTCTCTCTCCCCCGCTCCTTTACTTGTCTTGTCTCCTTGATTGCATGCCTGGCCATATAATGGTGGTGTCCTCCATAGGCGCTTGTTTATTTGCTTTCCGTTGCTCGTTTCAGTACTTCGCGGAACAAACAACCGAACCGCCTGCCTTGTTCTCTCATACTTTACTCTGTGCCTAACTGCCTGACTGTTTTTCGGCTCGTCCCACGAGAGACCTCGCCTAAAAGAAGTCTGTTTCTGCACAGCCGGATCTAGGAGGACAGCCCGACAAGCCGCAAGCGAGACTGGGACGAAGAGGCGTGCTTAGGAGTTATCCTATTTCTCGCCGAGCTCTGGCGGATGGACTCGAAACGTGCGTGTCAGAAAGTATTTCGTTTACTTTCGCTCTCCTCGTGCCGGGGGTACCCCAACAGGGATTGTCCCTACAATGCGATAAAAAGCTAGATGTTGTTTTTACGCTCTGACAACCACATTTCGGACGCTTGTAATAGGCTAAGGTACCCGTGGCGGCGCGATAGCATCTAAATGCAGCCATCACCATCATCATTGTCGTAATCTTGTCACTGAACTTATATGGGCTTCCTTCAGGAGAGGAATGCAGCAGCAGCATCAGGAGCAGGTCAATGACAACCACATCTAACGGAAACAACCAGCACAGCCGGGGCGTGACAATGGGCAATGACGGACCCGTTTTAAACGGTGCGTTACGCGCTTAAGCCACGGCCGCTATAAAGCTATATATATATATATATATATATATATATATATATATATATATATAGTAACTAAAATTCGGTGGATCTATACAAACAGAGAAGGGATTAATTGCAGAGAGGGATAGGCGATAATGAACCTGCCAATCCGATAGCTTCACTTCTTATCACCACCGGATGCCGTCCGTCATGCAGGCGACGTAAGAGAGGAGAATCGATTGGTTGTCGCGACTCGCTATTGATTGCCACTGCTGTCGTCGCAGCGACTGCGTATACATATACTGGTCGGACTGACCTAACAAGCGCGTAGTCTATAGAGTTGTTACGGCGATGCATTGCACACAGCGTAAGCTTTCCGCCATCGTACGTAACACCGAACCGATAGACGCTCTTCATTTCGATGTGGTCGACCTGATTATAATAGCTCTATATACCAGCTATACTCCCTATTGACAGGAACAAGGGCCTGTAACTTGATTGTGTAGGTGGCCATTTGTTGTCATTTTTCTCCAAGGCTGAAATTTCGAAAAGCTGTTAGAAATATCACAGGGCGGAACTTCGTTCATGAGCTTCCATTCTCGCCTATTAGTCAAAGGAGTGTTTACTGATCAGAAATGTGAAAATATGTATAACTGTAAGCTACAATAGGCTGATTTAGATTCGGCTCATAAGCGGGGAAATTGTGTGTTTGCTGTTTCGGCGGCAATAAGGCTTCTTCACAAAACATTAAAAAAAAACACTTTTCTCCTGTGCTCCTTCTTTATTCACTCGAACAACTGACGGAACGGTGGTGAGCGGCAGGATTCATTTATTTGGCTGACGACTATCGATAGCCCAGTAGATGCTAGACGTTGTTGAGGCCAAGTCGATCGAGAAACAGCGTAATCTTACGACACGCTCCGGCGTGGGAGGGTCAGCAGTTGTGCGAAATGATTCGAAGGCAACGGTGCATACACACCCCACCCCACCCAGCTGGCATGCCACACTGAACTGGGTAACCGCTGACCGTAACCAAACCACGCAGCTAGCTCTTTCTCTCTTCGCCTTCGCATTTTTTTGTTCGTCCTCCGATCTAACCGATCCAAAGCAATTGCGTTCCGTTGCCTGTCAACTTCAGTTTTGCTCCCAATGTACGGACGGTAATTTGCTATTACTTTAAATCATTTCTTTTTTTACACACACACGCGGTCTTTCTTTTTCTCTTCCTATTATATTCTCCCTACCCCCCTCCTCTCTCTCTCTCTCTCTCTCTAGCCTGCCTATGCTTCTCCAAAACGATCTTTCTTGACCTGCGGTTTTTTGCCCTCTGCTATTAAAAACGCTTGTGAAATCACCGCACCATCTGGGTGCGTCTTCTGATCGACAACGACCAGGAAATAGCGGGAGCAGCGGCAGTGGCCGCGGTTGTGGTCATATGGATCATATGGATCGTAGAATGGTATCTTCCTTCCTCTTGAATTCTTCCTGCCAGCCAATATGCTAGTGCTAGTGGAGTACGTATAGAGAGGTTTTTGTGTTGTTTTGCTTGATTCATCCATTCATCTATCCATCCATGCATGCATCGATCTATCTATATATCAGTCGATCCTGTCCGACTTTGTTCGTCTGGACACGTCACGCACATGCGCTGTATTCGCGATGACCGCTGCGGACGTTGTTGCTCTGCTCGCATTAGTTGGGGTGGCGCGTTCGTAGTAGCCCACAGGACGCAGTTCAGGACTCGCATAAGTGAGGTGGGCCGCCCACATACGGTATACACACAGCTGAACACCCGGACACACATGCAAAAGATCTCTCGCATGTCGGGTCGGACCCGACCCGACCCGACAGACCCGGGAGATCCGTTAGCCGCGCGGTCTCTGAGGACGGGCTGCCGCTGCTACACGAAAGGACAAGGTGAGCGTCTGAAGCGTTCTCTCGCGAAACGATGTATTCTGCTTCATTGGGCAAAAACAGGCTGTGCTCTCCCTGCCTATACGTGTTAGGGCCCAAGCCGTCTTACGCTTCTCTTGCACAGGTTAGCTTGATGGTCGAATTGGCTTGCAACGGCGCCGATTGCATTGGGTGCATAGACAGATCAAGGGTCAAACTTTGGTGGACTGGCTGAACCTATCGAGCACGCGTTTATGTATCATGTATATCTGTGTTGTATAACCTGGTATACGTCAAGTACAATAGATCGTCAACAAACCAGCCATGGCCGATCGAGCAATACTGCGTATAAGAAATTTCAGTTATTTCTCTCGCTCTTCACGCCAAACGGACTCCTAATGAGGCTGTGGGGTTCGTGAGTTTTCCAAAAGACACATAATAACATTGTGGCTAAGTTCGCGACTGCAGAAAAAGTAGAACCAGGCAGCTTTTACACAGCAGAGTGGAAGACTCACAATATAGTGCGTAGTGACAGGACATTAGAGCCAAGTGAGGTACTGTAAAAGTGCATTTTGGGCGATCCTCGTATGTCGATGCGCGCTTTGAGCTATAGAAATGACGTGTCACTGCGAACCATTGGTCAAAATGTCCTAAGGGCTTCAAGTATCGGTGTTATAGCATACATGTAAGGCAGAATCTCTTTGAGGTGGATCCGAAAAGCAATCATTTGCTCGATGGCGGGTGCTCCTGGGTCGCCCTAAGCATAAAGTAGCGGGTCGTGCTCGAGTTTGGTGTATTTGTATATTGTCCATAGCTAAGAACTAAAATATTGATATATCATGTATCGTTCGCATAACTCTTCGTTGGAACGTATCTTAGGGATCTCAAATCAGAGCATAAAGTTTATATACTAGAGCGGACTCGACTTGTGTGCGACTTGCGACTGAAGGAGACACATAGGTGCACGGGTTCGATCCCCGCCGCTGCACATTTGTATTTATGGGGTCCGCCTTACGAAGCAGTGCGAAAGCAATTTCCGTGGGGGCGCTATAAAGAACGACATATAAGGTAATGACAGTAAATAATGTAACATTAAAACGGTATGAGAAGAACTCCAGCTAAGAGTGATCTTATATAGTGCCTTCTTAGAATTGTCCAAACTGCCAAAAACTTTCCATTATCGATAAGGTCGAATATATGATCATTTTATTATAGCCGCGCCTTCGCCCATAAACTGTCATAAACAGCGCTTTTGGCACTGAGCAGGTTCTGGGTGGGGGCAATAGAGCATGCTATCTGCGTTTTGATTTATTTTCTGACGCAAATACTGCCGAAAGCAAGGATGTGTTCTAAATGACCTTTCAAAATAGTATAAACAGTAGTATGTCACATGTAGTCAAAAACTTAAAAGAAAAGGGAATGAGGGCTCTTTAGAGCACTATTTTAGTTGGCACTAACGCTATGAATAGCTAATGCAAATCGTGCCAATGGCATCTACTTGCCTGATATGTATACATTTAATGTCGCCACAACGAACGAGATTTTAAGTCTAATATCTATATATATATATATATATATATATATATATATATATATATATATATATATATACGCGTAGTACAAAAACGTTCATTTTACGAGTCTTATTTTGTTCAATATAAGAACAGACATTTAAGTACGCCGTTTGCAGCTCACGGGTTTTATTACGTGTTATGCTGCACGGAAGAATTCCACAATCCTCAGGAGTGTTGCAGGTGCACGAGGTGCCAGCGCGATAGATACCACGCCGCAGCATGTCCAGCACTTCAGTCAATAGCTGAACGAGCAAGATGAGAGAAGACCCAATGACGTGAAGGAAGCACTAGTTGTGTCTGATGTATATTTTTATAATTTTACCCAACGTGGGTGTTAATAAACCATAATAATAATAATAATAATAATAATAATAATAATAATAATAATAATGAAATTGTGCGACAGCCATTGGCAGTATCTAAAGACGCGCAAGATTAACAAGTACTCAGACGCACGTTAAAAAGTAAAGCATATTCTCATCGATTACGTTCGTGCATAAAACTGCTAGTCGATACCTGATGCAACAGTAAGTTTCCTAAGTTTGCAAACGAACACAGTACGAATAATGACAACAACGACGAGGTATCAAAATATATGCAAGTATAGTAATGGCGAGGTCATGTTTTCTTGCGTCCGCCATTGCTGCGCTGGCCGCTGTGATTTAGGTAGACGATACAAAGCCTTGGATCATTTTAGAAAATACCTGGAAAGGCTTTCCTCTTCTTTCTATGCTTTTCAACGACTGCTATTATGATAATGGCGCTAGTATATATATATATATATATATATATATATATATATATAGCCGCTTGAGCGCTTAACTCTTGCGTCAAAAACCGAGACGCTGCTACGCATAGGATCGCGTCATTCTTTCTTCTGGATAGTTAAAACAAGTTGAGCTTTTATTTTTTTTTGTTGTTAATTTTCTGTTGTTTTTTTGTTGTTAATTTTCTCTGCAGGAGAAAGCACAAATAAATCCAGAGCGGGCTAACGATGGCTAAAGAGGCAAGGACGAAATAATGGCATATTGTAGTCTCTCACCAGTCAACACTCTGAATAAGTGGGTTCGATTTTACCTAAAACCAAACTCCTTCTCTCCGCCCGATAAACTTTGACGAAATGACGTACACGGCTGTACTAAGAAGAGGCACGTATGCTGGGCTTAGCTGAGAGGTTTCAGCCTGGTGTAATTTTTTTTATATATATAAAGGCGGACCGAAAACTTCTGAAACATGGTTATTTATAATATTTTAATCTCTTAAAGTGCTTTTAATACCTTAAAAATAGCTCCTATCTAATGCAATGAACATGTACCACCTTCTTTGCCACTCTGAAACAGAACCTCCAAGTGACTGTGCGTTGATTATGTCTGGACTCAGTCATGGATTTGGGGTGTGTTACACAACCATCATCAGTCGCATTTGCGCCTATGGTGTCGTTGTTCGTTTCAAAGTTAAACAAATAGGTTCATTAATATTTAAATAGAGCGCCCAGTAAAATGCTCTTCTTGGTTTGCCAGGCACAACAAGCGCCTTTCTTGGATCAAAGTGTTACCTGTGACAAAAAAAAATAAAGACATTGACTTCACCAGCAGCAGTAGGTATACTTGTTGACATCCCTCGAGGTGCAGAAATCACAATTATTTGACATAGGGTTCGAACCTGATCCAGAGATAGAAGAGTGCTGTGGCTAGCAATGGAGAGTACTTTTTGCATATATAAAATTGATTAACTCGATTTAATTTATACTTTGATTGCATAGTTTAGGCGAGCACTGCCGAGTGTGCAAACGAATTGTAAATGATCAATAAATCATCACAATATTTTCTATATTTATATGTATATATATATATATATATATATATATATATATATATATATATATATATATATATATATATATATATATATATATATATATATATATTGTGATAACAGACAACATGGACAAATAAATTTGCCGGCGGGCTATGTCGGTCCAATACAATATATATATATATATATATATATAAATATATGCGGCGGGCTATGTCGGTCCAATACAATATATATATATATATATATATATATATATATATATATAAATATATGCGGCGGGCTATGTCGGTCCAATACAATATATATATATATATATATATATATATGCATATATATTTTATGTTTATATATACATATTTTAGGCGCCATGGAGTGAACTAATTATTTAAAAGAAAACTTTGCAATAATACGTCCAGACCTCACAACTGTAACATTGTTTAACATGTAATATATACAGGGTGTTGCAGAAAATTTTCATAATAGAATATACATATTGTAGAGCTCGTTCAAGCAAATATTTTTTCCAATGGAACATGGTCTCTGAGAAGTCTTGTTTCGGAGTGAGAGCGAAATTACTACAATTTGTGACACTAGTGTTTTTGTCCGACATAGGAGCATAAAATGTGCTGTTGCGAGACAACCAGTCCTCCTATACAGAAACTAAACACACTGTCGGGTTCGTGAGAAAATTCCGAAGAATATACAAGACCGGTCAGAAGATGCGACACGGTCGTTTAGAAGAGAATTCGTCAAAAATAAAGTTTTTTATTAGCTTTCACGCCAAATACTTCAGAATCATAACCCTACGACCACCCACGTGTTCAAAGCTAACATATTCAGCAAATGCGCATTTCATGACGATCATTTTGGTACCAAACCTATGGCAATGCGAGCTGTGGTTGTGAAGTAATTACGATTTTTCGGCGGGATGTCCAGATTAAGTGCATGTAAAATGACTGTGTGGCGACGTTCACTACCGCCGACGTGTCGCGCGACAGCCGCAGCGCGTCATTTTTCATGCACTTAATCTGGACATCCCGCCGAAAAATCGTAATTACTCCGCAACCACAGCTCGCATTGCCATAAGTTTGGTACCAAAATGATCGTCATGAAATGCGCATTTGCTGAATATGTCCGTTTTGAGCGCTGTGAGTGGTTGTAGGGTTATGATTCTAAAGTATTTGGTGTGAACGCTAATAAAGAACTTTATTTTTGGCGAATTCTCTTCTAAACGACCGTGTCGCATCTTCTGACCGGTCTTGTATATTCTTCGGAAGAAGCAGAATTTTCTCACGAACCCGACAGTGTGTTTAGTTTCTGTATAGGAGGACTGGTTGTCTCGCAACAGCACATTTTATGCTCCTATGTCGGGCAAAAACACTAGTGTCACAAATTGTAGTAATTTCGCTCTCACTCCGAAACAAGACTTCTCAGAGACCATGTTCCATTGGAAAAAATATTTGCTTTAACGAGCTCTACAATTTGTATATTCTGTTATGAAAAATTTCTGCAACACCCTGTATATATATATATATATATATATATATATATATATATATATATATATATATATATATATATATATATCTACACTGCAGAAATCTATAGAACGGTAAAATTCAAATGTACACAATGTCCCTGCCGGGGGCTATCATTTTCAGATTTTTCTAAAGTTATCGCGAGACTTTCGAGAGTGGCTGGTGCACTAGATATGATTTCTAATGGAATGCCTACAGCTGATTAATAGTATGACGCTCTCTAGGTTGTGATAAAACTGTTTGCATTTCCCATATGGAACTTAGATTTATGTAGACTGAATTGCTCTACAGAACGGCCGCGCGTAGAGCAGTCAATCGGACCTTTTTCATTAGATTTATATATATATATATATATAATTTTTTAATTGGTTCGATGGTAGTGCACCATCTCTTTTTATTGAGACATCTGTGCTCCCCGTTTTTTTTCCGATCATAGTCATAGATTTTTAGTCCACTCCGGCACCACCTTGTCTAAATTGGAAACCGTGAAAACCAGTTTAGGAGTGGCCGTTCTGGGTCTCGAACCCAGGCCTCCCGAGTGCAAGGCGAAGGCGTTTACCACTAGCCATCTTACTCGGTCCATTAAAAAATGCTGCATTGAAAGTCTTATGTGACTCCTCCCGGCAAGCAACGGTGGCATTTACTTTACGGCCCGTCGGGAACAGTTTTGAGCGTAATTAAACCCACCCGTGCTTAATTTTAGCTGGTTAGAGTATCATAAGGAATGACCTCGCCTGTGCTTTTTAATTTTTCCATGGAATTTTCGTACTGGGCGTGTATAGGCTTTCTTTAGCGGGGGAATGCAACAGCAAAATAATGCCCAATCAGATTCAACAAACTATTGAAAAAGACCGAAATGGAACAAAGCCAAATTTGAACTCTGGGTTAAAAGCTGGCTTAAAGCCATGCTAGCGATGACAACGCCCCGCTCATCTAAGTCGCTTCCTGTGTTTTTTTGGACAAAACACAATAAAAAGTTGGTGGCTTTTGAATACGCGCGCCTTGATTGAAGCTTTATGTGACACTGAATAGCGGATTTTCACTAGGATCTACCCATCATCCAGTAAAATTAATTACTAGCAATCTGCAGGATCATAGTCGATCTATCGCCGAATGTTTAACTTGCATAATGGACCTGAATGCGCCCTTAATCGATCTTTCGTGGCAGGGCACATCGCTCAACAGAGCTTCTCTTTTTAAACAACGCATTATCGATAAATCCTATCAGCAACCACATCTTTTCCTTATGCGGCAAAAATGTCCCTGCCTGCTAAAACGGGTGTCTCTTCTTAGGCCAGAATTTTTAAACGAAGAAAGTAAATAACGAGCTGCCTTTTACAGACAGAAACGGCTACAACAGGCTTGTAATGTAAAACAAACACGTTCAAATGTTAGCCTCACTAGGTCACGCAGAAAATGGCTAATAAAAGGGACAGACAATTTGAGACCGCGAGCAGCATTAAAAAAATTTCCTTATAGTACGGACCATTACAATCCATTCCGATTTCTAGAAGAGCTCGTTGATAACGCACACTAAATATGGTAAAGTGTGGGAACATTTTAATTTGAATTAAACTATTCTCATGCACATATATTGAAAAAAAAAACAGGAAATAAAATAACAGTACTGTCAGGAGTATTGTTAGAGGACAACTAATGCAAGTGTGTCTAAATGGGAAACGATAAGCGCGTTTGGACCCAAGCAGACACGCGACCAGCGTAATAGTGCTTTCCCTGCCGAAAGTCTGCTTTTTCTCGGTAAGTCTGCAATCCGTCCATTTGACAGGTAATCAATGCATCCCAATGGTTTGAGCAGCGTAGAAGGGTCTCTCATTTCGGGTGGTTTATACTAGCAGATCTCCTCAAAAGCTCGCAGTTCTGGTAAACACCTGTCTAGTCGTGAGTGCAATGTATGAGGTTCAACTCAGAAACTGACTCGTTGTCGCTAGACCGATAGCCGTTACTATTCATGTCGTTACGCAACCGGGCTGTACGTTCCAGCGGTCTAAATGCGTACTTTCTCGTGCCGAGCAGAGTCTCTCCGTCTCGTACATGATGGAAATAGCTGAAGCTGGCCCGTGCTACTGTTTAACACAGATATGTGCTGCGGTATATGACAACTGACCTGCTATCAGTAACAATGGCCTCAGCCATCATTGTACTGCTGTCGATCAGCCACAAGCAATTATTTCCAGCTCGAGCACGCTTTTTGGCCCCGATGCCTGGTTGCGGAGGCCTGCCGTTGCTGTGGACATTCGCAGGCCGATTCCATAGATATAATCAAATAAGAGCAGGCCGATTCTATAGATATCTAAAAAAAATAGAGTATTTTCTTGTAGACCTCTATGCGCAACTTCACAACAAATGGCGACATTTCTCTGTCACGACGGTTCATGGGTATAACTAGTTTAGCTGGTATCAGTGTGTGTGTATGCGGCGGCGTAGTCCAAGGGACTAGTGCGCTAGTCATGGTTGTCATTTACCGGGGTCATGTCGCCGGTTCGATCCCTGTTGTTGATCGAATTCTCTTTCAGTGATGCTCATTGAGAATAGATGATAAACCATACCCCCGAAGTTAGCGGCCATGTTGCCACTAGGACTTTTGGGGAAACCCTAGATATCTCAATATGTTTGGCCCTAGGTGCCTGGAAAGTATGTCTCAGGATAAATTCCAAACCCCTAGGGCACAGAGAATGACCTTAAATTTAAAAACAACCTCCTTATAAATATTTTTTAGATTGTAGTGTGTGTGGATGGGCGCCCATCTAGGGCATCGTTCCTGGTGCAAGAGCAAAACATTACGCCATCAACTAATTTATTTATCTACTCCCAACTACTCTATTAGGATACTGACATCGGCTTTTTTGTTATTTGCCTGGCGTCTAAATTGAGTTGTTAATTACCCGACAGAACTACGAGCACCATACAGTGATAACAACAAAAAATAAATCGACAAATTGAAAACGCTTGCCATGCAAATTTAGGGAATTACTAAGTTAAGTTTAATTAATGTATTAATACATATTTATAATTTACGACCTACTAGTAGAACATGCCCGTTTTAGGAAAACGGAGCTTTCCGCATTCGTTTATAAAGGTTTAGAAAAAGCAAAAGAAAAAGCAAATATAGACAGTTTGATATAATGCATGACGTCTACCACCAAAGAATAAACGCATGCACTTTCTCTATACCTTGCTTAGGTTACCTAGCTTTGCTCAGGCAGGCATGGTGCTCATCGGGTCACAAAGATGCCTGGATGTTAACTGTTCTTCTGCCAGCCCGGACGAGCTTCGAGAGGAAAAAGGATCGCAATGATTTGGAAAGGAGTGTCCCAAAGTTACTGAGATTCCAGAGAGATCCCAAAACTTACTGAGATTACTCATCCCGCTAGGTCGGGTGATGAGATGTATATATTAATTGAAATTATAATGAAAACAAATATTAAATATTAATTGAAAATTAGGTGGGTGCATGCCATTTTTAGCCATAACTTAGCAACTGTGTTCTACGGACCAAGCAGAATGCGGGAACGAAATTGAGCAACAAAGGGGCGGCTCTTCCTTCTTACTCGGCCGAGCACAGCACGGAGTAAAGCTAACCGTCTATGTCTATATTTCTTTGTGTAACGGTGTGTGTGTACTTTACATGCGCGCATGCGTATGGAAATGCTAGCGCCCGTGGGAACACCGCACCACCCGTCTCCGAGAATGGCGAGGGAAAATAAATGGAGACCGGTCCTGCGGCCGCTTTGCACCGCCGCTGATAGAGTAATTAGCCCACAAGGACCGTGTGCTTTCCGGGCGACCTACAGCGAGACGATAAGGTGAAGAAAGAGAAGGCTAGTAAGAGAGAGACTAACCTAACGGAAGGTTTGCTGGTGGTCCATGTTCATCCAAACTAATCATGATTGTTATTATTGAGCGACGGGAAAATAATGCATAATTATATATGACTTATGACAAGAACAACAACAACAACAGACTTTCCGTCCTCGATAACCTTGTTTGTGGATGGAAAACCGCTATCGGCTCGGCTAGTAAACGCGTATTTACTGAAAATGTTCCCTATATGCATACGATGGTTACGTGGGGACGATGAGCGGGCAAATCGGAAACGACTCACAAACCCACTAACACCCGCCTCCCACATCCCCACCCCCAGGAACGGTCACTGCTAGGCATCGCTTCGTATCGGACAATTTTGCCTATTATAGTTCAACTGGCTGAGTGTAATGGTGACTTACTGAGTAATATTAAGCAATCTCCATTGGGGCTTTTGCAGAAAAAAACTTCTTTACACCGGAGCCGTAGATGCGCTATAATGACACTGGAGACCTGGCTTGTGGCATGTAGAGATCCTGATCTTTAATAATAATAATGACCATCATCATCATCATTGCGTGTACTCAGACACAGTGACGCTACATGATGGGCATATGAAGTCTGAGCTACAGAGCAATCACCCAGTTTCTCCACTCGGCTGTCAAGAACACTCAAAGTTCTTGCAACAGTCTGCCACATTAAACCGAGCAAGATGGCTTGCTGGCAGAGCCTTTGTCTTGCAATCGGAGGCCTGGTTTCGAGACCCAGACCGGCCACTCTTAAACTTGTTTTCATGGTTGCCAATTTAGATAAGGTAAATCCCGGAGTGGATTAAAAATCAGCCATGACATGAAAAATCGTACATGATTATTAGCCTTACAAAACAACTTTAAAAAACATTAGACCTTGATCGAATTGAAGCACTTTTGCTTTTTGATACCGTTTGGTTTTTCCATTTGTAAGTTAAGCCGGCTTGGACAACTTCCGGCCTTGATATCTGCAGGACATGCTCAGCTAGACAATTCTCATCTCTAGAGCCTTTACCGGACGAGCTGGGCATTCTTATGTTTAGAGTGCTCAACCGCTCTTTGGTATCGTTCTGCTTAATCGTATTCTACGATGCAAATCTTTGACTCTATTTCAAAAGAAGGATAATTCCGTTACGCCTAAAGCATAGAAGGATCTCTCTCAATTTTAGGATGCAAGGGTACGCCCTCCACTGACAAGCCATGCTAGCCCCCAACTCCTTTTGCATCGTGTCAGCAGCGCTTGTTTCTATCTCTCTTATTGCCGCTCTCTGCGGGTGTGCCAATATCCCACAGGCGCTGTCTCTCGGACGCCTTGAGGTCTCATGGAATGTCTCCGGCGAGCAGCAGAGCTGCGCTTGTGCTAATCGTCATGTGCCTTTGTATAACCCTAAGGGCTACGATCCGCTGTGTTCTGCGCAAAATCAGCTTTGCTTTGTTTGTCTTAAGATTTGCTCTGGCCCACTTGGCAGCCCTAAAGAACGCGGTTGACTCCGCTACCGTTATCAGTAGTTTTTGTACAAGCCCACGGCCCATGTATGTTCAGAAGTGTCCTGGCAATAGCGTTTGCCGCCCTGGAGATTTTTGTTTTCTTTTTAATGTGGTATACGCCCGTCATTGACGTGTCCAGCATGGCCCATGGTAGCGGGCTTCTTTTACGAACTTGATTATTTGCGCTGCGACCTGTATGTGCAACGGTCAATCTCTCTTCTTGCCGGTGGGAAGGGTGATCTCATTTTTTTCTGGATCGAATGCCAGCCCCGCGGTCTGTATCCAATCCGCTGTTAAGTTCAAAGCTTTTCTATGTTTAGTTCAAGCTCGTCCCTCGTTTTAGCTAGTGCCACGATCGCTAAGTCCTCAGTGTAAGCAATCATGTTTATTCCCGATAGACCGGTTTGCCACAGGACGTCGTCATGTGCCGGGTTACATTGCAGTGGGCTCAGTATTGAGCCCTGTAGCACCCGGCTGTCATCGGGAAGACCCCTTGCCGTTTGAAACGGACTCTCCCTAAGGTATTACCTTTACTAGGCACGGCGGAATATTTTTATGAGCAAGCGTTTGCAGGGTGGTCTTTCATGGCAGGCTGTTAAATATGCTTATCAGATCCAAGAGGGTAACTATAACTAGCTGTCTGACACAAATAGTGGAAATACGCACCTGTTCAGCCATTAGGGCCAATTTATATTTTACAAAAGCCAAATCGTGTTGGTGACAGGAGTCTGCACTTCATCCGCAAACAGCCTGAGCCTTTCCTCGATGACGACTTTATATCCTTTAACTAAGGCGTTTAGTAAACAGATTGGCCGGTATACTTCATTTGCTTTGGGGATAAAGACCACTTCTGCTGGTTTTGCTGATAGAAACCTGATTCCTGTTCTCATCGCAATGGTATGGCTTTCCGCGACTGCAGCTGGATGCTCTTAGAACAGGAGCTTGACTGTAGCCAGGGGGACGCCGCCGGGGTCTGGGGTTTTTCTCGTCTTGAGCTTGTCGACCGCTGGGCGAACCTTTAAATGCTGGATTGCCTGGAGTTTATCTTCTGCTACTTGAGGTATGTTCTCGTAGGCAGATCTCTCAAACGAGTCGTGAGTCGGGAAAAGCTTAGTAAGGACGTCGGTTGTATTCTGTTTGTCGAGGACACCCGTGAGAGCGGTTTGTCTATTACCGCGTACAATTCTGTATGGTGTTCCCCATGATTATTCTAAGTGCTCTTGCCAGCACATAGTTTTGCAGTAGTAGCGCGTTTGAGGATTGCTCTGCTATTTTATATATATATTTTCCCGGCAGTCTTGGGTACACATATACCGCGGCCGTTTTTGCGCACGCCTTCTCGAGAATGGCCTGAAGCTGATTCGGCGTTTTGGGAAGATTGGAGTGTGTCATTTCGTTTGATCGTTTTCCTTAAATTTCTTCATGCAAAATTTTGTATTGCTTTTTCTGTTACTACACAGAGATAATCGCTACGATTTTTCTCCTTCACGAGGTCCGTCAAGCTCGGCACCTTCCGCGCTATTCGAGAGTTGCTGAGCGTAATGTCCGCGTATGATCTGTAACTGTGGTGGAGGAGATTTGTCTCCTTACCGTCGTAGAAAATGCATAAATTCGTTTGCCGCTGCCCATTCTAAAAGGAATTTCCCCCGCTTGTCTACTCGCCAGGAGCCCTGCTAAGGAAGGTCACGTTGTAATTCCCCGCAGTCTCGGTAGTTGTTGGATTCGACGCCTGGACAGCCGTAGTTTATAAAAACAGTGAAGCCAGGAAGGCCGGCGACGGCAGTAGAAACCCAGGGAGGTGCTGAAGACCCTCTGTCAAGGTCAACAGGCAGGCTAAAAATCGGAGGGCCCGGGGGTGCACGCTAAGGGTTAAGGTGGAAGTTGATAAAACTTTCGTAGGTACCCTCCGGGGGCGAGTATCGGGAGGATTAAGGTTTTTATTGGGTGAAAGTTCTACACTGGGTGCTGTTGGTAGCCAGTACGGATTGTGCATTAGCGTTTCCAAACCTCCCATATAAGAAGGGCACCCTCCGGGGACTTAGGCCTACATCAGACCGAACGGAGTCGGGGCAAGCGCGCGGGGTCATCCAAAACAAAGACCGGGATCTCAAAACCGGGAGGGCGGGGAGTGGCATATATCCTACAAGGGAAAGGTGTAGAAACCTAGGAAGTTCGGCAGGAAAGGTGCCGAGGGAACAGGGACTCCCAAAAGGGATCGGAGAAAGCACCAGAGAAAGACGCCGGGGCAGCAGAAAACAAAAGAAGGGGAGAATGTGAAAAACGCTGCTCGTAACTCCGAAGACGACTGGACAATCGTAGGCGAACGTCCTAAATTTGCCTAAATTTTTCTAGGGGTATCTAAACCGTTGGAGACGATTGACGGAGACATGAAAAGAGACAAGGGATCTGTTATACGCCATTTTTACGCCCAAGACTGCTAAGAAGGCCGCTAGGCGTGAAAGGCTCTTGCGGCTGCCTTGTAAGGGTAGTCGAGACGAGGAGCCGAGGCTAGTGTTAATAAGAGAGAAAGTGCAGCCAGGCGCGTAAGGTTTTGACGAACCCCTTTAGGATGAACTATGCCTTGGCTTAAAGACGCCTTTCTCACGGCTTCGAAGAAATCCAGAAGTTACGGAGCGTAGAAGGGTAGGGAATAGTCCGGGTTCAATACGTTTGTGGCTCCCACACCAGCCACGCAGACTACTAGTGACATACGTGCATTATGCATTCCCAAAACCTTCCAGAAAAAAGACAAATTGGATCACTAAGGTGTGCATAAACTCTTTTGCAAGTTCATATAAAACAAGTAAACAAATACTAATTCATGTTATTATCGATATAGCATTTATCGTTCACGTCATTGCTCTTAGTCTCAAAGACCGCTGTAACACTTGGAGCTGTTGTAGTTATATAGCCGCATGGCTCTTAGCACCTGTAACTATCTGTTAGACCACTGTTACAACCCTCAACCTGAATTCGATTGCATTAGAAGAAACAAACTTCTTAAAGTACTTCAATCCCGAGTTTTTATATAGGGAACTATGTTTAGTATAATATGGAACATGATTATATTAACATGAACATGTAAACATAACTAGAATCGAGAACAGGCCTCATCATGTCAGTAGGCCAGTAGCATAGAGCACTGGAGTCGCTCAAAATGGCTCTGCAAGTCCAGTGCTTCTTAATTATATAAAAAGCTGGATTGGCCGCAGATTATCGTAGCATTGATATTTAGAGAGTAAAAATCGAACTCGTCAATCACTTCTGTTATCTTGTGTCTCTGACCCCCCGGCTACTATTTAGCAGACGTATCGAAAACATGCGTAGCAATGCAACCGCGGCCATGATTCTAGTGAAATACGTTACTGACATAAAATTAGTAATAGCGCTTAACCTCTTTACAATCAAAATTGTATCTATTGTGTACTATTGTCATGCAACTGTGTCTTAATTTACAATATTGGATCTTAAAAAGCCTAGATGACATACTGCTTTATGAAAGCCCGTGGACTTGCCAAAGAACGCGTCGGCAACGCTTGTACTACTAGAATTACGATCAGTACACAAACTTTAAAGGAATACAAGGACACGACATGTTTACCATCACTGTATGTGCTTGAACAAAAATTACTAAGAAATCGACGAGAGCGTATGCAAGTATGGTGGAAATTGAAATACTGGACGCTACAACATACTCAGGTAGATCGGCACGTTTAGTTGTTGGAGCTGCAATTGTAATTGCGTTTGCTGTATTTAACATACGATAAGAAAAATGTACGATTTAATACTCAATACATGGATCCCTGGAGAAAATGCGTTCGCCGTTCAGCCAAGGACGTTTCACGTCGTTACCCTGTCTGCTTACGAGAGCCTGTGCAATATAGGAACGCAGCCTTCGTGCTCGGGGCTCTGTTGAATTAGTCAACCCCACGTCCAGATGAGGCGTAAGGGATAACGTCGGAAAATACGTTACGTAGTTTTCCCCTTACGTACACTCACAAGACTTGCTTCGGCTGAATAAGCTATGCTTGCCGCAAGCATCAGCGAAAGTCGGATCTTGGTGGGCGTTTTCTCCCTTAATCTTTCTGGCAATTCGTCGTCTGCGGCCTTCAAATGTGTCCCCCACCCTTTTTGGTGGGTCTGCTTTCTAGTATAACGCGTGCTCCTTTCTCAACTAGCTACTACACATTAAAACGCGGGCGTAAGCATATCTCTGTGTGCGCGAGAGATAAAATAGGGATAAAGAAGGATAGCTATAAAAAACGTTGGTGAGTCTATCTATCTATGTATCTATCTATCTAGATATCTATAGTCTATCTATCTATGTATCTATCTATCTAGATGATAGGTAAATATCAATTAGGAGAATTAAGGACACAAGGTTTGTAACCAAACATCTCCCCCCCCCCAGAGGGCCTGATGAGGTTTGAAGCTGTGGCTTATGTGTGTGCAACAGACGAATTTCAAGTCGCACAGGTTAATTCCGGGTGCTCTGCCCTTAAATCGGCACAAAAGACGGGGAATCACTCTTTCTCTCTCTCGACCCGCTCGGACCAACCGTACACGGACGCACACACAAGCACAGCGCAGCACGGCTCTGCGAATGTCGCCTGGAAATCGTTTGGAAATGAACACGAGTTGATCTGCATAGTTTAACCGCCAAATTGCAGGCGCTCGAAAACGACCGACTCCGTCTCGCCTGCTTCCTGTTACTCACCACAGCGGCTACCTCCAGCCATACCTCTACTACTACTATTACCACTGCCATTACTACTACGAGTCGTAGTAACTGCCGTATCACTACTACTACTACTACTATTACAGCAACTGCTATACGTGCGTGTTCTTCTCGATCGCAATTTGCCTTTTCTTACGCTCTGTTTCTCTACGCTCGCAAATTGAGCTGCTCGATTCGAAGATGGGACCAGCCGTCGCTAGCGTCATCTCGTTTGGACTGCATAATTCCAGTTAAGGCGGAAAAAAGGCAAAAAATCACACAAAGGTAGGGGATATGGGGGGAATGGTAGAGAAGAAAGTGGGCCCGAGACAGTACAGAAGAGAATATCAGGAGAGAGAGAGATAAAAATAACAAGCAAGTAACTAATCGAATGAGAGAGATCGACAACAGGGGTCTAAGGTCGCGAAGCTTGTGCTGTGGCTTGCGGTTGATATTGCTGCCTCTCTCCGAGCAAGCAAAATCTACATGCACAATCGAACCGCACTCGGCTGCTCGGGACGACAGAGGTCGCCAGAGTTGGAGGAACTGGGACGAAGGGCAGGCAGACGACAGGCAGCAAAATCAGTTTACGGCTCCAAAGTGGTGAGCTCATTTGTCCCCCTTCGGATGGGCCTCCGATTTTCGTCCGGCCCCACGATGGACGACACAAGACGGTCGTTCGCATGTTCTCATCGTATCCAACCATCCACCGATCTATATACCTATCTATCTGCCGGGGCCATGTTCAACCGTCGTCAAAACTACCACCATCCTCATTACCCCCACCATGGCAACTGCCACCGGCCAATCCACCACCACCACCACCCTCATCACCTCCACAATCGCCAGTCTCCTCATAGTCATCATCGTCGTCGTCGTCGTCTTCGTCGGCACCGTGTTCATCTGATCGCTTACTTACACATCCCGCCGCTTGTAAAGCCGACTGAGGTAAGAAACCGCAGAGGCGAAATAGAGAGAGATTGGGCAAGAATAGTGGCCTGTCTATGAGCGGTTTGATGATTCTGCACAATGAGGCTGTGCCAATAATAATGCCGTGGGACCGGGGGCAGCGTTAGCTGCAGCAACAGCAACGCCGTGCGTTCAATGGGGGGTTCACGGTGTATCCGCAAGTCGAGAGTCAATGATCTGCTAAGCTGTCAGAAGCCATCATCATTTGTATCATCAACACAAGCGCACTGTCTACCCTCACATAGGTCAATAGTTCCCTCTCTCTATCTCTATACATATATACAAATAGGTAAGTACATGACGAAAAAACATATATTTGTGTGTGTATGGGTGTTTGTGTCAGCGATTCCATAGGGAGGGACGATCAATACGTGTTTCCGAACGCGGGCGGTTTGACCTTCATCATCAGGTGATGAATGGGACTCGACGAAGATGCGGTATGGACGTCGCAGCGGCGTGAACGAACCCATACTGGATAAATTGCTCCAACAAGCGTACGTACCAAATAATGCTCGATAGTGAAGCGAGCCGAAGCCGCCCTCTTCTCTGACTCATGTATATGTATACGAAGGCGGCACTAGCCGAGCGTTTCACCAGGTCACCCCGAAAGTATTTCTGATCTCACTAAAGCTAAAGTGACCCCACCATTGTTCCCGTCTGTGTAGCACGTATGTATGTATGTCACCTCGTCTCGAGTCGATGTTATTACGCGGACGGATTCATTGAGGTTATTACTTTGGATGGAACGGTTAGGACGCGCTTGACCGGCTACTTCCATGTTCCATCGTTTGTCACCATTCAAGTAATCTTGTACCCCGAGAGTGACCCGAAATATATCTTAGTTGGAAACAAAGTCTATGAGCTCACAGTATACACGAATCCAGTCTATGTTCTCATTGTCAGGAAATAGGATACCAGCTGATAGAATGACGCCTGAGGGGGGGAGGCGTACACGGAACGGGGTCAGAGGAAAACACACAGTCCGACCTGATTTGATTGTTCTTTACCTCACGACCTAATTTCTAACCTCCTGCGTTTCGAGCTATATTTGCCGTCTTAGCTAGCGATATATATATATATATATATATATATATATACTACCTCCCGCGAGCCTCAACATAGCGAACCTACGCACGGGTGAACCCGCAGCTAATGACGATATGTCGAGGCCGGCGAGTGCTATGAGCAATGCATCCGTTGGTGTCAAACGGAGAAGAGAGGGCGCTGACGTCGACTCGGCTGTCGATGAGCTGCAAAGAGACGGTTTCACTGTCGTCACGAACGCGAAAGTGAAAAAAGCAGTGATACGAGAGCAGAAACAGCTAGACAGGTTGAAAGACGAGGTCAATTCGGGAGCACTCGGAGCATTCAGGGTCCGGATCAGGCACCGAGAGAATTCGGACGGGAGTCTGGCTGAATTCAAGGAGGGTTCGATGATGCGCCTATTTAAGGCAATTCACACCTTGGTGCCGGAGGGTCGAATCTCGGGCAATAGGAGCAGCATTTTCGTGAACATCTGTTCCATGGACGTAGCTCAGAGGCTCTCACGCTTAACGAACATTGACGAAATCCCGGTCACCGTTTCCTGCCCGGGCCTAGCATCGTTTAAAGCTAGAATCCAAGGTGTTTGCACCTCGATCACGGAAGAGGAGATTGTAACAGAGCTCGCAAACCTGGGCGTTACAGACGCTCGAAGACTGTTCGTATCGTCTGGGGACCAAAAGAAGCCGTTGCCTAAAGTCATTCTGACGTTTAACCGTCAACCACCGGCGTCAATATTCTTGGGATACCGCTCCCACGCGGTAGTTCTGGAACCCGATCAGCCCAGAATATGCTTCAATTGTTCCAGGGTTGGTCATATAGCGGCAAACTGTTCCCTCCCTAAAGCCTGTCGCAACTGCGGCAAAGAAGGCCACCTAGCTACTGACTGTCCGAATGCGTCCAAGTGTGTCAACTGCGGGGGACCTCACGACGCCAAATCACCTAGTTGCCCGCGACTTTTCTATCTAAGAGAAAGGAACAGGATCCTGATGGAAGCCAGGACTCTCCACCAGGTCCGTGCTACCCACCCAGACGCATCCATTAACGAGACCCTGACGACGCCTACACCTTATTCACAAGGTTCAAATGCCGTCGGTCAAAGTTCAGGCCCCCCAGAAGGGCCGACATATGCCTCGGTGGTGCGCGGCATTGCAGTTGGGGGTGACGTCACTCCGCAGCTTTTACTGCCCCGGCCAAGAACAGCACCTAAAAAGCGTCTACCAGTTAAGAAACGAGCGAAGGCCACATCTCGTCGTCCCCGGGGATCTCATAAGGCAGCGACTCTCGGGTCGGTTGGGTTGGTCCGGGACTTGCTCTCTCTTAAGACGGAGCTGTCAAAAATGGTGAAATCAATAACAAACGCGTTACAACCCTTACTGGCGTTGTTGTCGGTTGCCAACAGCCTTAAACAAACACAATGATAAATGATCACAATAATCACACAACGGCGGCAGAGTCTACACGAGCAACTGAGCCGGGTCCCCCAGAGCGCCCTGTCCCAAGCGTAATACCCGAGCCCGGCTCTGCGACAGTACCAAATTTACAGGGGACCAACAGGGTTACTTGTAATTTTTGTCGCCAGACCTTTACCAGGCGAGGTCTCCGTAGACACGTCACCGTCAAACATGGGGGCGCGGACACCACACATATCCGTGACGAAGCCATAAACGAGTCCAACCCAGACCTCACGGAGCTCATTCAATCCTTCATGAAAAGCGGGAAGCTGGTACGAATCCTACCGAAAGCAGTAAGGAAATCGGTGGCTGACGCCTTATCGGAGGTGTGCTTAAGAGCAGCCCTGGACAACGACGACGCTGCCTGGCTTGGGCTGTTCTCGTTCGCCCCAGTCGTGTTGAGGTTACCTGTAGGCCGCAGGGATACACGCTCCCTGACAGTTATCATCAGAAAGAACCTCGTGGAATTTCAACGTGGAGTCCGGCTGACTCACTTGGGTTCCTCGTCTGGTACAGACGAGTCAGGCCCTAGTGTTGAGCGGATTCGTCCAAACGCGCGAGCCGTGCTGGCCAAACTATCCGACGGGGACGCTGCAGGGGCAGCCCGCCTCCTTCTATCGGATGACGTTATGGTTGATGAGCCAGCTGCTATAGCATCGTTACGGGCGAAGCACCCCGTCGGACAGTCGGACCCGGTTTGGCCGTCCCCCCCCTCTCAACAGCTCATGCCTTCTTCCACCTCGGCTGAGGATGTGCACTACGCGATGGGTTCATTTTCAAAGAGCTCGAGTGCCGGCCTAGATTTCATCCGGCCCCGTCTGCTGCAAGACCTTCTTTCACCGAGTCTTGGCAGCTCGTCCGAGAGACTTGGCAAAGCGCTGGCAAAGCTGATTGACGTATTGCGTTGGGGAGCCCCACATCCTGGGTGGCGTCCTCTCATTTTTGGGGCAAGGCTGTTCGCACTGAAGAAGAACGACGGCTCATATAGACCCATCGCCTGTTCATCGGTGATACGCAGAGTCGCGGCAAAACTGGCAGTGAGGGACTCCAGAGATGTCATCCGCCGGGTTATAGGGCGTCACCAGTTGGGTTTCTCTACCAAGCGGGGTGCAGAAATAATGGTGCACGCTACCAGGGCATTTATCGACTCTCGGCAGGAGTCCTCCGTACTAGTCAAACTGGATTTTAAAAAACGCGTTTAACACCGTGAAGAGAGATCACTTGCTAAAAACAGTTGCAGAAGAAGCTCCCGCCATCTACCATCAAGTCAAACTGGCCTACGGTGATCCATCACACCTGATCTTACCCTCGGCATTGCTTACCTCGGCAGTGGGTGTCCAGCAGGGAGATCCCCTCGCTCCCCCTTTGTTCTGCCTTGCCGTGAAAGATCTGGTCAACTCCCTCGAAAGTCCACTTAACCTGTGGTATTTGGACGATGGTATCATAGGAGGTAGCGCCAGTACAGTATGTGAGGACATAAAGAAAATACTAAGCTTCGCTACATGCAGCGGCCTAGAACTGAACCCGACCAAGTGTGAAGTCCATATAAAAGGAATGGGCGCAAATGACACCCCTGTCATCCTGGATTTACTTCCGGGGTGCCGTGTAGTTGGCGACGACCTAGACCTTCTTGGGGTGCCTTTATCCCCCGACAACCTCACCTCGACGATCGAGCGATGGAGAGAAAAACTCCAGGTCGGTCTCAACCGCCTCCCTCAGCTTGGCGCTCATAGGGGATTGTACGTTTCTCCGCTTCGAATCTGAACTACCTGTTCAGAGGTGTCAACTGTATAGCCTTTTCATCTCACTTGGAAGAACTAAATGTGAAGCAAGGCGACGCGTTGGAATCTCTACTTAATCTGCGGCTACGGGGCGACCCCTTAACCCAAGCATCACTACCGGTCGCAAGAGGCGGGTTGGGACTCCCCGAGGCAGTTTCCCTCTCAGTTGCGGCGCATATTGCCTCCCTGCATTCAGCGATCAGCGACATCGAGGCCATCCTAGACCCCCACGCTGTGGTGCATTTCCGATCTACGTTGGAAAAGACCCAAAATGAAGCCATCGCATTCTGCGGGGCTCTCCCGGAGACCCCTTCTCTTCAGTCTGCGTGGTCATATTTGACACACGATCGTCGATGGAGCGACCTGTGGAGCCGAGCAACTTCCGACGCGGACAAAGCGAGGTTACAAGCCGTCTCCTCGCCGGGTGCAAGCGTATGGCTACACGCCCTACCGAGTCCTCAACTGGGTACCCTTTTAGACGATGAATCTACACGAATATTAGTCGGTTTGAGAGTGGGAGCAGAACTGGTTTCCCCCCATCGCTGTGGTTGTGGTGACGAAGTCGACTCCCTAGGCCACCACGGTCTTTCTTGCGCCCAGAGTTCAGGCAGGATCGCACGCCACTCGGCCCTGAACGAGACGTTCTGCAGAGGATTACGGTTGGCAGGCTACCCATGTGTGCTGGAGCCCCCCGGCTTAGTCAGAGATGACGGAAAAAGGCCTGACGGAATGACTCTGACCCCATTCGATCGGGGCCAGATGCTGGTGTGGGACGCGACTGTTACCGACTCTTTAGCCCCTTCAATGGTCGGTACTGGCGCAGCCCGCCCTGGGCATGCGGTTGCCTTAGCGGAAACAGCCAAGTGCAGGAAGTACTCAAGCCTGGACTATCCCCACTTGTTCTCACCTCTAGCTTTTGAGACGTTAGGGGGACCAGGGTTGCTTACCAAAAAATTACTCAGAGACGTCGGGAGAAGATTGTTGGTTGCTACAGGAGACAAAAGAGCGGGGGAGTACTTACTGCAGCGCTTGTCGTTAGACGTTCAGGGGGGGAACGCCGCGTCGGTGAGAGGAACTTTGGCCAGGTGGACCAGCCCCATCTTGGACCTAGAGCCTTGAGTCGTTAGTTTTCAGTGCGTTATGTGACACATTGTGATAACAGACAACATGGACAAATAAATTTGCCGGCGGGCTATGTCGGTCCTATATATATATATATATATATATATACTATCTAAAAAACAGGCAGGTTTTCTAACTAAGTAAAATCTGGGAGGACAGTTTTAAATGGGTCTTAAGGAATAAGAATATATATCTGGGTCTAAAGATATATGTCTAACCGTAGGAAATTCATTAGACGAACGAATTGTGCTAGTTTCCGTTATTTGCCTATCCTTATCAACGCTGCATACATCTGTTACTTGATTTACCAGCTTTTTACAGACCTAATTTGTGTCTGAATCTTTGTTTTTTGTAGATCTGCTTCACATTTTCAATTGTTCACGCAACTTTATTGGACCTTGAAAAAGTCTGTGTTAGGTACGGCTTTTTTAAGCCTTATGTATCGTCTTTTTTTAATATGTATTTATCACCTTTTAATAATAAATTAGCCGCTTTGAATTAGCTATTTACAGATTGAACGGCTATACAGACGACAACATGACATTTCTCGCGGGGAGCACAGCAGCGATGACATACGCAAAATGTTTAATACCTCTAACAGTTTCTGATGGCGCAGATCATGTGATCCCAATCGGTTAATTGCGCCTGCCTAAACTGCCTTGCTTTATATATAGCTCAATTGACCGAATCAATTAAAGTCTTTATTCAACAAATTTGTGGGCTGTCTACTTCCGTGGCAGCTAAATGAACGTATGGAACGTTACGGTAAGCTCTGGCCTACTGTCTGTATTTGAAATAAAAGCTCTACTCCGTTGTAAATTGTGTAAAATGGTTTTTGTGCAGAATGTTGGCTCAAAAGTGATCTGCATGTACTTTCTAACGAAGGACAGTCGTATAAAAAAAAAACTGAAAAGTGATATATTAGTGGTCTTTGTCGTTTTAGAATGACCCAAATAGTGGATCACACAAATCACGTATGTATGGGGTTTCAGGCCAAAAGTGGTTAGTTTTGCAGAGTCTCCTTGCTATTACATTTAGTGAAGAGTACTAGACGAAAGCATTTGTACACTATCAGGCAGTGGACAGCTGCACACCAAATAACTCTAGCAGTTGTCATTCAAAGACTTCCCCGTCTGTATTTTAATAACGGCTGTGCTCCATCTAATTTGTTTTCTTTTTCCCTAAATGGTTAGCGATTGTGCCATTTGAACAAGATCATTTGCATTAGCATTAGTTAAGTAGGCAATCTATATCTGAATGTCTTGAACTAGAAATGCTGGGATTCGAACCTGCGATAGCTGGCCTGTTGTTCGTGGTTGCCACGACAACGCCTCATTTTAGGCACGCATAACAGTACATTAGCCACCAGCCTCGTAACCTTTGTTTCTTGCATTCCTATATATAGGCATGCTGCAGTGCTTCACTTTACAGATCTTTGTTCGGGCTTGCCAAATTACTGACTGTATCTGACAAATGCGTTTTGGAATTATAGTTTTCTCGCAGGCTAGACAGGAAAGCCCAAGACAGGGAAAGGCTTCCGCGACGGCTTTGTCGTCTTTCGAATTATCCTTGTCGTCATCGTTGAGGTCCTAGGGCGAGGATTGGCCCTAGTTCTGCTTCCGGGCAATGGCCGGGGCGGTCTGACAGAACCCTCGATCTCTCTGTGGTCGACCTTCGTCGTAGGTCCAAAAACTGATCGAAGCAGCAGCAGCAGCAGCAGCAGTGGCGGTAACAGCAGCAGCGGTAGCAGCCACAGCGCGGAAGGTCCCGAGGGTCAAAAGATAAATCAAACGACAGGCAACCGTAATGCGGGGCCTCTCGATGTGCGGCTTTCGTTTGTGGTAAGTTCTCTCTCTTCGTCCGCCCGTCTGTCGATTTGTCTATCTATGTGTTGGTCTATCGGTCTGACTGCCGGTTGGATGCGTCCGTGTTGCGCTCGAGGTAAACTTAAATAGGAAACCGTTGGCCGTTCCTTCTCTTCGAGCAAACAAAATGGCCCCCGGATGGTTTCTCTTGTGTGACGCGGCCTGCGTTCCGACCTCATGACCTCCCCCCACTTCTATACGGACCATGGACGGACAAACCGTTGATCTCCCGACGATGGACATTGGAAACTTCCTTTTTTCACTCGATCGGTTTGACTTTACCTTCTCATCATTTTTCTTCTCGCTGTCCGCCTTCCTCTTGCTCTGTCATCGTTTTAGGCAGGCAGAAAAATTGTAAAGCCCGGTGGGTATGGAGACAGATCGCAGTCACGCCGATAAAGTGGACGCTGAACGTAGAAGCATGAATTGATACTGCCTTTCATCCGATTGACGTCCTACTGCTTCCTACGGCGTGTGTAATAATAATAATGAATAATCCACAATAGTACTGTAGGGGCAGTAATCCGTCGAAGCGCAATTCCAGTTGAGAGTTTAAGTAATAGAGACGGTTTGCAGGATCCGCAGACTCTGTTATTTTCGCCGCTCGCTAGTAAAAGCCTGTTTTCCCAAAGGAGCAAAGACATATATATATATATATATATATATATATATTGCTTCATATTGCAAATAATGAACCAGACTGTCAGGGCACGATGGAACGCCTAATGTAAAATTTCCATTAACCAATTGACGTTCTCATAAACGTTTGTTGTTTGTTGCGAATCAATCACTGAAAATCGTCAGATAATTGGAATATACACAAGTACATACGTTTCAGCGAAAAACAGATTTTCTTGTGTGCAAGTTAACAGCACATTTGCTCACCCTAGTCAAACTCCAACTAGGGTCTTTTAATGCACACATATCATTAGCGCGTAATCACGCGACGTATGCCAGTATAAGTTTACAAGAGTAGTCAGCTTTGCCAGCTTTTCCTACACGAACTACTAATGATAATTTATCACAGTGTTGTTATTAATTCACAAACATGATGTGCCAAGTAAATCCAGTTACTTTGTGACTAATGTGCATTCTGTTGTGTTCGAATCTGTTGTTCTGTGCAGCTCTCAATCCCTGATTTGGTCGCAAATAGGCTAGATACTATAAATTATGCTTTCATACCATTCCGCGGTCACGATAGAATGGCGCGATGAAACGACGGTGTTGTGGTAACGGTCTGCCAGTAAAAAAATTATTAAATGCTCTTCTGACGTGGAACGACGCGGTGTGGGCCAACACAGCTCGGTCTAATGCGTCCCGGGTGCCTTTTTCTAGAGCGGAGGACCGAGGCACGCATTTACGATTGATCTAACAATGTTTACAGATCGGGAATCCATAATCGAAAAAGCTAAAAGCATAAACAAGCGGTTCACCATAGAGAACACGTAGAGGAAGGATGACGCCGTAGTTTTCGTTTTTTTTTTTTAGTACGGGATCGTTAAAACACTTGTTGAGTATTTGCAATCGCTTAAAAGGTCTTTCGTACCGCTTGAAAATTTAGTATAATTAGCATCTATTGGTGGTGTCTGCCAACCGGCACTGCTTGGACTTGTCGGTACAAGACCATTTTAGCCCGCAGCATAGCTAAGATGAAAGGAGTTATCATCCTCCGTTTAGTTATCTTCATTTTTGTTTTTGTTTGTTTCACGCGGACCATCATCATGTTCCAAGAGCAAATGAAAAATGACATACCAAAAAACATTATGCAATGTGCCAAGTTTCGACTATAGCATAGGAGTTCGATTAATCGCTCGTCAGCAAAAGGATAGACAGCAAACAACATCAGACCATAAGCTTGTTACGCCGAAGCGCCATAGACTTGTTTGCTCCTGTCACTGTTATATTTGCGATGGGATTAACGCCTCATGGTCCAGCTTCACCTCTTAGTCCTGCCAAACTTTGGTCGCTTGATTATAACCTCATAGCCATGCTAAGTCAGTAAGTAAGAATGTTTTGCCGCTTAATAATATTGGTACTAATGATGTAGTTAGGCGTAACCCATGCGTCAATGATTAGCTTTAAGCCTTTGAAAAAGAAGCACGCTTCATTAGCGATTCACAGGTGGTTCAAGGTCTCGAAAACTAGGGGACCTACCCAAACTAGATCTGACCGACACTTTTACACACCCGAATGCGATAGAAGCAAAGCCGACGTCTTTTTATGTCTCAAATGCAAGAGTTAATCATGTTGCACCATTAATAATATACATTTTCATTTACATAATCCTCTGAGCGAATCTTGGTTGCAACTCTTTAGGGACATAAATACATTGGTTTTCTACATAACTGACACATGCAACACCCTCTAGCTGGACTCTTTCCCATAACTTGACACATCGTACGCTCGCATAATATGAACAGTCAGCATTAGACCTACCTAATACAATATGTGTCGTATCAACAGTGTCGTTGATGATTGTGGTTCACAGCTTGTGCTTTTAACTAGCACGGGTTATTCGTTAGTTTAGAAAATGTTTATCATAATAACAGGCATCACAAAGAGATCTTAGAGATTTTACTTATACTTAAGTGTTCGTGATATCCAGCATAATTTATGAAATGTTTATCCTAAACACAGGGATCACATAGAGGCTTTAGAGGTTTTACTTGTACTAAGTTGTTAGGGGTACACAGGATTGCGGCTTAGCCTGTGTCCTATGCGAAGCCATCTATTCCATGAGCTTTGATCTATCACAGGCATTCCTAAGACGAAGTAGGTTAGTAAAACTGTGTCGCATCTTTCCGCGTGATTGGCTATTGTTGTCACTGCGGAAAATGCTTTCGTGATGCTAGATATTGTACGTATCCAAGGTGTCTCAGGATTTTGCAACCCGTCCACTAGTGCGGACTCTCTGGACAGTCGCATGTAACGTTTTGCTCACCAATCAACAATAGAAAACACCTGTCTTCGGCAAAACTTGCTAAATAATTTTCCGTCGAGCGTGATAAGGCAGAATCTGCACTTTTATATCTGCGCCAGTTGAGTCCGGTGGCGTGGTGGCATGCGTCTGCGCCTCGCGATCGGAGGAGACACATAAATGCGCGGGTTCGAGCCCCACCGTTGCACATTTGTATTTGTGGGGGTTCGTCTATGAAGCAATGCAGAAAGCAGTCCCATGGACGTTGAAGCTTGGCTGGCAGTCAGCCCCGAAAGGATTTTTTTCTTATATCTGCGCCAAAATCATTAAAGCAAGGATGATATGGTATTTTCAAACTACCTCTAGTAAATTGCAGAATTATTTAATAGATTCGTTTGCAAAAGATATGCGGGTCACAACGTGCTGAACCTAACTGTTTCGGGTCACGTTTTGTCTGAGGTGAGCATCTAGATTTTAACCCTTTTTTCTACACGTGGTCTGCACACTTCTTTGAAGCCAAGTAAACCGTTTGAGTAAACACTCGTTCCTTTAGAGCAGCTTCCGTTGAAAATGCACTTAAATGCGCATGTGGGCATTGATCACGTTCTACTTACTGCGTAAGTGCGACACAAAGGACAATGTTTGAATGCTCGTTGCGTAAATGATAAAATATCTCGAAGTGAAGCAAAAGTGTGTACTTAATAACACGCCAATTGGTCAAATTCGTACAAAAGAACCCGATCACAATGCAAGATTACGTCTATCTAGAGAATCACCATTATAATTCAAAAGAACATGTCGAACAGCCGAACAATAAACGAATTGGCAGGCATAATGGACGTCTTAAACGACTTGCCACAGACTATGGGTGTAAGGAGGTGCGGACAAAGCCGGCAACTCTTACCTGCCGTGCACCAACACGCAGGCACGGTCATGATGATGTTTCTAGGGGCACAATGAGCAACGCTCATACCGAAGCTTCTCCCTACTACTACTTACAAGTAAACTGCCCTGGCTTGAGCTTCTCCATCTCATCCCAGGCTTTGCAGATAAAGCTTTACAGACGGGGCTCAGCTAAAGGCGTGGGCCTCACGGCTTGTCGAGAACGCAGCTCTCCGCCGTTGATGAATCTGTAACAACTGGTAGGTGTGCTCTCGCTAAGCCTCCTACTCAGCTAAAAACTTTGATGCATATATATATATAAGCAGGAGCGGACGGTAACTATTGCGAGTCGAGCCCGGCGGCGTGCGCCACGCGATCGGAGGAGACACATAGGTGCACGGGTTCGAGTCCCACCGTTGCACATTTGCATGTATGGGGCTCGTCTTAGCACGAAGCAATGCGAAAGCAAACGCGGGGACGTTAAATGTTGGCTGAGGGTCAGCCCAAAAAAGTTTGGTGACTATCGCGTGTCTCCGTGCAGAAAAAAGAGATGGCCAGCAACTCTGGCGCTAGTAGTCAAAGTTTCGATTTTGGCGCGACACATACTCTTTTGAAGCAATGTTTGTCCTTGTCAGGATTTAGGTTCATTGTATAACAAGTAAATGTTTGTATATACACATCATACAAATGCTAAAGCTGTTTATATATTTAGATTATAATACGAACCTTTATTCATCAATTTGTAGTACAATTATGCCTCGGTGAACGTCTTTACATTCAGCTTAGAACAGGTCTAGTCTGCACCATTCGGTAAGCAATCCTAGAGTTGAGGTCGCGATATCCCGTTGGGTCAATAGTATCGACGTCCATGGAAAGCCTGTGGCGTAAGAGTTATGCGGTCCTCTTGTCTCCTGTAACTATATTCAAACGTTCGGCCAACTCAGCACGTAGTTGCTTAGTCACAAGGCCCGGCGGTCCCAAAGACAAAGGTTACTTGGCTAAAGTTATAGGCTCTCGGCAGCTCGGCGTATTTGCTCGTCTTGTAGTTCTCTGTTAAGATCGCTGCGCTAAATATTTTGTTGGCGGCTTCATTTGCTCTCAGATGGGCTATCGTCAGTGAAATTCTTAATACACGTTATCATACTGCTGATCGTGTGATGGCAACCAAAAAAAGTCCTCGGCGGTTTGATTTTCTTCCTGGTATTTACGTTGGCTGCGATCCAAGATGCGCACCACGATACAAAATTCCTTATTAGGGACGTCCTGTCATGATCGGAGGCTCTTATAGTCGAGGCCATGGTTAAGATCGTCTGTTAATTGTTGTAAATTAAATTAAATGGAACCCAATAACTACAACGGAGTATCCCACAATGTTCCCATCGTGACATATTCTTGTTTGACGCTAGACTGATTACTCTACGCTGGATGATACTTGGAACGCCAGAATTCAAGCCCTTACCGCAGCCTTCGCTCTTTCCACGCTTAGACAGAAAATGCCATAATAACTTTCACAACGAAACAAAGACTAATCGTAGCGCAAAGTACGCGTCAACAAGATTGATGACTTTTGGCATAACGTACCCTGTGTTGCGAGTAAGGCTTACATGGCGCATATGTCCATCGAAGCGTGTGCAATTTGACCTCTCGTATAGTAGACTCCTCAATCACGCCACATATTGCTCAGTCTAAATCCTATCAACAGACTCGTTGGAAGAGGGCAATCATATTTTTGCATAAACCAGGCAGACTTCCGAACAGTACGCGAGCTCGATGCAGCGCCCCCTCGTTCCGCAAGCAATAGTGACAGGTGTCCCCACGACTCGCACTCTCTCACTGTGAAGCCCACGCGTACGGGTCCTCCGGCGTGGCGTCGCCTGGTAAGAAATTGAGGCGCTTTTGCCGCAGAGTAGTGTTGCGGAAAGTCCAGACCGGAGCTGGTCTACTTCGTCATACTTCTTCCGAGCCCCGCACACACAGGTATTTTCCACAGATTCCATTTGACTAAGACATGTTCTTCGTCAATCTGACACCGAGTGTGGTGAAGGTTGTATGCTGCTAGCGCCGTCGCTAAATGCATATTCTTTCCCTCTGTTCTCTGCCAAGTATCATCTGTGATTGCCCCAGCTTTTTGGATATTCGAACCTGCCACTTAACCGGAGATTAGTTCTACTTCCCACTGCCATATGTATACGTTTAAGTGTCACCGCGCTTAAAGCAGCTCTATCAAAAAGGAATCCCTAGCTCCCCAATGCCCAACTGTTCACACAAATTGTATCCCGTAACTACTGGTTGATTCCACCTTAAGCCTGAGCAAGAGCATCTGCGGGGGTCTTATCGTCGCTGTTGCCCTTGTTTCTTTCTTCACTCTTCTGCGTATGAACGCAAATGCCGTCATCGAAATGGCGATTCGCAAATAGGCCAACCTGTATTATCACTCACTAATCGGATAGACGACCAGAATGTTTCACAAGAAAAGCCGTGTTAAAAATTTTAGTTACCGCCTCAAATAAACGGTTAGAAGTCCAATGACTACGCCTTAGCCATGCATTTGCATCGATAATATACATGGACGGCTTTCAGTAAAGGGTTAAAACACCCAAAAGAAAATTTCAGCGCAGCATACACGGATTAACGCAAACTCTACGCCACTTGCAACATATGTGCCAGATTTTAACAAATAAACAAATTTTTAATTTTTTTAAAACCAAATGGCAGCCCAAAAAGCCGGTATACTCACTAATGTGTGAGAAAGCAAACAACCGAGCAGCCTGCCTTTGCTTACTTGGCGAACACATAACGCTTCCTCCTACATAACTAAAGGAACAAAATCTAAGTGTATATAATATAGCAAACGACACCGTGCTCACAAAAAAAAGATGTCTTGAGTTTCATGCGCCTACCGGGAATAATGTATAATGATAAAATACATATCACGCGTAGAGCAAAGTAGAATGGGTTGCAAGATATAACCTTCAGTTCCCTCCCGGAATTGTTAGAGGACTGCAATTGTCAGCCAACAAGGCACAATAGGCCAGGTAATCCATCCAACTTATCGAGGAGTGCGAGATAAACAGGTAGAGAGAGGACACCTTTATAACAAGACAAAGAAGGTCCCGAGTCAGTTTTGGTAGAAGAAAACAGGAACAGGGCCGCTTACGATCCACTAATGGCAAAGAAGGACGTTTGTTCAGCTTTATTGCAACAGGGCAAAAACACCTCATTATATTTTAAGCGCCCATTGTACACACGATTATCAGCTGGAGTCCTGATCGGAGGGAAAACCTGAGTCACCACTTTTGTACTGAGTAATGCCCAATGTTTCGTTCTTTCGAACACGTTACTGCCTTGCACAAGAGGCATGATTTGCAGGGTTTGTTGTAAAATATGTACATAAAGGAACCCTCTGGCTACCGGTAGACAGTTGCTTGACTGGGCTCAATCAAGGTTTTAGATACCTTGCCTGAATGCATCCTTGCGGCTGTTACTATTTGACGTGCTACAGTTGAAATCTCTCCTTCCACAGCTGACGGCGTACTGTGCCGAAAAAAATATAAGTTATCTGAGAGTCATCAAAGGTAAAAGCCTCAAAAAAGAAATCAACGTGGTGACTTTTAAAGCTTCTTCTCTATTCTCTCCAGTCCAGTGCGCTCCAAATAATCTGTTGGATTCTGACATCAAGTGGTTTCAGTTTCTGTCCTCAAGTTAAATAGAGTGTGGATTTGGCAAATGAAAAGACCCAAGTTTTCAATAAGCTGTTTGGACGAACGTATTTCCTCGTTGATGGTATAGGCCAATTGGCGCCACACCAGATTCCCCCCTGTCACCCATCGAATGACGGTGGACGTTCTTAATGATGTCAGTTTTTTGCCTAATAACCTACTGGACATCTTGGAAAACTGAAATCTGAATAAGTCTACTCTTTGAATATCTCTACTATGAGGCCCATTCCTTTAATCGTTTTTAGACCATTCAGGCTGTCAACCTGAGCTCTTTTTCACGACACTTCCTCGAGAATCCAATAGGTCTAGATGCACTTCGAATCTATAATACTCGTAGATTGCAAGCTACCTGCGAGTATGCGTGCTGTACATCACTTTAGACATCGCTTTTACGTAAATACCTTATAAATAAAATAAATAAATGTAATAGGATACCATTGATAAAAATTATATATATATATATATATATATATATAGTGCTTGCTATGGAATACCGTAGTGAGACACCTAGGGCCGCGAATGAAGTGTCCGGCCTGGCTGTGCGCATGCGCCTACCGACGCCGAAGGAGTGCTGCAGGCAGTAGTGTGTCCTTCCGTCTAATTGACGCGGCAGTGCATGTAAGGACATCATGGCGTTCCCATTGCAAACCTCGATGACTGAGCAGGAGCGAGGTGCTATTAGACTTCGAGAACTTTAAAGGGGGTTTCAACCGGCTGATATTGTTCACGACAGGTTTGGTTATCGGAAGGTGTGTGCGCGCAGCAGGTTCCGAAAAAGCTCAGCGCACCGCACAAGGAACCGCGTGCGGTGTCAGCCTGCAACACGTGTTCTGGTGTCATGAAAACCCCTTTTGTTTAAAGCGGATCATCACCGTCATGAGAGTTGGTGCCATAACTTCGGGCCAGCGACTAAGCGGGATAACATGCAATGCAAGCATGCATCGTAACCTTCTCCTAAAACGACTCAAAGGCGCTTCAACTCGGACCACAAGCTGAAGGACTTTGGTCACAGTCGCAGGAATTCCGAGAACACGGAATTGCTCCTGAAGCAGTGGAATCGTTGTGCCCAGGGCCTCTGGTGATTACTGCTAAATGAAGACTTTAATGATACGGTGTTGTTTCGCGCCTTTTCATTTAGGCGCACCTTATGCTCGTATAAACATATTATATCAAGTCACAATATTATACGAAATCTGATCGAAAGTTCGATAAAGATCTACATGAAAAATATATTTATTTAATCTTCCAAAGTGTTTTTCTCGTTTTATTAAAGTAGCTCCCGCCTGCTGCAATGCTACTTGTGTCACCTTATGTCATTTATCACTCGTCGAAACGTTTGTTAAACACGAATTTCGAAATTCAGTTGAGTTCTCCTGCAAATTTTTCTTTATCTCCTCTATAGTCTCGAAACGTTGTCTCTTCCAAAAAATATCCGTAGGAACAGGAAAAGTCGCACGGAACCAGGCCCGAACAGAAAGAATGCAGAAAAACGAAATTGATTTTTCATTAAAAAAAATCAGAAATCAGTCACGATGTGAGCTGGTGCATGGTCGTGATGACACGGATCCAAGAGTTGTTCGCCTAGAGTTTTGCGCCCTTTGCGTCGGACGTCCTCGCGCAGTGTTAAGAGTCTGGGGTGGTAATCCTTATTGACCGTAAAACCAGATGGCAATATCGCGAAAGGCCATTCCCTTGTAGTGAAAAATAAAATTAGTTTAAAGAAATATGACGTTGTATCTGCTCTGTCTGATTTTCTTCAACCGACTCTTTCCTTAGAAGCACCACTACGAGGATTGGGTTTTGGTCTCGATGTTGTTACCATATACTTCTGTGATAGAAACTCGTCTCCTGTGATCACTCCCCGAGGCAATGCAGGGTCTTCTGCTACCGCCTGAAGCTCTTTTTCAGTCATTTACCGACACATGTTAATTTGTTGGAAATTCAACATTTTCAGAATTAAATTTGCTGTCAGTGTAATGTAAATTCTGACGCGTTAATTATAATTCTTATATATTACAACTATTCCATAAGATATTTTCGACCCTCAGCTATCTCCCTAGAGGTAAGCCGATTGTTAAGTAGGATATCACACATATTTATACGTTTTATTTTCTTTTATTATTGGCATCGAAGGCCTTCTAAGAGCGAGGGTCATATTTAGTCTTTTTGCGCCCGTCGCAAAATCGACGTTACCACGTATATACAGTGCTTTAAGACACTGCTTGATCACCATAAGCAGTTCGTAACATTTTCACCGCTTTAGAACATATGATTTCTCTTTCAGCGTGCGGGTCTACCTAGGGCTGACGACGGCATCCTTGGAACGATCATACAGCTTATGATGAAGTCACGCGACGACTGGGTCAGCATTGCTTGCACCATGGAGAACATCCTGCGCGCCAAGGAAAAGAAAAACCGTTACAGCACGACATCATCCCGCAGAGCATCCTGGGATAGCTAAATTCTTAAACTACTCGCCCCCTTCGATCGTCTGAAGTTATGCCTATGCAGTTCCCAATCGGTTGCGGGATTGGGACATGACTGGTTTTTAGTGGGTTGGAGCCCCACACTACCGGCTCACACTTGCAGACGAGTTCTCTGCGGTGGTGTCTGCGTGTGCATACCGCATTTTCCAATTACTTCTTTAAAAAAAAACACATATGAGTTCGCTATTAACACAGAACTTTATGCAGACCTTGATGACAGAATCCGGAAGACTTTGGTATTTTGAGTTTAATATATATATATATATATATATATATATATATATATATATATATATATATATATAATCTACACATTGTTTGATTTACACAAAACCATTCAGATAAAGGATGTTTACTAACGCAAAATTCACTAACGAGCTCCGCAATAGATCATACGCGTTGGTCCTAATATAGGGTAGCTAGGAGTACACTGACGTTAGCTTCTTATCTTTGAGGCACCGCTGTAACAACGCTCCTACTTATCGTTGTGGAGCTTGTTAGCGTTCAACTCCTGCTTATTAGTGATAAATGACACATAATGCCCGGAGCTGTACCTATCTGCGTACCGTTGAAAACAAACAAACAGCTGAATGCATAGATTTATTGTCAGGCTATCTAGACTTTCCGGTAAAAAGATCAACGCGCAGGAATAAATTGGAAAAGATTATCCAATTAGCATCTTATTCCGCGCCACATCACACGGGTTCCACCATGTAGCCTGCCGCTCCTGAGAATTGCTATGAGCTAGAGCATAAATTTGCATGTAGCACAATAAAACTTCGTGCGATTATTTAGTTTGCACGCTGAGGTATTGTATTCAACGGATTTTTTATATCGCATATGTACGCTCGCTTACGTGGAGATAAAAACAAATAAATTAGATTATGCAAGGCATTTTTATGCCTCAAAATCACACCCACAGCCAGTTCTACGGAAGGACGTGCCAAAGCTTATTTACGGCTGGCCGAGCAAGGGAACGTGAATGCCATAGCAAGATACATTAATTGTCGCCAACAGACCTTTACTGACTGAAAAACGCGTGACGTCTTTGTGGTGACCGTAAAAAGTGACGAGGAAGTCTAATTCTTGTCTTTGCAGCATGGATCCTTATAGCGCACGTTTCGTATATAAAGGTTTTGAAGTTTTCAAAGCTTTATGCTATGCTTTTCCGCTTGAGCCCACCGAAGCAATGCAAATCGAACTAGTGTCATTAAGTGAAATCCCGGAAAAAAACTTTGACAGTTGAAAACATAAAAGTCTTTCAGTATAATGTACTTGTGTTGTAGCTCTTTCTAGAAAATAATTTCGACAGGAATGCTTATTTGTGGCTTCAGGTAGCAGATGTTCATACAGTGGATGCTATAGGTAAACTTAAAGTAGTGGCTCTGAAGAAAATCGGTAAATCCCATGGGACCAATTTTGGCTTTTGGTTGGATTATGTGGAACCCCGACAAGTCCTTAGAATACAGACAACGTATAGCTGCGCGGAAAGCTTCGTCTTTCATGGAAAGCTATGGGGGAAATATACAATGGGGGTCATCCAATGTTTCGAAGGGCCTTTATTTGAAATTCGTTCCGTACCACAGTAACTATGTCTTGCGCTCAGAGAAGCTGTTAAAGCTAACATCAGATGTTTGCACGACGAAGATTAATAAAAAATTGTAAAACAAGAGAACAGGCGCAAATGTTTGCTAACGTATAATCGCCTCTTACATTTAGGTAAAATACAATAACTGTATGTTGCGGAATGTAAGCATACCGATGCATATTCAGATTCTAGGGGTGAGTTTAGCATGCTCTCTTAAAAAGGCTTGTTCTTCGCGTTAGTTTTATTCGAATTGTTCCCAAGATAGTGAGGTCGCAAGCGATAGAATCGCTGCATAAGGTCCACAGCAACGCTGTTGCTGACAACGACAATGTGGCTTATCACGCACTATTTTTCCTCGTATTTCTACGTCTGGTAGATGCACAAATAGTCTGCACGAACCTTTGGTGAGAAAACTCGTCTGCTTGATCTCTTTCTGCAAGTGATCCAACTCCTGAAAATAATGATTAAAAAAATTACGAACGAACGCAAATGCGGCCCAGCTGGCCTCGGTAAATGAAGCGAAAACGATGTATTCGCAGTCGCCCGCATAGTAACGTCGAACGTCGTGCTTTTCGCTCCACCTTCTGACAGTGTCCTTGTGCTGAGTTACTGAGGGTACTGAGGTGGAGCGAAAAGCACTCCCCGGCACCACAGAGCCCCAGTTTGTTCGTGACCTCGCGACGCTGCCGGCGCACCGAATGTGGTGACTGACCACAAAGGAACAGGAAGGTCAGCTGGGCTCGATTTTAATGGGCTCCGACTCTTAGCAAACTTGACTGTGAAGCCGTAGAATCGGTTGGCGCTTACTTCGCTCAGGTTCTAGCCGTTGTCGTTAGGCGTCCTGCGCCATGGCAATGTCCCGTACCCAAGGAGGCCTCTTGACTTCGGAGTAAAGTTATTTGCATTCAGGAATATCGAAGGATTACCGAACCCTGTCCATCGCTTATTCTAGAAAAATTAAAACATAGTTAAACAGGTTGTTTTTGATTCTAGGCTCTTCTCCGTCCTCTGTGGGCTTGGGATTTATCCTAAGACAAATCTTTTCGGCACCGAGAGCCGGGCATGTTGCGATATTTAGGGTACTTCCAAGAGAAGAGGATTGAGCAACGCTCAAAGAAAATTCGATCAAAGGGAATCAAACCGGCGACACCTCGGTAGATGACGACAACCATGACTAGTGCACGAGATAGACCAGGCCGCCACATTCCTCGTGCATTCGACAGGTAGTTTTCAAAATCAGTATTTACGACAATGCGGGTCCCTCATGAGGGTCCCATTATAAACAGTGCTATTATTTATCGCTTTTGAGCAACTTCTTCTGGAGTGGGCACATTGTTTCTTGGAGATGGCGTCAGGGCAGAGCTGGCATTAATGGGACAGTTTCGCACTTAGCTGTCTCGTGTTGCTGCCATTGCGATCCCAGACTCAAACTCAGGGCACTCCACTGGTTGTATCGCACCCCTGAAAAAACGGAAGTAAACGGAAGTAAAGGAGAGTCAGCATAGCCAATATCATCTGGAGCCCACTCCTCTTGTTTTCCTAAATGTGCGTTGTCTTCCTGTATACTCTATTTAATGTGTGAAAAAATATTTTTCTAGTTCAGTCGGGCTTTTACTTTGCCCACGTAATATACTGAGCGCGTCCGCTTCCAATGGTCCATGGCTATGCCTAGTCTGGCAAATGCGTCATTTTCTCTTACGCCTCTACTACTTATCTTTTTAAGTTACGTAAGACGTGTGCTATTGCTAGAGAAATTGCGCAATCTCTTTAACGTCTCTTTGGTTTGTTGTTGTTACGGCAGTCCCGTATCTACAAAAAACTCTAAATCGCAAACATTACAAACAAGCATTACGAGAATGTCCTTAAAGTTAGCCAGGCTTTCTGGATTCCTCGCCGTTTCAAGTATACGGCGCTTTAGAAGCATCTCAGTTGCACCATTTGTGACAAATTCACGCTTTGTTCATTTAAGTCACCTGCTGCAGTGCAGACAAACGGTACAGAACTACATGTAGGCGAAGCCTTTCGCCTAGCTTTATTTTTATCATTTTAAATTTATCAAAGAGTCAGGATAAAGGCGCTGCTCTTTCATATTGTCAAAAGTGATGTAAATCACACAGCAGCACGCAGAAATCGCATACGCAATTATAAAAGATTTATTGAGATCTCCTCTGTACTCAGATATTCAGTTGAAAGTCAGGAAGACTAGCCTGGATTTGGACAAATTAAGCCTTAAGGTTAAACTTCAAAAGGTAAGGCCATATCATCTGGATACTACAGGAAGCGATGAGCGTAATCTTTAGGTTTAAGATTCTGACGACAACCTCCAATTATAATTTAACATGTATATAATAAACTGTGAACAAAATGTAGTACGTGTGCAATGTTATGTGTCTGAAATACAGTTTACCTCGAGAAAAAATTAAATTACCAAGTAAGGTAAGTGGCTCTGTCTGTCAAACTCTAAAGTTCTTGAACCCAGGCCATTTTTTCTCTACGTCAAACTGCATTGCCTTTGCTATACTCTCACGTATGATCAGCTTGTTCTGGCCGACACAGTGCTGCAAGGCCGCAAGCGACTGCTGGAATCTTGTGTCGCTCTCGAAATATCGCTGACCAAAACTGAGAATAGTAGACTAAAATTGCAACCAATGTTGCAGGTAAGGCCGCCTTCAATGCACATATAGGTTGAGGCTGAGTGTATATCCCCGTTGCATTGCTACAGGGTAAATGGCATCTTGCACTAACTTACAGAGTCGTGCCCAGAGAGAAGACCAGAGATTGTTATTATCCCACAGCACACTAAGTGCCCTACATGCTCTGCTCGGTCCCACTGTTTGCTCGATAAGACAGTCATTTAACACTAACGTAGGGCGACCGTAAGTTGGGTGACCCATGTCTCGGTAGGTCACGTCATACCAATTTTAAATAAAGTAGTGCAAAACTAAATTTAATGCCTTATCCGTTCTATTAAAAATCTAAGTCACAACAACTTGTCCTGAGTATGTTGTACGAGTTTTAATACTTGGGCATGGGTTGCCGTTGCGCAAGCCAGTCTCTGGCCTCTAAGCTGGCTTGCCATTCTAGCTCGTCCCTTGCAAGGCGGCTTTAATAAAGTGTCGCAAGGACGTCCCAATGGGAGTGCTTTCAGCGACCCAACTTGACTTGCCTCTTTCTTTCGGTCACCTAGGGAGGGGGAGCAGCGGGAAAGAGGCAACTCTTCGAATACACATGGTCACTGCTGTTTGGAGCGCTTTCATGAAACAACGACTCTCTCTAGCAAACCCTGGACAAAATCTGCAACGATACTACTACCTGATTGGTATTACTATCTGATTGCCTTTTTCGGCAGGTTTCCTTCCTAGGCCAACTTTTCTAGTTTTTACCGCAACTTTAGGACACGCTGTAAGACGGGACGTTCTAGTAAAACTCCAATTTGCATAGAGTTCTAGTAAGAGCTGCGCTTTTGATTGCCCGAGACTTAGTACTATGGCCTTTTCGTTATTGCTCTCTAAGCTAAGCATAAAGGCTTTTGGTTTTAAGTTCTAGCTCGTCCTTCAGGGGCCGGTACATTCTGAATATTGTTGTCAGCGTAGACACGTTGTGCGTTTAAAAATGAAAGACTGATCATCGTACTATGAAGGTCTTTAGTGTAAAGTATCAAGTAAGTTACGTATATTCTATTATACCTGTTATATAACTGCAGTGTGGTACTTACTAATTATAGAATTTAGTTGTAGAAAATCAATGCAAAACGTTTGGCAAAAAAGGAATTTTTGTGTAGGTAAAATTGCCATGTTTGTTGTGCGCAACACTGGAATTCCCGTTATCGGCCAAAGTCGACAAGTGATTCCTCGTGGCACAAAACTCACGAAGAAGTAAAGTCATGCGACCGCACGTAACGGCAACCAAGCTAGCGTTTCCCAGTCAACTCAATTATCATCCGCAAGGTAAAAGCTGTTAAGAACCTTTCCGTCCGCAAATGCATGCACGCATTCTTCGCTTAATCGGCATGTGCGCGTACAGGAACTGTAGATTCCTTTTTGTTCTCGTGTGCGAAACCGGCAAAGGCCAAGTTGTTGTTGCTGTTGTTGTAGCAGCAGCAGTCACCTACCTAGCAAACCTAGAGGGGCAACTTGCCGAAAAGTACGTTCAGCAGAAGAAGCAGTCGTAGTAATAATAATAGTAATAGTGGTAGTAGTAGTAGTAGTAGAAGTAGTGGTAGTAGAAGGGCGTACAAAGACGCCATCGACGTGGCTCGACGTCTACCAATTTATCTCTCTCAATCGGTCTCGTGTGTTCGTTTGTCGCCGACGATCGCAGTCGACAAAGAAAAGACGACAGGCAGCCAACAAGGACGAGCGAGCCAAGCAGCGGGTGAAGAAGAAACGGGCCTGCGAGGCGTCAGCTCGTTGTCAGAGCAAAACTGCCAACGCGAGAAGATCCTCGAAAAGAAGAGAGGACACAAAGAGAACAGGACCCTGGGCCTGGGTTTTCCTATTACCACGGGCACGTGTGTCCAGTGTGAACGTCGCTGTGCGACCGCCGCCGATGCTGCTGCTACGGCTGCAGCGCTACTTAGGGTTTCCAACAAGCCAACGTCCACTGTCTGGCGTCACTGTTACCCACCATGCAAGCGATCTGCGAAGCTGCCTGCGATGGGAAAGCTCGTTTCTATTTCCAATCAGTTGGCGGCGGTTGGAGGCTCACGCCGAGCAGAGGAGATCGTCGTAGGCCTGGGCCTGGGCCTGGCAAGCCGCAAGCCGACGTCGACAGGATTAACTGTGTGGGAAACGGCAGCAGCACCAGCACCAGCAGCACTCGTCTCATCAGAGGCAGAGGGCATACAAGTAACGGCTTTAATTTGTTATCGGATGCGCTTAATTCTTCTCTCCCGCAATGCCCTGGTTGTTGCAGTCGTCCCAATACACTAGCGCTCGACAGCGTACAATTCCTCTATCGGCGTCGCAAGACGCCACCCATATAGCATAATCCCCCGTAAAAACTGCCGATCTGTATGTGAATCTCTCCCTATATCGCTGTGCTATTCTTTTTCTCTCTAATTTTTGCGAGTTCTCTTTTCCTTTTTCTCGCCCATGCTCCCTTATATCTGCATCGTTATCTCCTGTACACGCACACATTTGAACGGTAGAATTGCGTCAGGTCTTGACTGATTTCGATACCACGTCACAAATAAGAAAACGTAAAAGAGGCGAACCACCACGTAGACAAATACATACGTGAAATCTTGCAAAATAAGTCTGAAAACAGTACATCAACAGCGTCTCGCAAGTTAGACATACATGTCAATTGTGTGAAAGCATTGCATACGCTGGAGTGGGCAAAGTTTACTTCACTGCCAAACTACTCCATCGGCTACCACGGAATATCGCGTATTGTAGTGGATCTCGTTATGAGATACTAAACGCTAGTGCGGAATTGTCCAATGTACATATATCATTTAGCAATATATAGCAGTGTTGCATTTCTATAGTGAGAGCCGTTAATGCCGCCGTTGTTGAGTACCTTTATTCGAAATCCATACATTTGCGCCGGCAACCAACGTCGCGACATTTAATTCGCGCTGCCAAACCCACTGGCCACCACAGAACGAGCTCAGTTGTACGAACCAACCACTTCCCTATCGTCATCGCAGCAATAAAGACTACACAGTCAACCGAAGTCAGAGAGACGGTAGCTAACCAAGTAAGGCAGAGTGCTTGTGAAAGAACCTTCTCAACTGCATTTGGCTCGGTGCACGACAGATTAAAGTGTCAAATCAATTTTGTGCATTCTGTAGGACACGCACGAGATCAAGGCTTGGACCACCATATGATTTTTCACAGTATCCAGAGAACCAGTTCGGTGCATTTTTGTAGCTAATTGGCATTTTCCCTCAGCCTAATGCTGTACTTCTTTTTTTGTGTCGGTGTGGTTTAGGTGGGGATTTTTTTGTATTTAATAATCTCTAATAATATATCCCTGATCAGTGGATAGTCGCCCTTGTATCGGTTTGCAACAAATTTCTTCAGACGGTAAATACTTTTATGTTATTTATTCACATCATATATAAAAATGGATGTAACTTATAATATATATATATATATATTTATATTAAATAAAAAAAATATATTTTTTTTATATAAAACAAAATAAATGTTTTATATTATTTTAAACAAGTCATGACCTGTATAACAATAGTTCAGTTTCAGAAGTTCAGCATTTGCTCGAGTTTCTCGGTTTAAAACGTGAGAGCCCTTTATATTAAAATTTGTTTACCAAAAAAGTACCAGGTTCAGATAGAATGGGTGATTTTTTTCTCCATGATCAAACCGCCAATGTACGTATTGTAAAAACGCTCTAAAACATCTTATCGCCGCTGTTTTCTGTGCAATAGTGATATGAACGATCGCTATCATAACCATTAGCTTTACGCATGTGGCAAAGTTTGTTCTTAGTCTATTGTTGACATGAAGTACTAAACAAGATTTACATGCACGCTATAAGCACGTGCCTACGTCGTGGGTGAGATAAGGCTTGATCGTCTCATCGTTCATTAGCGACATAATTGCACCAGGCCCTGCAGAAATCTTGGCTGCAGCTGCATGTAGCTCCACCACCTCTGCCTATTCTAAACAGAGCTAGCAAATATGTTGAAACTGAGATTGAATTCTGCATATGCGCCGTTAGTCTTTTAAAACTGCCAAACTCCACTTGCTGTATACCAGGTACTCCTTACATCTTGTAATAGGGATAGGTTATGTATGGCCTATGAATGGCCATCAGTAGAGGCATGCTGGTCTTCTTCTCTTGGTGTGGAAAGTACGGTAATTCGGGCCAACAGCGACATAGACGAGAGTTTACGGTTGACAAGTTGTAGCCCACAAACACACATGCAGAGCACTCTAAGGTGTGTCGCGCGCGCTTCGGTGCAAATGTTAACCACCACCCGCAAACAAATTTTGCTAATCTGATAAGGACAAGCTTATACTCATCAAGAGGTGGCTGCTTCGAGGACTGAACAGTCGCCACAGCACAGACACATGCACCTGTATATACATACGAACAGCCACGCAGGCCTGACCCACAATGGAGTTGTATGTGACCACTGCAAATGGATAAGACAGTAGGCGGCGCCCGGTATAGAGACATTTTCCTGCAGAAGCAGTGATTGAATGTCAGTCACTCTTGCTGGCTGGCGAGGCTTTTGCGGCAACGGACCTGTCGCTAATGGAACGTCCATTCCTACGACTATTCCTTTGTTTTTGAACAATCGCTGGCCGGGCAATATCTGCGAGCATACTAGGCTTGGTTAGTTGAGACCACCCTCCGTGCGAGGCTGTAGCAGCAAGAAACAAAGTAGCCGATCATTCCGATAGGTCCGGGCTGTTCCGACCCCGGTATAAAAAGTAGAAATATAAAATATAGAGTAGCAGCATTGTCGGGGCGTATGAAATCCTATCGAATGTATTATAATCAGGAAGTTAGGACTCTTCCAAAGTTCTGCGTGGACCCATTGCACGTTGCGGCTTCTTAGACATTTATCCGAATGCTTCGTACGGGAGTATGCCGTGTACGAATGCGGCTACGCGGCATCATTCGCGTGTGCATTTTCTAATTGGTGTTTAATTTGTGTATAAAAAGGAAGTTGCCTCATGACTATTTTATCGGCTCATTTTGTATGCACATTTGCGTGCGCACCCAGAACGCACGATAGGACATTATGTATGACTGAAAAGTGCAACGCTTGCATAGGAATTTTGTATTTAAGAGTTTATTTAAATTAGTATTTAATTTATATCGATTTTATCTGAAACAAATTGAGTTGTTGATAAAAGCGCTGCTTTCATATATACTTTGTAAAACATATATAATTTGGAAACATTCGGGGTGAGTCTTTGTCTCGGATGTGACCTAGTCTCCCGTAGACGTAGGCCACCCCGTAGACGAATTAGCCCATCACGGGTTATCATGCATCATGAGTGCGGGACGGCGGGGCAGGCATGCCGGTATTCACGACACCTTCGGCCGAGTGCTTCCGTCAAGTCGTTTCCCTTGCATTCTAGAGCCCCGGGCCGCTCCGCCGACGATGGTAAGCGCCCGGATGGGATGACTCTTACTCCCTTCAGTAGGGGCAGGATGATTGTCTGGGATGCCACTGTCACCGACTCATTAGCACCTTCAATGGCCGGTGGCAAGGCGATCTCGTCAGGCCACGCCGGTAATCTAGTCGAAACGAGGAAGCTCGCAAAATACGCCTCAATAGCTTACCGACATGAGTTTCAGCCGCTAGCGTTCGAGACCTTGGGCGCCCCAGGCAGCCACACCTGCAAACTTCTCCACAGAGTCGGCGAGCAGCTGAACCTCGCAACCGGAGACAAGAGATTTGCGGCTTTCTTGAGACAGCGCCTCGACCTCGAAGTCCAACGCGGGAACGCGGCGTCCGTCCGCGGCACGCTGCTGAAGTGTTCCCAACCCATTCTATATGAGATAGAGTAATATTCCCAGTACACACGTTCTCTAAAGACAATTGTCGCTTCATTTGTATTCTTAATAAATGTTTTGGAAACATATATTTTTTCAAACATATATCATTTGAAATTGAGCCTTGTTTGGGTTCAGTGCACATAGAATTCCTCTTTTTTTAATAATACTAGGGTACTGTTATATACTCATCTTATATTGAGATCCCCGTGTTCCCTGTTTCTGTTTTGATTACTTTACTATCTTGATTTTCATTATGTACTAAAAACAAATAAAAACTTAACAATCGAGCTATTACTATTAGCACAGTATAATATATACTTGGACCGCAAATTTTAACAGCAATGCTAATCAAGAACTATTTTGCTTTAAGAAGTATATATGTCGTTAGACCCTTGGAAGCATAATCATTCGGTAGTTCTGTTTCTAATATTTGGCAAATTGAAAAAATTGGAAAAACCGCAAAAATTATGATCCTGCGCGGAGGGTAAGCGCAATCACAATCTAAGATCTCGGGCTCATACTCGACTAGGGGATAACCGGCACTGCTCATATAAGACTCGTGACGGATAAAACTGCAACGACACTTACTCACTGGACTGATGCCCAATACAGAGAGGGAAGGGTCGGAAAAAAACTCCAAACAATGGTCGTAGGCTTCATTGTCCTCTGCGCTGTATCTGTTCGGCAAACAGACCAGTTAATTAATTGCGATTGGTGCGTGAAAACCGCGCGTGCAAACAGACATCAGGATAAGGCACATCAATGTTCCCGGGGAGCTAACTTCTCGCCGTTGCTGGCAGGCCACGGGTGTTTCCTCGAGAACTTATAGAGAATCAAGAAGCTATCTAGTACAACTTGTGTGCGCCTGACTGTACACTGAGTCGGATACGGTGCGTATGTTCAAGCAATGCCTACGAATAGAAGAGAGCTGTTGAGAAAACTTCCGCTGCTTCTTATTGCCTGAGTCCTCGTAATGTATATGGCTCAGAATAAGCACACGGCCCACATTATCAGCATATATTGTAATAAAGGGCATGCCTCTAGATTAATAATAAGGTCTACGTTGAAAGTATATCCCTGCAAGAGTCAATTTTAGCAAAGGCATTGTTGCAGTTTACGCATCTTGTTTGCAGTGGCACGCGGGATCAACCGAGAAGGACCTTCTCAACTGCATTTGGTTCGGTGCAGGTCAGATTAAATTGTCAAATCAATTTTGTGCATTCTGTAGGACACGCAAGAGATCAAGGCTTGGACCACCATATGATTTTTCACAGTATCCAGAGAACCAGTTTGATGCATTTTTTTAGCTAATTGGAATTTTCCCTCAGCCTAATGCTGTACTTCTTGTTTTGTGTCGGTGTGGTTAGGTGCGGATTTTTTTTGTATTTAATAATCTCTAATAATATATCCCTGATCAGTGGATAGTCGCCCTTGCTGGAGGTATCGGTTTGCAACAAATTTCTTCAGATGGTAAATACTTTTATGTTATTTATTCACATCATATATACAAATGGATGTAACTTATAATATATACAGGTAGTTCAATAAGTTCTTAGAATGAAAACCAAGAATTTTCCAAATCATGTTTTTAAATTTATCTTATTCGATATACTCCCCGAGATGCTCAATACACTTTTCCCACCAAGATTTCAGAGCTTTTATACCTCTTAAGTAGAATTCCGCGTCTTTAGACTGAAAATAGGCATTGACAGCAGCCTTAACCTCTTCATTGCTGGAAAAACGCTTTCCACCGAGACTATTCTTCAAATGCCCGAAGAGGAAATAATCAGAGGGGGCCAGGTCTGGAGAATAGGAAGGTTGTTCAATAAGTTCGAACCTCAGTTGGGCCAGTTTTGCCGATGCTTGCCGGGACTTGTGTGCAGGAGCATTGTCCTGGTGAAACAGGACAACCTTCTTCTGCAAAGCGGGCCGTTTCACGATGAGTTCTTGCTAAAGGCAGTCTAACAGTCTTGCCTAATATTCTCCTGTGATCGTTTTACCGCTCTCAAGGTAGTCGACCAGCATTATTCTACGTTGGTCTTAAAAAACTGTAGCCATCACCTTTCCGGTCAATGCCGTTGTCCGCACCCTCTTCGGAGGTCCTTCATCAGGTGCACACCATTGGCAAGATGCTTCTTGGGTCTCGGGAGTGTAGTGATGGACCCAGCTTTCATCGACGGTCATGAATCTGCGTCAAAAATCCGACGGATTGTTCGACATCTTGGCCAAATTTCGCTGTGAAGCAAAAACAGGCGCGTTTTTTTTGGCCTTGGTTGAGCAAATGCGGCAGCCATTTTTCTCTGAGCTCTTTCATCTTCAAGTTTTCGTGCAGGATGAAATGCACACTACCCAAACTGATCCCCAAGGCCTCCGCTATCTCCCTAATGTTCACTCGCTTATCTGCGGCAACGATTTTCCGCACCTTTTCCACGTTTTCCTAATCAGTTGACGTTTTTGGGCGTTTTGAACGTAGTTCATCCCGGTGCTCCTGCGACCTCTTTTTAACTCATTAATCCAGTTGGAAACAGTGGCAAAACATGGCGCAGAGTCACCGTACACCTCGTCTAACTCAGTTTTCACTTGGGTCGCATTCCAACCTTTGAAATAAAATGCTTGATAACCACTCGAAACTCTTTTTTCTCCATTATTTAAAATCACGCCGATACGTTGCACGGGAAAAGCGATCAAACGAAATCGCAACGGCCAATCACCATAATATTTTGACTGCTGGCAGTCGAAAAGTTGCAGTTCCTAATAGCGGTGGAAGCGCGCCAAAATTCGAATTCTAAAAAGCTCATTCTAAAAACTTATTGAACTACCTGTAAATATATATATATTATTTTAAACAAGTCATGACCAGATGCATGTATAACAATAGTTCAGTCTCAGAAGTTCAGCATTTGCTCGATATTCTCGGTTTAAAACGTGAGAGCCCTTTATATTTAAATTTGTTTACCAAAAAAGTACCAGGTTCAGATAGAATGGGTGATTTTTTTCTCCATGATTAAACCGCCAATGTACGTATTGTTAAAACGCTCTATAACCATCTTCTCGCCGCTGTTTTCTGTGCAATAGTGATATGAACGATCGCTATCATAACCATTAGCTTTACGCATGTGGCAAGGTTTGCTCTTAGTCTATTGTTAACATGAAGTACTAAACAAGATTTACATGCACGCTATAAGCACGTGCCGACGTCGTGGGTGAGATAAGGCTTGATCGTCTCATCGTTCATTAGCGACATAATTGCACCAGGCCCTGCAGAAATCTTAGCTGCTGCTGCATGTAGCTCCACCACCTCTGTCTATTCTGAACAGAGCTAGCAAATATGTTGAAACTGAGATTGAATTCTGCATATGCGCCGTTAATCTTTTAAAACTGCCAAACTCCACTTGCTGTTACCAGCTACTCCTTACATATTGTAATAGGGATAGGTTATGTATGGCATATGAATGGCCATCAGTAGAGGCATGCTGGTATTACTCTGATTCATATATATATATATATATATATATATATATATATATACACACAGCCTCGGGGGAAGCAGAGAAATAAACCTGTCGGAGGTCCTAGCTTTAAAACCAAATGTTATTATGCAAATAATAAATCAATCATATATGACTTCAAAGGAAACCAGGCAAATCAATTTGACAGTTTTATGTCAGTCTGATTCGTTAGTACCCAGAATATGCCCAGGGATATATTTGAATATATTATGTCTGCTTCGCGTGCGAGCGGAAACGGGCATTTTTCAGGCGCTACGTACGCACTTTGATTGCTTTATGCACGTCGTTTGTTCGTTAGCTTAAGTCAGATTGTTTTTTCTTTTTTTGGTCATTTTCAGGCTTTGGGGTAGGGCGTTGTTAATTTAACTGTCATCATCGTTGAATTTACTAGACTTATATTTAGAAACGCCTGTGTCACGAAATTTCGTCGATCGTGTTGGCAGCAGACGTCACAGATGCTTTTTTAGACTTGAGAATATATTTGTACAAATGTTTTAAAGATAGCGTAAGCACCAAAAGACGTAGGCCGAGTGGCGCAGGTAAGCCCCAATAACCTTTTTATTTATATGCGGACTATTCGAAGGTACTGCTGCTTTCTGATAGCTCTTATAGATCGTCGCACTTCCAAGTCATTTTGGGGGGTGTTCACCGATCAGGGCTCCCCTTTGCGTTGGCTTTTGTCGTAGGTTCATCTAAGTTCGGGCCTTTCCTTTTTCTTATTCCACGAGATCTGCTGAATTTTCGACGGCTGTAGCGGGCTGCTTCTCTGGTTCATGGAAACTCTTTTCGTAAGGGTGGCTAGTCTGCCTTAATGTCAACTTGTTTCGTGTTCAAGGCTTAGAGTGTCTTCTTCTAACGGCCAGCTAATCCGTACTAGTGGTCTAAGCTTCTCCTCGTTTTTCCCGGTAGCTCATTCCCAACCCATTGTCCGAGCTTCAACCCCCTTGCAGTAAAGGTTCATAGCCAGTACGGCATGTCTTCCATGAGCTCCTATGGATAAATTGCGCCCCCTTATGTTCATTGCCAGTCGCCAGCCACTTGCTGCGTTATTCTAGCCCACTGTATATACTGATCTATTTGTTCGAAACAGCTACGGCATATCAAAATACACGGACACACCGTATAAAAAAGCTCGTCGAACTTAGTACCAACCTAACCTGTATAGTGAATTTGACTAACTTCCTAGTGGCATCAAGGATGCCCTGATGTTGTCTTGTCCGGCTTCCATCCTCTGTTCACCGCAGGAAGGCAATCTGCCTCGTTCCTAAAATGTTCTCTTAATGCAGAGTTATCCCAGCGTTTTCGTCAACACCTCCTGTGACCAAGCGCCATGTGTCTTCTGCGAGTTCGTAAATACAAGCTTAATAAAAAAATGTCTTTGCCTCGAACGGATTTGGGGTAGTCATGAAGCATATATTCAATGCACCGGGGGCCGGACATATCGAAATATCTAGGGTTTTTTCAGCAGTCCTTGTGGCAACGTGACCGCTGTCTATCAGTGATATGGTTTATCATCTATTCTTAATGAGTATCGCTTAAAAATGTTTTGGGGGGTATTGAATGTATTGTTTATTAACCAATATTTGGTTTATGCACATATGTGCTACAGCTCTCCTAAGTAACTTTCATCAGAGATATTGCTTTTGTACACTGTTGTAGATGATACAGATCACATGATTTTCCGCATAGGTTGCATTCACACTCGGTTGATATCTCATGCCACCCATTTCGTATACATATCTTCATATGAAATCCATGCATTGCAAACCCAGTAACGAAGTATCTGTTTCTACAACATGGGCTCTTCCAGTAGTTTGTAGTCATCGCTCTAGTCTCATAAAAACGCTAATCAACATCCACAAATTTATACTCCCATTCGGCAAGATGATTCTCAAAGGCCTCCGTTTTCGGTAAAGCATAACTTGCCCTGAGCTCCTCCACAAAAAGTGGTGTCGAGGCCAACAGATACACAAGCCGATTGCGGCTAGTGCGGTGGACTACTAGCACTCTTTTTATAAAGCTGGCTTTAATTTTGTCAAGTACTTCCAGATTTGCTTTTGATAGGTAGGGCCATATGACCTGTATCCCGTAAGCAGCGGTCGGCGCAATATTTAAATTAAAAAGTTTGAGAGCGACATCTAACGACAACCGATGAGGCTCTGGGATATTATGAAACGATAAAATGCCCTTACGAGCTCTTACCTCGATATGTTTAATACAATTTAAACCCTGCGTTGAAAAGATTACTCCAAGATAAGAAACATGCTGAACAAAATCTATTGATGCTAAGCTCAAGCGAAATTCGTCTTTTTCTGCGATCCTACTTCCGCGGCGAAACTTCATTGCTTTCGTTTTTGCTACGTTTATCACTAGAGCATTTAGGTCAACAAACTTTTGGAGTGAGGCAAGTGATTGCTGCAGATGAAATCGACTCCGGGAGTAGAGGACGAGGTCATCAGCATACATAAGTGTACTAACTTGCGGCTGTCGACGCTGGATTTTGTCCGGGAGATCGCTCACCAATATTGAGAATAATAGCGGGCTAAGATTATCGCCTTGTGCAACTCCTGTAGTCTGAGTAATAGCGGTGTGTTCAGTTACCCCGTCGTCGATGATTACATACCCCTCCTGCAGCATAGCTTGCAATAACTTTAGTATTACCGCTGGAACACCACATAGCGCTAATTTCTCTAGGCTTATTGTTCGTGACGCCGTATCAAAAGCCGCCCTAAAGTCTACGAAAACAGCATTTGTAAATGACGCTTTTCTTTGCTATGCCACGGTACGACGAAGGTGTCAAAGGATCCCCTTTTCCCTTCGGTAACACACTTAGAAGGTGACTTTCCATTCTTCAGGTAAGTGCGATGTCTTCGTGATTTCGTTGAAGAGTGAAGCAAGACAAGGAGCCAGAATAATCGCTGCTGCAGATGTTCATTCCGACTGAGGTCTGGGCCCGCAACCTTTCCTGACGGCGCTTTCATTATCACATCCACAACCTCCGAGATACCGATAGGGTTTACCAGCTCCTGCTTTGGTTGTCCTTTGTCCCTAAACGGAGACGTATATCGGGATGCAACTGGGAATTGTTGATGAGCTGGCAAACATCTGTCGAAAATAACTATACAGCCTCTCAAGTGATACTGGACAGGCTGTTGAGCGGATCTCGTAGCGTAGCCATTTATGTGGATGAAGAAGCTTGTTTTGTGCTTCTATCTCGTGCTCCAGTTTAGCTCTACGCACCGCCTTTTTACAGATCCGACTGGCATTCGTATACAGGAAGGTCATTTCCGGGCGACTTTTTGCCAAGATATACGTCTGAATCATACAGTGTTTCAGAGATCGGCATTCTCGGGTATACCAACAGGGTTTTCGAGGTTTACTCGGCTGGGGACGCACGCTGTGCAGTATGTGTTGCATATACTTCGACATTCAGGGAGTTCGGAACAGGGAGAACATCTGGCGAGAGCTCCAGTAAGCGGGTTGAGCCAATGGCAGCGTTTAACCGTTGCCGCCTTTGGCCTGCTGCCTGATAATGTACCGTAAGCGACATTGCAACAGGAAGATGTCGTCTAGTACCCAAAACAAAAAAGTGTTTAACTGTTTTTGGGGGGTATGCGAAGTTTCGGGGAATGCGTGTCGCTCACTATGCATTTTTTACCAAAAATAAAGTACCCTGGTGTGCCTGAATTTTACACAATTTACACAGCGTGTTGATCATTTTCAGATCTCTCGACTCTTTAGTGCCAAGTTTACCGTAGGCGGGCCCTTCCGCATCTTGCTGATTTCCGTTTTCTCGTGAAACAGCTTAAGACCCTCTAGACCGATCGAACACAGGGAATTACAGCATAATCGACGGCTATTGTAAAAACGAACTGAGCGTCCTTTGCGACTCAGGAGAGCGCGGTGCTGTTAACTACATGGTCCGTCACTGCAGTACCCCCCTCGCAGAGAGAGTTGCATGGAGCCGAGGAGCGCAGCGGAAAAGGATCAGCTTAGCCCTTACACTAATATTGACGATTCCTCTGAAGCCGAGTGCGCATAAGCTGGGCGCACAGAGCACTAGATAGAACGGTTTACTGGAATTGTAAGCCTCGGCTACCCCACGAAGCATACCAGGCGTATTTCCAGGTGCCAATTGTTATAGTAATACAATAATATTTTCTAGGGCTATCGGGTACTCCTTGTTGCTCCTCCAGATCTGTGCCGAACAGAGACCACAGATTGTCTCCCACAACATGTCTGGCGGGAGCTTCATGGGAGTGCACCGGAGCTTAGTTATGACGATCTGGTTTGGGGGGCCCATATGTCACTGCCCACCGCATTTATCAAATTTTCCCATGCCCGTTCTTTACTCTCAGCGATGAGACCTCGGAGCGTTCTTCGGTCAGCCCTGTACTCCGCCAGTTGGAAGTCGGCTTATGGCATTGTATCGCACGGGCCGTAAAAGGACAATGCGCGTTAACCCCATGATAGCGGACAACCCGACAAAATTAGGAAAGAGAGGAAGTACCTTGAGGTGATCGTCAAGATGGAGTCAACTGGAATGGCACATGTAAAATATGTTGCGGGATAAGCCCAGCGAGTTGCTTTAAACTCATCGCAGATTATGAAAAAAGATTTGGGGATTGTCGGGGGAACCAAACGCTTCTAGCTTCGATTGCCAAATAATCGGCTTCTACACAGCGCCTATTTAGGCGGACATGACAAAGAAAACGGTTAAAAATAAAGGCGACACTAAAGTCGACACAACGGACACAAGCAATTAAGGATACCAAGCCTATTGGATGGTCTCGACCGAAGCTCTTTTGGTTCCATCTGTGCTGCTGTCATGACTAGCGAGAGAGAAAGAAGCGAGGAAAGTGTTTTTTTTTAAATATGGATCTTACCAGAGCTAGAAGTGCTCCGGGAGCTGAGCCAAGAGTCTTATATTGGACTTCAGGTATAGTATGACAAAAACACGGGGGATTGACATCCTGTACGACTCATGTTCTGACTGGCCACGGTCAGTTCCAGAGCCATATGCTTAAGATAAAGAAGCCCGCCAGTCATACCTATGTGTCACACTGCGCTGCACTGCGATTCCTTTTGGGAAGCAAGGTGCACGGGCTCTACGGCCGTTATTAGCCCCCCCCCCCCCCCTGTTAGAGCTATGTTTTGCTGACCTCAACAAATACGCGGACCAAGGCGACAAACCAGGACGATACTATTTTGATGCTCAAGACAGCCAAGGATACCTCTCAAGCAGGAGAGGCTCGCGCGGCACCCTGGTTAAGGTGGTCAAGACGAGAAGCAGGTGTTGGTGGATGTAGGACCACACGCTGAAAGTCTCGGCGCTCGACTCAGGAGGGCGTGTACACACTAGTCATGCAGGCTGCTAGCATCATGATTTCCCCGAGACCTTCAAGAACAAAAACAAAAATGAATTGTTTTACCACCTCATTTGTTCTTTACTTTGCCTATACCCCTAGGCAGGACCGTAGCGTCTATCCGTACGAACGAGACCGTCGTCTAGCTATGTATGCATGTGTCCCCATTTATATGTAACATCCCTGTCTGATCAAGACCGTCGTTTCCTCTCTCTCTCTCTCTCTCTCTCTATATATATATATATATATATATATAATGCGCCAGCTAACTTAATAAACTGTGGTCTCTAGTCGAATCGTTATATTTTTGCTATTGGGGCATCTAGAATAACGAAAGGCCAAAGCTGCGCACAGGCCCGTTGCACCCGGGATAATGTCTCAAGTGCCAACAAAATGGCAGTGCGCAGTGATGAAGCTTATAACCAGCCTGGTTATAAGCCTAGCTCAACTACAACCCCAGGCAAACAAATTCAGAGAATTTAAATCTGGGCTGTTTGATGGCTAAAACTGTTTCCGCCAGAACATGTACAAGTTGTCGTCTAACCAGTTTTACACCGAATGGCTCGTGTGGGTGGGAGCGCCGTCTTTCAGTAATGTACAGTTTTTCGTTCAACACGCAGTCAATGCACGGTTTTACAACAGTCAACTTTTCGGACATTCCCAGAATGACGCTCCTGCAGACGCGACGCGATTCCACACTATAGGATTACTAATCGCCCTAGTTCCGGGCCTAGAATATGTGGTTCGGCCATTGTGATTGCATTGAATGTAATCGGTTTGGCCAAACGCGAACAGGGTAAACGCCATTATGTCGTCGGTTGTATTTCGTACAAAACTGGTTAGACGACAATTTGGACATGCTATAGCCAAAGCACTTTTAGTCATCAATTAGTCCAAATTTTCTCTGGATTTAAATCTGGAGGATTTCGAGATGAGGAGAGAGAAAGGATATGAGGAATTGTAGAGCTCGTTAAAACTTTTTCCAATGAAATATGGTCTCTTTCGAGAAGTTTCGGAGCGAGAGTTGTTGCCCAACATATGATCACAAAATGTGCAATTGCAAGACAAACAGTTCTCCTATTTAGGAAACTGATTGTGGCTAAGCTGGTGATTTAGTTCTGTTCTTCAGAAGCCGTTATCACACTCAGCAGGCGCTTGCAACTCTGCAAAAATACGTAAATGCTAAAGGCCTGGTTATAAGTGTGGATAAAACAAAGGCTATTAAATTCAGGGGAGGCGAAAGGCTGGCTATCAATGATGGACTTTATCTTTAAGGAAACCCTGTCGAGTATGTAAAACACGTCACGTACTTCGGCGTCGAATTAACAACCACTAAGTTGTGTTATACGCGACGTGTCAAAGACAGACCCTTACATGTCCGTAAGGGTCTTATCACAGCATTCAAATGCCAGTGCGGCTATCGTTACAAGCAGCCTTGCAGTTATTTGATATAAAAATAGGCCCCACAGCTGGGTATGTATATACAAGAGATTTGGCCGTACCTCAGTCCGGTGAATCTTGCTGATCTTGATAGACTCAAAGCTGCACTCCTCGAACGCACTCTGGGTGTCCACAGGACAAGCCGTAGCCGACGACAACAATGTCTACCTGACGGCTGGAACATCTTCCTTCACAGAGACTTTGCAGTGAAGCTTCAACCTGCCTCACACTGAGGCATTTAAGCAGCACATTCAGAATTGGGAGGCAAAACTGGCCGATGGCCATCCAGCCTACTTTGAGACGCCTGCCCTCACTTCGGACACGTGGAAGGATCTCAATATGGCAAATCGTCATCTTATTCTTCGATTTGCATGGATTTTACGTGATATATATTTGTGTTCGACCTGGCCACCATGAAGCTGACGAATGTACTTGTCAACGTTGCGGTCGAATGCTCCAATCCGGTTTCTGTAAACCCTCAAATATAACAAAATATAATACCCGCTATTTGGTCAAAAACGTAATAATGAATATATTGAAACCAGAGAAAAGATCATATATATATATATAGGATGATCGAAATGTAGAGATACGTTGCGGTTGTCTGAAGAGGAAGTCTACTGCTTAAGCAATATATAGGAGCATGTATATGCCGACGGTACGGGGTAAGATCTTGTTCTGGCCTGGGGGTATTCTGTGTATTGGGTTAGGTGTCCCATAAATGCATGCTTAAACGGCGTCTGTATGTGTTGTCGAACGTATATACAGTGGTCACCGGGAACGGCATTGCTGGGCGTCCACTGGCAACATCCGTGCACTGGCCGACTACAACGGCCTATTGGCGGGCAGCAACCGCACAGAAAGAAAACAGATAGAGCAGGCATGCCTAATGCATGATTAGCTGGTAGGAACCTTTGCCTTAGGCAATACACCACGCGCCGCCGATAAAGCTGTTTAACGGCAGTTATACGTCTTACAAAGTTGCCTCCAACCAACGCCGCTGGAAACCTTTATATATACTGATATGTTATATATATATATACAATATATGTCTGCCTTCCTCCCCCATTTATTTGAAAACAAAAGCTTACTTTGACAATCTTAATTTAACGGTTAACATAGACATTTTTTGGGGAATGCGTGGAGGACAGAAACGCAACGTCTTGTTAAAAAGAAACAGTAAAATTACGCAGAAAAAACAATGAAATGGTTGTTACATTGATGCCAATAATTGCTTTACAAAATGTGCGATTGCGAACGAACGATTTGTTTAACATAGATACACTAGAGCGTTCGAAAAACAAATTTGTTTCGTTTAATTGCTTTTCAACGTTGGCTGTGTCGAAGGCAAATTATCTTATTGAAGAAAGCTTACAAGAATTAGGAACCTATGATGTCTCATTGTTAAGCTTTCGCGTTCAATAGGTCCACAATCCAATTAATCTAGTTAGTCTAATTAATATACCCAGTAGTATTTAGCCGACTGGCGTGCATGGCTGTTGCTCTTAAATTCACCAGGAAAAAAACGCGCAAAAACTCAACTTTCACGCCGGATTAGATTGCCAGGAAACAATTCTTGCATTTAGACTATGCTGATTAAAAAAGTTGCTTTGCCGAGATTCACCAACCTCCTTGCTTTACAGAACATTAATTCGTAGTTAAATCCCGCCCTAAAGCAAATCAATGTGTTCGGACCATTGATGTATATTCTATACACCGATTCACTTAAATATATAGTTCCACGAGGAGTTGAAGCTGAAGTATACGCTGATGATATGAAACTTAACAGTCGATCCCACACTGTAGAGAACGTCTTCAGACGACGTTAGACGCTTTCAATGACTATGCGGACGCCCTTGATTAGGACCTGTCCGTTTATAAATGTGGTGTCCTGCATTTCGGATATGGAAATGCAAGACACCCCTAAAAGATTGGGGGTCAGGAGTTGTGCAAACTTCAAGTTGTAAAGGATCTCGGAGTCCTCACGAGCAACAAATTAAGGTACTCCGAACATGTAACGGATGTTGTCACAAGGGCTTCTCAACGTGCAAATTGGATCTTCCGATCATTTGCTGTTCGCTCTCCTGAGATGTACGCCCAACTTTATACTATATACGTACTGCCACTACTGGCATATGCAGCACCGGCGCGGTTTCCGGGTTTAATTAAGGATAAAGCTTGCCTGGAACGAGTAGAACGGAAATTCACGAAACGGGTTGCATTTCGCTGCCATGTTGACCGATGCCATATCGACATTCCCCACACAATTGACGTAATTAGAAAGCTTGATCAAAGGATGCTGCTCCAGCTGAGACAGAACCCGCGTCTATTCAACAAGATGTTCGTTGAAAAGCTAACGACAACGCGTCAGGCTAGCAACATGGTTCCTGTATTCATCGCACGCAAGCGCTACATCAGCGACCTATACGCATGGAGGATCTCTAAGCATTTTCATGAATGTTAGGGGCCGCCAACACCCTGCACTACATGCAGATTATAGCTAGATATTGATGACGTGATATATATGCATACATGCAAACGTATATTTTCTTTCTACCTTGAATAAAGCGTTTACATTTCTCATCTCTAGAAACACATGTGTCGCCGCATACTTCCAAATCTATGCTTTCAAGATTCACCTCGGTGGCTTGGAGTGCCAATCTGCGTAAATCAAAATGCTTTACTTTTATCTAAAAAAAAATAAACCCTACTGAGCCTTTTTGGATACAGTGTCTGGGGTTTCTACCCGATGGGACGAGAAAAGCCTTAGTGTTTTTAATCCGGTAAGCTAGCGCGCTGTCCTGGTGAAGGAGTCATCGCCTAAGATAGGCTTTAGATCTCGTCTGGGTGAGCGCATCCAAGAGTTTTTCTGCGGTATACCAATCTCTTCTCGTTATACCACCTTCTTTCGGTTCAATCTGACGCCGCAATATCACTCCGGGAGAAGAAAATGGTGATTATCATCTTGCTAGCCGACCGCTGGGGCAAGACCTGACCACTGCAAGCTTGGTACTTAAGTAAAGGATCATAAAAAACGTTGCCACATCTCATCATCTGTGGCGACCTTGTAAAAGAAAAAGGACTGGCTTTCGTAGAATGTATATCAGAAATTCTCGAGCCAAAAAAACCGAGGCTCTTTTTCGCCCTAGGACAATCACGAAGTACCCACCGACCAGTTTTTTTGGTGAGTCTGAGCAAGCATTATCCACAATGGTCGATCGAAGCTCTTAAATACATTGTTGTGCATTTAGTCGTCGCTGGAAGTTGAAAAAAGGAAGGGTCCGCAGCCCGGTTGTAGCACCGACGTGCTCGTGCTCGACATTTTCTCACATGCTTGTTTCTAAGATATTCGACTCGAATGTGCCACCTGCCAATGAATTTGACTTTTAACGTATCACTTTCCACTGTGCGGGAAAAAACAGAGATTTTTTCAAATCACTGCGCATATATGGATTTCCAGGCTATACCACTTAATATATATATATATATTTTTTATGACTGCAATTAATTACACTAGAATGTGACGCTTACAGTTCGTTTTTCTAAGTTTGACACAGTATACGTTTTTGCAATCTAAATGTTACCCCTCCATATGATTGACGATTGATTTAAGAAATATTTTTACTGTTCCTAGATACATGTATTTCAGCCACTTTTATGGACGGTATTTACCGTTCTCCTACCTATAAACTTGCTTGCACATATGGCATGTCTTTATGAAAATAATGAGTAGTTTACGATGTAAACCTTTGGCCCGCGGCATGTTATGCAGGGGTCAGGAAAGAAAATAGTTAAAGCACATCTGGCAGTCTGGGTAGAACGGTACTCTCAAACTCTCTAGTAGTACAGTATGCTCAAACTAGTGATCCTCTAACCTACATAGCCAGATAATCCGTGGCATGACCTCAGTGTAGTGCTGAGCAGCCTTTTGAAAACGGATCTTCGTTTGCTTCGAAGAAAGCGCATTCACGTCTGGAGGTAAGGTGCAGGCCCAGGCCATCACAAGGCGGCGTCGCATGTTTTAACAGAGCGCAGTATTTTGTCATTACAAGAAGAGTGACTAATCATTTGAACTGGATGTGTATACAGTTGCGGTTGCAATACACCAATTTTATCTTGAATCGCAAATACGAGTATGCTTATACGTCCAACTCTAGTTTGTAAAACAGTAACCCTATAAAATTCGCCAGACATATAGGGTATTAATAAACTGTCACATGAATGAATAAATGAACGTTGTCATTGCTATTAATATTCTTGTCGATGTCATCGTTGTTGTTGTTGTTCCTGCTGTTGTTTCATTCTTCTTGTCGTCGTTATATGTGTTGTTGCACATGGCGAGTTGGTGGCCGGTTGAATGAACGCGTGGACGGCCACCTTTATTGAAGTGGCTGCTGGAGTAGACAGGATCAGGCCATTCGTGCTTTGGTCTAAATAAAAGAGAGAAAAAGCAGTGCATATATATATATATATATATATATATATATATATATATATATATATATATATAAGGTGGATTGAAAGACTTTGGTTGGGGCCCAGGAAGGGCGAGAGCACCAGGAAGCGGGGCACGATGTGGTAGTAGTGGTACTGGTGGGAACAGGAGGGGAAAAAGGAGGCGTCGGACCGCCACCACTCCACTGGTCCGGTCGCTTCCAGTCTAGAGCGAGCAGAGAGACGAGGTTCCTTCTCGGGAAGGTTGCTGCGCCGTTGTTTTAGAGCCATCCATCATGATCGAAGCGCTCGCTCGTTCGTTCGCTGGACTCCGGCTGACTGGCAATGCCAACAACAGAGCTCCAGTGGCCGCTGTAGCAGCAGCAGTAGGGAGGCTGGTGGGCCGCCGCCGATAGGATGACGAAGGGAACCAGCAACGTCACGTTGAACGAGGGAATCCGGGAGGCGTCAGACGGGAACAGGGGGAAAAGTGAGCAAAGCGAACGAGAAGCAACGAACACTGCCTGTCTAGGTGCACCCCCCCCCCCGCCCCCCCGCCGCCCCACTAGCCCGGCCTCCGTTTGGTTTCCAGCCGTGGTGGAGGTTGTGGGTTTACTCTCGACTGTTGGCCGCCTCACGCCCGCGCCATGATTGGTGCTTCATGCTGCCGCTACCCCCGCCACTATGACTTCGGCTCCTACCGTGCCATTCTTAGCTACTACGCCTGCTACTGCTGCTGCTGTTACTACGTGACTTTATAAACAAAGGAGGAAAATTGTTCCGGGCCCAATTCCCATGTTCTGCTTGTACTACTGTCTGGAGAAAACTAAACGGACGAGGAATACTGTAGAATACTTTGTGGTTTGTTTCGTTATTGACTTATATATATATATATATATATATATATATATATATATATATATATATATATATATATATATATATATATATATATATGTATATATATATATATATATATGTATATACAGGGTATTACAGGAATATTTGATCAACGATATATGGAATTGTAGAGCTCGTTAAGGCAAATATTTTTTCCAATGGAACATGGTCTCTAAGAGGCCCTGTTTCGGAATGAGAGATAAATTACTACAATTTGTGACATTGGTGTTTTTGCCCGACGTAAGAGCATAGAATGTGCTGTTGGAAGACAACCAGGTTTCCTAGACAGAAGCTAAACACACCGCCGTGTTCTGCTTCTGTCAAAGAACTTATAAGGCCGGTCAGAAGATGCTACATGGTCGCTTAGAAGAGAATTCGCCAAAATGAAGTTATTTTATTAACCTTCACGCCCAATACCTCAAAATCATTACCCTACGACCACTTACAGCGCTCTAAACTAACATATTCAGGCAAATGCGCATTTCATGACGATCATTTTGGTACCAAACTTATGGCAATGCGAGCTGTGGTTGCAAAGTAATGACGATTTTTTGGTGGGATGTCCAGATTAAGTGCATGTAAAATGACGCGCTGCGGCTGTCGCGCGACACGTCGGCGGTAGTGAACGTCGCCACACAGTCATTTTACATGCACGTAATCTGGACATCCCACCAAAAAATCGTAATTACTCCGCAATCACAGCTCGCATTGCCATAAGTTTGGTACCAAAATGATCATCATAAAATGCGCATTTGCCTGAATATGGTAGTTTAGAGCGCTGTAAGTGGTCGTAAGGTAATGATTTTGAGGTATTAAGCGTGAAGGTTAATAAAATAACTTCATTTTGGCGAATTATCTTCTAAGCGACCATGTAGCATCTTCTCGAGTTCTTCGAAGCGACCATGTAGAATTTTCTCACGAACACGGCGATGTGTTTAGCTTCTGTCTAGTAAACCTGGTTGTCTCGCAACAGCACATTCTATGCTCCTATGTCGGGCAAAAACACCAATGTCACAAATTGTAGTAATTTATCTCTCATTCCGAAACAGGGCCTCTTAGAGACCATGTTCCATTGGAAAAAATATTTGCCTTAACGAGCTCTACAATTCCATATATCGCTGATCAAATATTCCTGTAATACCCTGCATATATATATATATATATATATATATATATATATATATATATATATAATATATATATATATATATATAATATATATATATATATATATATATATATATCATACGCTCTCGAACATTGTTCGAGAGCAATATAACAAACCGTAGAGCTCAATAAAGCAAATATTTTTTCCAACCCTATGATGGGTATATAATATTTTTCCAACCCTAAAATGGGTTTTCCAATTTTTCTCAATAAAGCAAATATTTTTTCCAACCGTATGGTGATACGATCTGTGGTTGCGTAGCAATTATAAAATTTTAGAAGGCATGTCGAGATTGAGTGCATGCGTAAATGACCTACTTCGTCAGATGAATCACTCGTCATAGCTCTAGAAGCGCACACCACTAGTTACGATTTTAAAGTAATTGCTTAAATATAATAAGTGTCGGCGAACCATTCGGATAACTGGATGCATTTGGAGCAATACTGTAAGGTATATATAAATATATATCTTTAGCACCTTCAATGGTCAGTCACGGCGCTACCCAGGCTGGTTATGCTGTTTCGCATGCGGAAAGAAATAAGTGTCGGAAGTATGCACATATTGGAAACTCTATGGACTTTCGACCTTTTGCCTTTGAGACCTTAGGGGGCCCAGGTAAAATTACTGAGGGAGTTATTACTAAGATATGCAAGTGTCTCAGATTGGCTACGGGGGACCCACGCGCTGGTGATTTTTTTCGGCAAAGGCTATCATTGGATATACAACGTGGAAACGCCACGGCGGTGCTTGGCACCTTGTCCAGATAGATGGTCTACACCAGGCCTGGACCTAGGGCTGATGTAGTTTGTCGTCACGTTCGCTAGGGGACAATTGTTAACCCCGTTACAAGTTAAATTTATATATATATATATATATATATATAAGGTGTCAGGAAAAGTTTTGAAAATCAATATAAGCAATCTGTCTGTGACATTGGTGTTGTTGCCCAACATAGGAGCAAAAATATGCCATTACGAGAAAACTAGTTCTCCTAAACATAAACTAATCACATTGTCGTGTTTGTGAGAAACGTTTGTTTCGCATCGTCTGAAGAACATATAACGCGGGCTAGAAGGTGAGATATGGTCATTGGAAGAAATATTTTATTTAGCGTGCTCTATAATTCCCTATATCGCTCGATTGGGAAAAAGTCCGGTCACCTTGTACAAGTGTGTATATTATGCAGTGTTTAAAGAAGGGAAGTGCTTTTATGCACATTCAATGTTATTAAATGTAGCGTGGGACTTGGGACTGGAACAGTGTTTTGCCACATTTAATAACCCGCACTACAACCCGCCTCAATAGGCCCAACTTACAGGGCATATATATATCTACACATTGTCAGGGTTAATCACTATGCTTTGGTAGTATAGTGCAATCGTTCATATACATTTCTGTAGGCTAGCAATATCGATGTTTTAGACAGTAGTGACGATGTTTCGATAAACGAGCAGTTGGGTATGTGGTGACGTCCGATATTGCACTCTCCACGATAATTACATACGCACTCGTCAATTTAATAACAATCTCCTCTCAAGCATATGAGGTAGTGGTAAGCATGCCATGTTTATATATATATATATATATATATAAAATATTGTGATGATTTATTAATCACACTCAGCAGTGCTCGCCTTAGTATATATATATATATATATATATATATATTTATATATATATATATATATATATATATATATATATATATATATATATATATATATATACAAATTCTTCCCTTTAAATTGGGATACAACAATGTTGCTGTCTTCTGAGCTCTCTCGTTCAAAACAGATATGTCAATGAAACTGTTTGCACGTGTCGGTAGGGGCATCCCGTATAGACGTGTTTATTCGATGTAACCTCCATTCACTTCGACCACTGCTTTGATTTGGAGCCCAACTCGCTCGAAGAGACCCGTTTTAAAATATGCTTATTAGTATCCATGGATGCCTGCTTAGTGGACACAGTGATGCTGCAAGCCGATGCTGGCATGTTGATACCTGGTTGAATCTGCATAGCTCCACCTGTCCTGCAGAGCTTTGGAGAGCTGCTGTTGTCTCTGTAGTTGTGGTTTCTGGTGCTGTTGTTGTTGCTGCTGTTGTTGTTGCTGTTGTTGTTGTTTCTGTTGTTGTTGCTGTGTTACATATTACTTGTTTTATGATCAATATATTGATTAAGGTTGTATGGTTGTCGCTTGCAAATGATCTCTGTCGTCGTCGGTAGACCTCAGCATAACTGAGCCTCTATCGGCTGCCTACAAGACTCCACGTGAGCAACCGCATGTAGAGAGAACGCGAGAGAGCAGATACTACCGAGGTGAATGCAAATGTAGAGATATTGTGAACGTTTTCAGGAGTCTACAGAGACTTTAATCAAGTAGACAGGCTTTCAGAGCTGTTCCATTGGGATTCGACACACACACATATATACAAGTACACAACCGGATATAACTCGCTCTCGCGGTCTAAGAAAAAGATGCGCCTATTTATGCATGAACTATTTGAACATCAATGTATTACATGTGACGGTACTATATAAGATCGAAACATAGTATTATATATTCGGTACTTTATAATACTGAAACATAGTATTATGTACTTTATAATACATAAACATAGTAGTAAACGGCAAAATTATATCAGATTTACTCTCATGTATTACAGTTGCATGTGTGTACAGGCCAATCAAAGTTTCCTCTTTCTTCTTCGTCAGTACGCTAACTTGGCTACAGTACAGCTCACCAGGGTGTCTAAAACTGCCGCGGCGTTGTCTTGTCGGACGCCGCCGAATGAGAGCCTTTGTCGTCGGTTGGTAGTCCGCAGGTGTCTCTTCCCCTGTGGCGAAGGTGAGTGCCCTTTGTTGAGGTACCTTAATCAAATTCGGGGCAATAGGCCCCGGGCCTCTCAGCGTTTCGACTGCTCATAGGCAGACATCGTTCGCGTACCTGGATGCGCATAGATAGACGCGTATTTCCGACGCTTGCCAGCTTTGGCGAGCCTGACTGAATCTTATACTATATTAAAACTCCTCGTGCGACACTCTGTCGATGAAAACGATGCATATTGCATAAAAAATGCAACGGAATGTATCGCTTTTATTTTTGCAAAAGGCGATCAAGGCAGCTAGCTATTACAGCATTCTCGAGGCTCCCGAAATTGTCTTGTCTTAAACATTTCTGAAGTACGCAGAACAACTGATAATCTGCACAAGTTAAGTCAGCACTATTCGGTTGTTGCGCTGAAATATCGAATAGTCAGTGCATCGCAGTCTTATTTACGAAAGCATACGTTTGTAACGGTGTTGAACTTAAATCCTCACTTCGACCACGCGACCTGCGCTAGCTGGTTAGTTGTTGCAGATGATTCATATCATATCGCCAATAAGCAAGTATTTTACAAAAGAATAATTTTTGTCCTTTTTTGGAAACAAAAGGTGCGGGCGGTATATATCGCTGTGTATAAAAGTCTACGAGATATAATCTTTTATCTGTAGGCATCACAGAAGGACAAGTCGTCGATGTGGTCGATCTATCATATTAATTTATCCAGTATGAAAGCAGTCGGACTACATTGCAGATTGATTGCACAAGAAGTTTCATGGCCAGTAGACCAGCACACGTGGCGGTGTGGTCTAGGGGACTCGTGCGCCAGTCATGGCTGTCATCGACCGGAGTACCGCCGGTTTGATTTCCGATGTTAATCGAATTTTCTTTGAGCTACACTCTTTGAACATAGATGGTAAACCATAAACCGCTGAAAGTCAGCGGCCATGTTAGTAAGGACTATTGAGGCAACCCTAGATATCTCAACATGTCCGGCCCTCGGTGCATGGAAGATAAGCCGCACGACAATTCCAAGCCCGTAGAGGACGGCGTATGATACATAATTAAAAGACCAACACAGATTCTCGCCGCGCCGATGTATTTAGTTCTTCAAAGGAAATCGAAGCACGTTCAGTGGCGAGGCACATTTAGTAACTTCGCTGACGACATCAGAAGCAGACACCGCTTGTTGAAGAAGCTTCTACGTGGTGTGGACACCTGCCAAACAATAGCTATGCCCTGAACAACGCAGTTTTGCGTTAACTGTTGAGCAGTTATTGTTGTTGTTATTGCCCCGTGGTCTATATTATCAATGCAAGAACATATCAATAATTGTAGTAGAGCAATACGGCAATAAAATAATGACAATCGCTTTTGTTATTATTATTATTATTATTATTATTATTATTATTATTATTATTATTATTATTATTATTATTATTATTATTATTATTATTATTATTATTTTATTATTATTATTATTATTATTATTATTATTATTATTATTATTATTATTATTATTTTTATTATTATTATTATTATTGTCATCGCGTTGTCATACTAAACCATACACCTAGCGAAATAACGATTGTGCTTCGTTCTGTCGTACATAAACTGCGTAGGATGGCGAACAGTCGTCCCTTTTTGTGTCTCGAGCTGCAATCGGGCACGCTTGCACCAAACAGTTATTACGATACTGAAATAGTTTCGGTTTGCGTTTAGAGTCTGACTCAATGCCACTGCTCCTGTTCGTTGTCGTCGTAGTTATTTTTTGTTGACTCGGCTAGATCATCAGCGATACGAGTGAATCACCTCTGTCTTTTTCCGTTTGCGCCGCTAACCTCTCGCGGTCCACATATCGTCGTCGGCCATTGAGCGAGCTTGCACAGGACGAAAATCCCCGGCTTCTGCTTCATCGGTGCCGCTCGGACTAAGCGGTTTCGATGCCAAAAGTGCCATCGTCTAAGACATTGGGGTGTTCTAGAATTAAAACCATTTTTAAGGAGGTTGTTTTTAATTCTAGACTATCCTCCGTCCCCTACGGGCTTGGAACTCAACCTGAGGTATATCTTCAATGCACCGAGAGCCGGACATGTTAAGATATCTAGGGTTTACCTAACAGTCCTTGTGGCAGCATGGCCGCTGACCCTCAGCGGTATGGTTATTCATCGAATCTCAATGAGGATTGCTCAAAGAAAGTTCGATCAACAACAGGGATCGAACCGGGGACCGGTAGATGACAACCATGACTAACGCACTAATCCCCTAGACCACGCCGCCACATTGGGGTGTTCTGGGCTTGCTCAACAGTTAGTCGTTACTTTCGGTGCGAAGTTTACGGCCAATGGTTTCGTCTACACCTTGTCTGGCCTCCGACTTCCAATGTGGCATCTTTTGCGGCTTATCCACCTCGTATTGACATTTGAGCACGTTCGAAGTCAGGCCAATAGACAAACCGCACATGGCATCGTTGGTCTAGACTGGCCTCGGCTTTCGGGGGCAACGACCAAACATCTAGTGTAGATCTCGAGTGTCCGCCGCTTCACCATCGCTGCCCTGAGTGACGTGCTCAGAAAGCGTCTCTTATATAGGAGACGAAATGCTCTACAAGCAGACACGTGCGCGGAAAGTATTTCCTGGTGGGCCTACCATAAGTACGGTATATATAGTAACTTTTGCCATAGATACATATTGACTCATATACCTACGTGACCCAATTACCACAACCTCCGCATAATTAATAATCTCATGCATCTGGGCACGGCGTCATACGACACGTAAAGAAATGCGAAAAACGAGCATGTAAACTCAGAAACAGATTTTTTTGAACAGTTAAACTACGTGTATGTATATGTGTATGTGCTAATTTACATAAGATATAAATGCGTAAAGTGGGTCGATCACGAATAGCGCGAGCGAATAACGATCTATTTATCACCATTGATTTATCACCGCGGTGATAAACTCTAATACAGATTTGTTCGTATAATGATTCTGCAAAAAAATTTTGTAGATAACCAACGAGATGGATTGGTAACCACGCGCAGTAATACGACAAAGGCCAGAGCCTGTAACAGAATGCAAACATTAAGTCCTTAGAAGCCGTCATTGTATGTCTATCGAAAGGGTTAATTATGTAACTACGATCAAAATTCTTCATAAATCATAATTTAGCCTAGTAATTTAACGTCCTTTACAGTTGAAGCGAAAAAACGCGTGGTTTCCGAGCCGCCGACACGCCAGCTTAATCGCATAGAGTATCCGACAGTGTTAAAGACGCATGCCATATTTTAAAACCTAGGCATAAAAATTAGTGGTATTGTTTGTTAAAGTACCGATCCTTATGCTCACACATGCATCCACTGCGGTCCCTTTCGGCCCGTTCTCCGTCTAGTTTTCGGCCGGTTCTCCGCAGAGCAGGAAGCCCAGCGTGCCGATACAAAAGCATCGGTCATATCCGTTTTGCACCACTGCCGCAAGCTCCCGGGGAGACCTTTCGACATCGCTCCGGGGCATTGCCAGGGTTTCCATTCCAAACGGTGAGTAACACGTGATGTGCCTACAGTGTAGCGTAGTGACACAACATACGTTGTTCAGGTGCCGTATGGACATGTTTTAAGCGGGCAGGGTGGTACTACCATTATTAATACTTGCTGGTTAGAGTGTCACCAAAGCCATAAATAATAATAATAGTGATAATAATAATAATAATAATAATAATAATAATAATAATATAATAATAATAATAATAATAATAATAATAATAATAATAATAATAATAATAATAATAATAATAATTGCAACCCCTACAGTTGCCGCGCATGTGATACCACAGTAACTGAGGATGGACTTCACCCTCTTAGCTGCATCAAAACCATGGTAGAGTTTCTACACACGCTGAAATCAATGCAATTATAAGAAAAGCCTTACGCGGAGCTGGTATACCAAGCACGCTCGAGCCCAGATTAGGACTTCATGACGACAAAAGACCTGACGGTGTAACAATATCGCTACGGGCTAACGGCAGATGCTTGGTATGGGATGCTACAGTGACCTGTACAGTGGCTCCCTCATATATACGCCACAGTCCACTAGAAGCGGGATGGGTTGCCGAGCGCGCAGATAATGGGAAAAAACGCAAGTACCAAGAACTGGAGACAAGTTACATCGTAGTGCCAATATCGATGGAAACAATGGACCCGGTAAGCAAGGGAACCACGAGATTCATCAGTGAGCTAGGCCAACGGGTTACAGATCTCACAGGGAATTGGCGCGAAGGCGAGTTTCTACGACAACTGCTGTCGCTTGCAGTGTGCCGTGGGAACGCCGGCTGTATTGTCGGTTCCATGGAATAATATTTAGAAGCTAGGAGAAGACAAGGAATACACGTTCACACCTCACAATTGTAACATTTAAACAATATTAATAAATAATAATAATAATAATAATAATAATAATAATAATAATAATAATAATAATATATTATTATTATTATTTAGACGACAGTTTAATTACAGACCTACATATTTGCTGCATTAATAGAGGCTCCTATATATATAAATATATATATAGTCGCCAATAGATTAAATTTGCATGTTGTTACTGAAATTCAAGACTAGCACTACCTTCTAAAAAAGAAAGGCTATATATATTTATATAGACAACGAGTGGTACGCCGTGAGCCAGGCAACAATCGCTTTCTCCTAATTCGAGACATAACCACAGCCTACACGTAAACTTCTGCCAAGCGGCTTCTCACCACATGCCCGGACGTCGGCTGGCCTGCTGTACCTTTAGCGGGCTTTAGCGAGCTAAACAGACCTCTCTGTCTTCCTCCTTTCGAAGCCACGCACAGCGTTCACCACACCATGACTGCAGCACTCTTGTCATCGTCTCATGTTGTTGTTGTTGTTGCTACGGCTGTTGTTCTCGTCGTCGTTGTTGTTGCTACGGCTGTTGTTCTCGTCGTCGTTGTTGTTGGTGCTGCTATGGTCTATTGTTGATGTTGTTGTTGTTGTTGTTGCTATAGCTATTGTTGCTGTTGTTAGTGTTGTGTTGATGGTGCTGTCCAGGTCGCTTTCTCTAACGCCGCCGCCGCCGCTCGTCTGCTGATTGCTTTGCTTCCTTGTTGACTACAGCTGGCGGCGGCGGCGGCGGAATCCCCGCCAACATGTTGTCTGTTGCCGACGTCCGCCCCCAACACTCGAAGACATAGGCCAGATACGCCAACGTGACGCCGGTAAAGGTGGTGCTACTATAAAGGGGTGCTACGGCAACGAAGTACGGCAGTCGTCGGTGTTCGCGGACCTTTGACAGCCTCGACGGTCACCACTGCTGTTACTGCTACTGCTGCTACTGATGCCGCCGCTCGTGCTGCTTCGACCACTAGACGATAACCACTACTTTGATTATACCATCATTACCACGACTACGATTATAGCGACGATCATGATGATGATGAAGATAATGATGGTGATGATTATAACCAGAAGGAAGGCATGCTTCTTCGTCGGAGCTGCCTCTCATTGACGAGCAACCCACTGAAGACTCCCCCAGTCTGCCTGCCAGCTATCCAGCCAGCCATGCTATCCACCAAGGCACTTCAAGCAAGTCAGACTGGCCAAAGACGATGAGAAACAGGGCGGCAGTGGCAGCAGCAACAGCAGCAACAGCTTTCGTTCGTCGGTCGCTACCGCGTACTCTCACCTGAGTTGTGGCCGACAGGAAAACTCGCACGTTGCAATTTCCATCGCGGCATTTGGGCTTTTGCCGATTATTATTATCACGATGTTAATGGTGGTGGTGGTGGTGGTGGGTGGTGATGATGATGATGATGATGATGAAGCCGGTGAAGAAAATCTGACGGCACAAGGAAAGTAGTGGGCCGCGGGAAAGTAGCTCCCGGGGGGTCTCTCCTCTCTATCTCTCTCTCTCTGTATCTTTCACGCTAGTCCTCTCCCCTTCCTCGCTTCGCACTCTTTCTCTTTCTCCCGTCAAGCACTTCAGCGGCATGACTGGCTGACTGGCTGAAGGCGTCAATCTCTTCCCGCTCCCCGCTTGATCCGGGTGACTGACCTCAACGATCGTCGCCTGTACGAAACGAAGCGACCGAAGGTGACCTTGACAAACATCTGTGGCGGCAAAAGAAAAGTTTTTCTTCTCGTTGAGTTCGCACGATCACGCATGCTTCAACAGCGTGGCGGGCGGCGGTGGCCACGTAAGATTCGAGCCTTGTGTCGTCATCGTTGCCGTCGTTGTCGTGGTCGTGGTCGTCGATGTCTTCGCCTTTCTCCTATGCTAAACTCAGATGTTCGTTAGTCGTGACCCAACGATGCGATTCACTCGGAAAGACTAAGAAACATGTTGAGGAAAGGGGTTCGAATGACGGGTTTTGTGGGCCCGCCCCGTATGTTGATACTCAGTTCAGTGGAGCAAATATATGATCACCGATAAACTCAGTCTTGCCTTGACGTTCAGTCTGCTGCTGCTGCTACATACATCTGACACTGGACAAGCATCTCCAGAGCAACAGCTGCCAGCTGTTTGATGGACTCGGTATAACTTAGCATCATGCATGCAAAACGCTACAGAACGCGCTATAATAAGCCTATATGAGCACACTGTGCTGACCAAAAAACTGCTGTGCAGGAAAATCATTGAAGTATTTATGCATTTACTTATTTCCAGCATATGTTCTACAAACAGCCATATCTCAGTGCCACTATTTGCTTAAACTAAGACACGTACTACTGTCACTGCATTAGTGGCGCTATTTTTAGGTGTCGGCAGAGCACTGTAGCAATATCTCATCATGCTCTATTAAAAAAACGTTCATCGAAGCCTAAAAAGAAAAATGCTTAGTATTGGAAATTGCGCATACAACTCGTGAGGATAATATATAATTTTTATTGGAAATTCCGACATTAACAAATGTTCGAGCCGCATTTCTCCCAGGAAGAATAAATGATGTCCTCAGACAATAATGTTTTCAAACGTTACTACTATATATAAAAAAAATTGAAACTCCTGCTAACAGCAAACTAAGCTCACAGCAACTAGCATTCAACATATTTTCTATGTAGCAACATCCCATATTTTGCGGTTTATTTTTCTAAACCTTTAGGTAAATGCCCAAGATTTCTGTTTACATCTAGGCTGACTTCCCCATTGTACGAGTTTTTATTTTTTTAACTAGAATACATTCTGTTACCTGCAGCGTTTAGTAAACATCGCTTCAAAGGGCATGCGTTGCGTCGGGATCGCACCCCAACTGTTCCCGTCACGGTCATTGAGCATACGCTGCACCCCGATGTGATCCAGATTCACATGCCTATATATATGTATACAGTCGTCGTCTGTTCACCGTTCGATTGGCACGCTGTAAGCGGGCTCCGTGCAGTTTCGACATTTTTGGCCGTCCTTGGCCTATCTGAGCCTCTACTTTGGTGTGGTAGAGCTCTCGAGCTTCTGTGCCCCCATTGTGTGTATCCCCCAATGTGTTATCTCTCGTTCTGTGCTTCAGAAAAATTCTTTCTAGTAGAATAAAGTATAATTTTCGGGCTGACCCTCAGTAAAAATTTAACGTCCACGGAACTGTTTTTCACATTGCTTCATAGACGGACCCCCATAAATAAAAACGTGCAACAGTGGGGCTCGAACCCGCGCACCTATGTGCCTTCTCCTAGTGGAAGGAGGAGGGCCGAAATGTCTTGTTTCGGAGTAAGCGTGATATGACCAACATATATTATGCTCATGTTGATAATCGCATTTTTTCGTCTGCTAGCGGTTGCCGAAAGTAGTCACTTGCGGATCGAGATTTGGAAAATTGTGTTTTTTCATTTATAATATAATTTTATATTACTATTTTTTTATGTAAGCTATGGCGCTGTGTTAAGTGAGGAGGTGAACTCTTCTACAGTCGCAGTGTACTTTGAGTGCGCCCATAGGTAATCTCCCTACTTTCGGATACCGACATTTCCACATCAGTTGACCTGGCAACATCCCATTAGCTGCTACATGGTGGTAAGGCGTGATTGACATTCTAAGCCCGACACCGGCTGCCGATTCCATAGGTCGAGGAGGACGTTGTTGCCGATGACAACCCCATGGACGATGATGACTACCCCATGGATAATGATCACGATCCCATGGATGAGGTTGTTGATGCCGATGCGCCGCCTGCTGCCAGTGGAGCCGGCGCCAAGTGGGCAGAGGACGGTGGAACCATCATTTTGAGAAATTACAAAGTGGCGGTGAAGGATGTTCTCTCGATGACACAAGGTGACAAAAGCTGGAATAAAGACGGATCAAGGGGGATAAATTGCTGTAAATCCGGCTGCAATAAAAACGAGCGTTCCAACAACCAAGGACAAGGTCCGCCAAGGTTATCATTTTTGCCGCACATAATAACTTGTTGGAGTCGAACTTAAATGCTGTATGCGACGATGTCGCAAAACATATTAACACATTTCTTGAGCAGGAGAGCTCATCATTGTTGCGGACGACACTGAAGACCGCGAGACTTTGCTAGGTTTGCAGACACTGAGCGGGGGGTGCCCGTAAGCGCCAGAGCTAGTGTCTCGAGATCGACAGTTAAAGGCAACATATATGCGGGGAACGTCCCACTATAAATGGGGCAACAATTGCAAGTCCCTTAGGATCGCTCGGCGTTACCAAGGCTATTCGTGTTCGGTCCAAAAACATCAGAACCGGGCTCGTTAGGGCGACGGACAGTGTCATCCGGACTTTTTTGAGCAACCATTTTCCGATGGCAAGGTTTGCTTGGATCTCAAATCTATAGCGTTTCTCTCTGCCGGGAAGCTCTCCAGTATTATCGCTGTTACAGTGTAGAGCCCATAGCGCTTGACTGTCTTCATTTGAAGGCCCTTCGCTTAAATTGGATGAAGCTCCTTATTAGATCTGCTAAACGCGTAATTCAGCAAAACCTGCATACAGCACCAGTCAAGCTCTGTGTGCCAATTGTAGAAATTCGACCATCGAGTCATTTAGCAAACTCAATTTCGCTACGATCGTACAAAATGAGATCGGCTGGTGACGCCGCAAACAGGCGTGTCACCAGCCGAAGTCAAAATTAGACCTGCAGTATTAGACCTTTCGGCTATCTCGAATGACATGGCACCTAGCCATAGCATAGAGTCAGTGATCATGGCGGTATTCGCAAAGGTGAGTCCATAAATTAATGACGCAATAATGGTGCATTATGAGGGGGATCATCGAAAAAGTCGTGGCATGTGTTCTTTCGGGGCCACTGGCACACAGAACACACAGAATAAAGCTAGCTTCGTTGTTTTCTGCGAAGCCTCAGAGCCCCAGTTTCCGCCAACAATTAGAGTGAGCTACTAAGGCTGTACGTACTCAGCGCGAGTCCGCATGTCCGCTACACGCAGTACGAGTCCACGCACTGCCTTGTCTGGAGAACCTGAGGGAATAAGCTCGCATGCATCGATGTCATGTTGAATGATCAATCAGATATACGCAGGCACTGGCTCGCTTCCTTCGACCAGCCGCAACCAACAGCTCTCACAGACGCCACATTGGAAAGTCGTTCACATAGCTTAGTACGTGTTGCAGCGTAGTACGCGTTGCAGGTTCAACACGGAAATGCAGTGGCGGTAGTGGGGTCGCCTCCATCACCCGATGAAGGACTGCCAGAAATGACGTAGCAGTAATATTTAATAATTGACTATTGACGCATGAAATGTCAAATAAACTAGTCGAACTCTCGTCCTCAAGTACGGTCCTCTGGTTGGATTTGACTTCACGGCAGGCACACTTGTTCGGGCAAACGGTGAAAATACTAGACATACCGTGCTTCGTTTTTGCTTCGTCTGATAGGTATTAATGTTGGCTACAAAAAGTCAAGTAGTCACCTTGAGAAAAGCTTGAAAGCACTGCAGTTTTAGGATATGCAGCTGTATAACATTCACGGCTAATAACTTGGAAATTTTGCATTACGGTTAACGTCCACAGAAACACCACAATAATCTATACTATACTATTCTCGTACTATACGGATGACTGTTTGATTTTTAGTATGATTACTGTCGGCCGTTTTCCTTCGTCCGCAATGTCGGACTTCCATATGGCCCCATGTCGACAGACCTCTTTACAGTTTGTATCTGGCGAGCGCTAGTGTTTCTCCTTTATTAACACGGGGTCGTATGGGAATCGGACATCGGACCGAGGGAAGGACAATTGGGGTAATCATATTACACACAAATCGAACTATCATCATTATGGTACCATATCTATCTCTGTAACGTGTGCTTGTGGTCGCTCTATGGTCGTTGACTAAAATACTAGGTTTTCAAATTCTTGAACATGAAAATCAGATAGTTAAAAAGTGTATATCCCAGGAAACTACGGTTGGCCTTCTTGTAGCCAGCATGAAGTATATTTCATCACAAAGCAGAACGTCACTGCTTGACGCGGGATGACTGCTTTATCGACCAAACAACTCCTTTACTTGCGATGGTGCCTTTTGTAAGGGTTATTTGAACAAGCCCTACCACCCTTTAAAATGTGAGCACTTAGGAACACGTTGTATTATATATATATATATATATATATATATATATATATATTCACGTTTAGCAACTCGACTGCACTTAAGTTGAAGGCTCTTCGATAGGTTTTTTCTCACTTTGACTACTTATGAGAAGGGGCGCTCGTACACACTTAGACCGTCGATCCTTTTGAAGCAGCGCTGCAGTCGTAAGCGGGCCCGCTGATAACACGGTGTCCTTTCCTTCTACGGAGCCTGGCCCAGCATACTCCTGCCGCTACTTCCGCCTGCCGGCCGGCCTGCCTTGTAATATTACCCCCGACAGGATAGGCTAAAGTTATTGCAACGAAATACGCCTCGCTCTGTCGCTCTCTGGGCCGCACTCAAGGCAGGAACTTGAACATTGGACAGACTTTGTGCCCATTGGCTAACGCCGATACGACAGCTGATTGTCGTACGTGACGCTGACGGGGGGGTCAGAAAGCGGCGCAAGAGAGAGAGAGAGAGAGAGGACACACGCACTCTATTGGGCACTCTAATAATATAGGGGCGACGATCGCGCGGTGTCCGGCGTAACCGTTTTAAAATCAGAGTTCGACGATCGGACATCGGCGTAGCTGTTACAGGGAAAGTGTTGCAAACGAACTTTTAAAAGTCATTAATCAACGTAGCGCCTATATCGATTTTATCGGTCCTGACGGTGACTTATGCAAATCGGCCTTCTACCTTAATATACCGCTCGTTTTCCAGCTCCCCCATATATATATATATATATATATATATATATATATATATATATATATATATATATATGATTTTTCTCGTACCACCCCTTTTCCAAATTAATTTTCCCGTTCTCTATATAATAATGTGTTACCAAAGAAAAGTTTGAGCCAAAAATGGACATCGTTCAGGGTGTCCAAGAGGAAAAGAACTTAAATTCTGGATAAAATACTAGAAATGTTTTCTAATTAATACTAAAGTTTGGATTTAATTAAAAAGTAGACATGTGCTAATTATCTACAAAGCAGCACACCTGTAAAATGCCTTCCTTAGCTTTGCTGGCAAGTGTACGCTCTTTAACATAATTTTAAATCGCAGCTCGTTTTTAGTGTGGCTGAATCTCAGTGGGACAGCGTCGAATTTCATTGCATCTCAGACCGTGTCTTCGAAGAACAAATGTCAAGTAATGCCTCCAGTCCAAAGTCCCCGCCAAACAGGACACGGTTTTTCTTCTCGGAACTCTTCTTTTTGTCACTCCAAATGTGACAATATCGCTTATTTACGAAGCCACCAACATGAGGGCTCCGCATCAAGAACCTTATCGCTGAAGGTGCGTTTGCTGGATAAAACATGTTTGCGGTGTTGCGTCGAATAGCGATACATTTTTAGTAATGGCGGAACGTCTACCATTGAATATATTAAGGCGTTTTACTTGCAAAGTAGCAACAGAAATGGAGCCTATTGTAAAGTTTTAGCTACCCGGTAGCGCAGCATTAAGAGCAAGTCGTTTTATCTGTTTGTGAATGAATGTATACACCCGCCAAACTGTACCTCTAGGTTGTCTGCCTTAAAATTGGCCTGTACACGAAAAAGCTTCTCGCACCTAAAGAAAAACCTATTTCTACTACTAATAAAACGATTTACTTTTATTACTGATATAATACAACATCCTTTGTTATAATAAAAGCGTCTGTAGTACAGTTTCAACCTTCGGATTTACTTGGGTGCGTCTAGACGTACGTAATAAAAGGCACGTAATTGTTAACACATTTAATATAACAAGTTGGCGTGCCACTGATAAAACTGCAGCAAAACATGGAACCAGTTTTGCTATCGACTTAGTACTACGTTACTTATTTATAAAACCGGGGGTAAAACTCAAACTGTTTACTGATGAAGGCCTGCATAATAGGGTCACTCAACATGAAGATGAATTCGGCAACCTGTCCAATATGGTCTTCAAATTTGAAATCTGCATTAAAAGTGGCGTCGAGGTCTTTATGTGTTTGAACACATGGTATGGACTCTCCAGAACTTGCCCATCTCGATACTTAATCAATATATCTTTGGATGCGTAACATATCTAGCTCGTTAGTTACTTTACAGTAATGTTTTAAGAAATCTGCAAGGCTCAGAAAAAGCTAATGTTAATAGTTTGCCGCCAGTGCCCAGTGGTACGACATTTTGCCAGTGATGTGCCTGTAGATTTTTCTTTGTTAGAAGCCCATGCTGGTTTTCTTTGTTAAAACCTATGCTAGTCGCCCAGAAGATGACAGGCAGTCCAAACCTGCTTCTACAATTAGCCCATTGACCAGTTGCTCAGAAATCATATATCAGTGGGCTTTATTGACGCTTTTTGCAAAGTCGAAAGTCGCGACGATTTTTTTATGTGATTTGTTTTAATGTTAAAGTAAAATAGACGCCAGATGATTTTAATTTATCAGACTACTGCGTAAATTGAATAATAATAATATAATATATAATTAACATAATACATTATAGTATTACTTTTTTCATATTTTATTTTTATAGTTAACATAATTGATACCGTTCGGAAAGATAACCAGATGTCTAGTAATTAAAGAAACGAACAAGAGCGTCCGAGAAAAAAATACAACCGTAAATGTTTAATATACGACGGCAACAATGGCTAAAATAACACACTTGTGGCAAGCCCTACAACAAAAATAAAGACAGACCCACTGCAGAGAAAGAACAGCATTGTCAATAACAATAACGCAAACAAAATTGCTAAATGCGACAATGATGAACATAGGGACTGATAGGTCATACATAGCTATGCAGGCAGACTGCTTCTCTGTTGTTGCACGAAGAAGCCACAACAGGGCGTTATGGCCACTGACACAAGCAGCTAACATTATGCGGCTAGGCCGTCACCATGAGGCGCTGGGCCCTGCCTTGGTCAGCATCACTATTCCTGTCGTCGTTCAAGATTTTACCCACATAGTGTGTAGAGATAGGGGCAGGTGGCTTTACATAGAGAAGCAAAGAAGAGAACAATTTTCAGTAAGCAAAGCTGACATAGTACTCCTGACGGCCAAAGCTGACGTAGCCGTTTGAGAGCGAAGAGACAAATGGACACAAATTATACTTTAAACAAGGCCCGAAGCCTAGGTGCCCCTGGAGACGCCTCTTTGGTTGATAGTGCGGCCAAACAGCCGGTTCGTGGCTCTCTCCCACAGCACACCTCAGTGGCGGCCCGGTCCGACCCGTCCTGTCTAAGCGATTTTGCCTTAAGGAATAAATAAAGACAGCATAATCCTCTTGCGCGTTCGCCTTCGAGGGAAGGATGGCAGGACACTCGCCTCTAGGACAGCATAGTAGAGCATTCACAAGGCTTACGAATTTGCTTATACGCACCTTTTAAAAGAATACGTACCTCCGCTTGGGTGACAAACACCTTTAATATATATGCTCTATTTTCCGCGTAATTATATATTTATATATCGGCAGAGCTGAGAGAAAAGCTGCGATCCTGGCGCCTTAATGCGCTATGGTTAAATGTACGGACATTGTGGTGCATGCCAAATCAATTCAGTCAATATCAAATTAATTCTACGTGTGTGTGTGTGCCGATAACAATTAGCAATCCAAAATTTGGCGACTATCAACAAAAAGCGACGATTATTCAAGCACTGCTTAATGATATATATCTGTCACACACACTGCCTGCTATATGTCTAGCATAAGGGCCTACTTTTGCAACGATGTTGTGCCTTGCTTATATGTCCTTATAAAATACGTCCTTTGTCTTTTTCAAGAAGAAGAGCGCTGGTGTTTCTTTACAAGAAAACTAGGCTTCTTTATCACCACGAGGGGCGGAATGCGACTGTCTCGGTTGATAAAGACCGAGAAGAAAAGTCTACAAGCTCTATGCGATTTGAGTGAGATAATTTCAGAGTAGATATTTTATTGTGATAGCTCGATAACAGATGGGTCGGCTTTTTGCGTTGCATAAGCATAGAGTCATGTATCTCGTAGATTGTAATATACCTTTGGGAGTCGGTGGGATCGCACGCACAATAAAAGCATCATTTCGATGAGTTTTTTTTTCACCTAACTAGCCATGACTGCGTGAAACGTACCGATGTCTGGCTACCTGTAAAGGGCCTCACTCAAGCTATTCGTTCTAAAAAATCAGACATTAAAAACCTGGGCGCTAAAAAGGGCCGGCAATAAACAAGTACGTGTTCTGCAATAATGTGATATTTATGAGAGCGTGCCTCAAAGCGAGTCACTAAGGTCAAAAACAGCTTTCATGCACGATCTTCTTAGCATGTAAGCCTGCTTTCGGAACTTCCATAAGCCTGGTATCTTGTATGGATCACGACCTTATGCGAATACGGCGTTGTTGTAGATGACTATACCTCTCATTGCCGGCAGTTAAGTTTCTAAAAAACGCCATTTTTTGTCTTTAATTTACTTTTTTACTTAAGGGAACGCTGTCGCATTGATATACTTGTTCTATTATGATTGTAGGAGCTGATTTGCCAATGCACGGACCGCAACACATAGCCCGCCTCCACCTAGTATTCGCCGAGTGAAGTGGAGCTTACTAACCGACAGGGCCTTCTGGAACTTTTTTTAGCGTTCTAACAACTACATTTTAGATGCTCGTCCTGGCTTAAGTTGGCTGTGGCACGATATCGTCTAAATGCATTTATCGTCATCGCGTTCTCGTTACTGGATTTATATAGGTTTTCTCCATCAGAGGTATCTAGCAGCAGGGCAATGGCAACCACGTGCAACAAATACAACCAGCAAGGCCGGGGCTCGAACTTGCGATTGTTGGATAACCATGGTTACCATGGCAACGCCCCATTTCGGACGGTGTTGCGTTAGGCGCCTAAGCCACCGCCGCTACACCTATATATATATATATATATATATATACCAGCCCAGATCTCACTAGTCGGCTATTGAGATTGATTGCAGTGTTAAGCTGGAGTGGCCGTAGTTCGGGCCCGTGTGCGCTAATTACAGTAATTAAAGACTACAAAGGTTACGTATGGTGCCCTGCCCTGCCCCTGGTGCTGGGTACACTCGCCACTGACACTGAGTGGCAAACCGCAGCCGGTGACAGGCGAATGCCGTGACGTCGGCTAACGTCACGCGGCTCCCCGCGCGCGCTTCGACACAGCAGTTCTTCTGTCTGGGTAAGTCTTTGCGACTCTGTTGCTGTCGCGCCGGCAGCCAAGAGAATGACAGTTTACTTAGGCATAACGAAAATGCCTTTTGTATAACATGCGTCGTCTTTACATAGCATAACATCTTAGATAATTACTTTTTTTAGACAGACAAAGTACCTTTTTCGAAAAGCTAAAATGGTATTAGCATGTATGCTCAAACTCACGAGAATATGCTGCACACGTAAACGAACATACTTTTAGTTTAGAGTTATCGTAACGTCTTGTACTGCCACTATTATTATTATTATGATTATGCTTACAAGGTTGTGTGTGTTTACCATGTGAATGTGAAAATCTATGAAATAGCAGCGTTCAATCAGTAGTGTTCTTCTATTAGTAGCCACCCTAACGGTCTGGTCCCTCCTAGTGATGGTGATGTTCTCGCGTCAGCAGCGCAAAATGCCGCAACCTCAAACCGTTGCGCCTCCTAGTTCCATCATGACAACGACGGGTCATAATGTTTCCCGATTTCAGCAGGTATCTCGCCACGTTGCCTTCATGAACACTGGCGGCGCGAAACACCAGTATTGCTGGCACAATGCTGCACGGGACCAGGTACAACCTTGAACATGAGCCCATCGCACGTAAAAGTCATCTAACCTTTTAGGAGGCCTGCCATCTGGCCGACACAAGATGCGCGTAGAAGTTTACTTCAGGCGGATGCAGTGTCAGGAGCAGTTTCGTCGTTAAGTGCAAGCGCACATTGGAACGGCGACAAGGTCCCGGGCCCGAGGGAGCGCATTAAAGTTCGAACGTGTCTCTGCTACTATTGCAATCTCACCCTATAGTTCGCTCTCTCTCTCTCTCTGTCTCCACCGGTCTATTCCTCTCTTTTTTTCAGTCACCCTCCCATCATCTTGTACAAGTCAACAGAGTGCTCTTATTTCTCTATCGTCTTCATCATAGGCCATCCACGACAGGCAGGCGATGATTGCCCCATCGCTCACAATTTTCGTGTTCCGACAAAGCGCAGTCGAAGTAAACAGGCAAACTTCCTCCTCGTTTTGCTGGTGTTCCAGTATATTTTCCACTACTCCTTTTCCACTAATAACTACTACTGTTTGCAGCGCTGATATTGGCGCGACTACTGCTAGTACTTTAACTTCTACTTTAAGTTCGATCAGCGTAAATGTCGTCCAATTTTTGCATAGCAAATCGGTGACCCCACACCCCCTGTATTAACCGATTAGGTCATCGTCGCCGTGCTTGCGACGGCTTCGTGATCTCCGCTCCTCGCACCCCTTTGGCACCGACGAAACAGCTGAGCTCAGCACCAATTGACTCGTTACTCAAATTACTTGCAAACGTCGATAGTATCGTTCCAAGCCACTCACGGTCTATCGATAGATGTTGTCTCCAATTCGTCTGCATCGAAATCCCACCTGCCTGTAACTTACGTATATGGTTGTCCTTCTTAAATTCGAGTAATGTTGGCTAATCGTACCGTAACGAGCAATATATATATATATATATATATATATAAACACCGCACAAGTAGTAATCACGTGTATATATATATATATATATATATATAAACACCGCACACGCAAGTCGCACAGCTGCCATATCAGGAGCACGAGTTCCCTTGAGTTAAAGAATTTGCTTCAAGAAGCTCCTCCATTAACGTCCGGTAACGGTGAGGGGAATACTAATCAGTAGAACAGACACCCTAGGCAAATGAAGCCAGCAATGGGCAGCAATGTAGCCGCGCTTTCCTGCATAATGGACAACAACATCAACTCACCCTAATTTCAAAAAACGGTACAGCCTTAAACACGGCTCGCTTGCCTAGTCAGTCGCGCAACTGCTAACCGGCTATGGTGGCTGCCGTTAGCAATATCTGCGCCGTATTGGTAAAACTGGCTCCCCTTCCTTCCATGCATGTGCGACACAGAAGAGAAGCTGACGACATAAAGCACTGATTCGAACGCTGCGCCTTTTTACTCAATACTGAACGAGAGCTACTCTTCTCGGAACTTGGAAGAAGGGCTTGGCTTATCGTGTTCCCTGATTTGCCGCCAAGCCCTTGTAAAGACGCTCCGCAAGGCTTATGAATCTTGGTTTATGGCAAGAAGATTCGCAGAATTTGTCTCTGAGACAAAAATAACTGCGCCACAAAATGGATGCCACATAGCCTCAAGACAAAGTGGCCAGGTGAAGTAATCTCGAGACAAAATGCAAACTAGGTTTTAGAGGATGTGCAAATCCCACAGTACAGTGGCGTTGTTCATATAACATGTGTGTGTGTGTGTGGTGTTTGCTTAAATGCACATATATGATCAAATGACCAAGAATTAGTAACAGTTGATAGGTGTTGGAAGATCCGTTCACTCTGAAATGAACACACTGATTCCTCTTATGTCAGCATAAATGTGAAAAAAATCTTCGTTATGGTGGTTATTTTGTTAAACATCTACGGCGCCGGCCTCTAGATGAACTAACTAAGCACCGGAACGTTATTCGGCCGAACGACATTTGGGCTAACATTTGTATTGCTAGTGGGTAAACAGTACATTGCTGTTGACCGTCGTCGGCGTCGTCGTCATTAATTAACAATAGTGGTGACGCCGGGCGAAGACTGCTCTCGCCATGATTCCTTGGGCACTTAGTTTACTTGCCCCCTACACTGGGTCTTGGGATCAATGTCGACACCTCGTTTAAGAGAGTCCGCAGGACAGGCAGTCGAAATGAGTGTTTCGAATCGTCGAATAGAGAAGCTCGGCGGCCGTCTCAAGCAAAACACTAATATCAATCTCATTAGCAGGCCCATGAGAGGGTTCCGAGGATCTGAGCGGGTGGCTAGTTGCTCCCGGTGTCCGCGGCACAACACGTCGAGTATCTATCTGCATGCAGTGCTCAGCACAGCTGTAGGTAGGCCATAGGCCAGATGCGTGACGCGTGACCTTGTTCACCGCCGCACGTCACTTGCTTGCGCCGTGTCGCCTTAATGAATTATGCCGTAGACGCACCACCGGCCAGATGTGATTCCTGCACGTCGGTAAATAAGCACATGCTTGTTACCGACTTGTTTACGTCGTAACATGCTTTTGCGATGGACGGATGCTGTTAAGCACGGCGACGTGGCTGGCGGCACCTTTGCTCACTGTACTGCCGTCTGAAACAACAACAACAGTAGTACCAACATTAACAACAACAACAGCAACAACAACAACAGCAACAACAACAACAGCAAGCAACAACAACAGCAGCAGCAGCAACAACAACAACAACAAACAGCAATAGCAACAACAACAAACAGCAGCAACAACAACACCGTCGCCAAGGATAATACGGGAGAGTCAAACAAGGAAGCCACTCTAATCCGGATAGTATCAGGCTCAGAATTGCAGGCAAGATGCGGGAAGCCGCCGAAGGGCCGGCCGTTGGAACAAACAACCTGGTTGCATCATGTATTGTATATGTTTCTTTTATTCGTTTGTTTTGTTTGTCTTTCTTTCTACCCGATAAAGTATTACAACGTACTTCATATTGCTTCACCTTTGTTACGTAGTATTTATATACATACATCAAACATTATGAAAGTAAAATACAAACAAAGCAGCGTTGAGATTCAAGATGGCAGGGAGGCAGCCTGGAGACAGCGGGTAACATGGTGTCGATCGCATAGTCCCCCACATACAGGTGTGCACATACAGAATTGGACGAGCTCGGGCGAAACCGCGCGATTCCATATTATGCCATTTGGTGTCGGTGGAGCTCGACATACACAAGGAGGACACTAAATAGGTGCAAGTAGAGTTGTTCTATACTGTTTAAGAGCATAATGCGCTTGAATTATGTGCAATAAGTGTATTTATTAGTAACGTTGTGTTGCTCAGGATTACCAATAGCGATTGTAGCAGGGAGACCGAACTGCAGCCTCCGAACAGCAGAAGGTCCTCGCTGAATAGCAGCGTGTTGAAAAGAGGGTACAGGAAACGCACACAAAGTGAATTTCCAGGACCTGTTGCAAAAACGGTGCTTTGTCACGGTTGCGTTGTTCAAGATTCTTGACAGTGAGGTCTCCCAGTATAACTCGATAGACGGCGTATCAGCTAGATGGCTCACCACCCCGCCTAAATTTGACCGTCTCCGCCTTCACTAAATTTGCCGTAAGGCTATTGCAGCTAAAGATAGCTAGATCAATACATAACCAGATTATCTGCGTACAGAAGCACTTTAACAAGGTTTCAGGACCTGCGAATCATTTCGGGAAAATCTTTTTAAAAACTGCGAAACGCCGGTTCTCCCTCACAGTACTGTGACTAGGAGAATTAGTAGACACGCAAAGACCCCTGCGGTCACTAGATTACTCAGGATCAATCCTTTAGGTGCATTGTCAATAGTGACTTTGAAGTCTACGAACACGACGTGTGCGTACTATCGAGACTTAGTGTAGAGCGGTTCTTCCGGAGCCCCTTCTGTTTCTCAAGAAGATTGCGTCCTTCCACTGCCCGAGAAAGATCTGGATAGAAGACATTCATAAAAGAAAGCTGTCCAGCAAGGTGCTAAGTTCAGCTCGCTTTTAATGTACTTTTTTATCCTATCTTAACCAGTTGCTTTGTTAGATTTTAGCCTCGATATCAACACGTCACAAGCTCTGCAGCTGCTCGCGTTCACTTCTAGACACTTCGTCCCAGGTTGTGACCAATAATATGACTTCTTATGGGACTGTGTTATTTAATGCAAACTTTTTCATGTTGTACTCGTTCGTTCAGAACTGTCTAGTTTGTTATGGAGCAGGTTGTAGCCTCATAGCAACTGAACTCCTTTTGTAGCTCTGCTTCTTTGAGGAGTTTCCTCTCCTGCTGTTTTTTTTTAATGCAGGAGGGTTATATAGAAGCTCGACAATAGAGACATACCTAGATAATAGAAACTAGACATACTCTTTTAACAACGAGTTCTCCAAAATTACCTTGGGAGTTTTCGCCGTCTTGCACGGAAATGCAATAGGTCTTCATCGCTAGAATTGCAAATGATTTTCTCAAATACAAGATTTTTCTACTAAATACATATACGCAGATGGTACACCGTATTCTATACACAGAGCTCTCTTCATAGTATGCAGCACATCGAACGTAGCAAACAAAGCATCGAGACATGAATAAAGCTAAACGGACTTGTAATAAAACATAGCAAACGTAAGTTCATATAGTATGAATTCTAAAGTTGTTTGGCTATAATACTTATACATTCTATACAACAACACAGCCATCGCGACGTCGCGAGTTCCATGCAATCTCACTGCTAATCAAACGAGCCAGTACGATTAAATACTTTGAGATAATAATTTCAAGTAACTTACCTCGGCACTCACACATTAAATTTGTTGCGAAGAAAATAAAGAAGGACGTCGCAATTCTAAGCCTTATAGCACACTCAGCAGCAGTAACACTCAAAATGGTCGAGTCCCGGTGACGTGGTGCATTTGCCAGCGCCTCGCGACCAAGGGGGACATAGGTGCGCGGGTTCGAGCCATACAGATGCGCATTTGCATTTATGGGGGTCCGCCTATGAAGCAATGCGAAAGCAGTCCCGTGGACGTTAAATCTTAGCGTCCGGAAAAAGTTTAACTCTCAAAATGAGGGTATATCGCGCACTTGTGGAGAGTTACTATCGATATATAGGCTCAATGCGGTAGCTACCATCCGAAGATAAACAGCCATTAGTGGCTCTGTAGAAGAATGCTATAGGATTGTTCTGCGGTGCTGTCCGTATCGTCGATTTAGTTTGTTTACCTTAAAGGTCCTCAGTTTCAACTATTTCATTAAGCTTCTGAACCTTTGTCATGCTATCGTAAAACAAGGCAATAAAACCACGAAATAAATTAAGAAACAAATAGGACAACACATTACATCACTCAGCCAGAATCACTTGTAACTGGGTAACTAAAAAACCAAAATCACTTGTAAAAGGGTAACTGAAAAACCACAATTCCAAAATTGTGGTCCCACTATACACTTCACAGAACGCCCCACCGGGCGAAAAAGTGCACGCGCAAAATCCTTGAGTCGAACATACCAACTGATGGTAGTCATGCACAATGTTCTTTGTGTACACGTGCTGACTAGTGCATGCCATTCCATCCCAAGGCTCGCTGACGAGGTTCACCTGTAACTGCGCTACCTCTGCCGAGGCCTCAGTCATTTTTCCCTGGCACTCCAGGGAAAGAACAACCTACTTCGGCGTGTCGAAACGGATCGACCAGAAACTGACGGGAAGCTTTGTCGAAGGCCTTGACACAATTGATACGGCGTACACGTGACCCCCAAGCATAGCCAACACCAGCTCAACTTTTGACTAGAGTACATGGATTGTGTTCTGTATCACTTCAACGACTGTAATGAATCCATCTCGTTCTCTCAGTTCCAGCGAGAATATTCATAGTCCGATTTTATTATGTATGTCGTATATACTATGCTCATATTTACATACCCAAACAGGGTGCATTTAATTAAGTAAAAAAATTACGCATAAATATATCGTCGCCTAGAATTCACAGACAACATATAACCACCTTCATGAATTTCCACACTAACACAAGTATTACAAAAATCATTGTTATTAGTAATCAAGTATTAAATTATCGCCTCCAAGTAGACCCAGTAGATGAACATCTGCAAAGTCATGTCCAAGAATGTTTGAATAAGGTGGATTGCTATATCTGCATGCCCACTAAGATATTTAAATACAACTATAACGACAGTTCTCCCAAATGACCAATAATATATATTACAAAATAAAATTATACTGACTCACCATCAATTCTTTTTACTAAAACATAGGCACACAATTTGGGTAACACGGTGCAAAGTATAAAGCTAAATATCATAATCGCGGAATGTGCCAGTGATGCGTACACATCTTTCAGTCTTACGAACTATGCGATCACAATGCTGTTATTAACAAAACGCACTTTAAAACAGTGACGACCAGAACAACAACGATTGCAAACCAATTCGCTGTGCGGTTGCGGCGAACTGGCCCAAGCTGTGGTACTCCTGCTGCTACTAAATCGCGCTGGGAAACAGCTTTTTTTTTACATATGGAAAGGAGGGGAGTAGATTTACGCACATTTGTTGACGGTAGCCGTGCGAGATTTATTTCTGGCTCTTCAGGTCCTGCCATGTACTGCTATGCAAACGCTCAATCGAACCCGGTAAATCGAACCAGAATTACTCATCTGGCATTAGTTGCGGTGACCGCGGGGTCGGCAGCTGCGAGGTTACGGAAGTGCATGTGTACCTGCCAAAGGAAGCTGGCTCATCTTCTATCTTTGTTGTGCAGCTCTACCTGCTGTTCTGTTAGTCAGCCGATCTTTTAGTTGGTCTATCTTTCTGTCTGTCTAGGTGAGTGAGTGGGTGTTTTGTATCTGTGACTGGAGAGCCACGAGTGCTCGTTAGTTAGATGGGCCACCATCCTTAGCTAGAACAGACATGAACGAACAGGAAGGAAGGAAGCGCCGCGCATTGGCTGGTCGCAATAGCCATTGCCACCCGGCCGGCCACCGGGTTGCTTGGACACAATCACGCCATCCGACCCGGCGGTGTGTGGCCACCATAGTGACCTCCAAAGCCTCACCATTAGACAGCCATCTACTACTCTTCACTCTCTACTGGCCACAACGACTAGCTGCTCTACAAGGGCAATTCTACACGAAGGACGAACGAGCTCACAACGCACACAAGCAGCAGACCCCCCAGTGGTTGAGATGCGTAGCTATGTAGCCTTTCTCGCTCTCTCTCTCGCGCCTGCGTGCCTGCACGCGCCAAGCCACTGTCTCTCTCGTTCTGTCTCTCTCTCTCTCCCTCTCTCTTTCTCTATTCATAGACCTCGTCATCCAATCGAAGTCCCTCTGATGGGCTTAACGGCCCACCACGAGGACATCGTCAGGGTATCAGGAACGCTGCTGGTGAGGAGGAACAGCGACTATGTGCACTAGATCACTAGGCATAAAAGGACGAAACCCTTTGCGAGATGACGTTGCGGCAGATACACATGCATACAGACCGATACGATGGTGTCTGGCCTATACAACGGGACAAAGGCCGACTTGACCTTGACAGCGGCGGCGGGACACATCAAAGCGTGATGCGATGGGCGTGCGATGCGAGCCTTCATCAGGGCGCCAATTGCGACAGCATAGATTAGCATACATTTTTTCTAAGATAGTTCAAAACGAAAACACAGTTACAGCTGCGCTCAACAAACGTTTTTGCAGTTCACCCCTTTTTCAAGTTTGCAGCAAAGTCTCCCTACCAATAGCAGCTGCAGCGTTATGCGACCCTAATATAAAATTATGGTGATTTGTGTACACACGCTTATTAAGCGGACAAACCAAGCAACCAATGCATAGCGGCAGCAGCGTTAATTACGTGACAAGGTAATCGATGCAACCTGTTGTGCCATTCAATGGGCAGGCGAACCCGTCGCAGGTGCTAAGAAGCAGATAATATCTTTATACATGTTCAAGAGAACCTCAGACACAATTTGTTTGTGTAGTATCTAGCGAATTATGTCGCTGTACTTTCTTTGGAAAAATGAATCTATCAAAAACGTTTATTTGAGTGCTCTACAAATTGTCGCAAATTCGTGGATGCATTAAGTGTCTAAGGGATTGCCATACGTCGTGAAGCAAGATGGCGCTCTCGCTCATACCAGCCCTTTAGTACAGGAGTGGCTATCTGAGCATTTGAGTACGTTTTGGGGTAAGGACACACGGCCACCGAACAGCTCCGATTTGGATTCGTTGGACCACCATGTATGCGTGGGGCGTGATTGTGCGCGGGTCTGACAAGTCTTGACATGCTAACAAAGACTCGTTCACTGCCACTACAACAAAAGCGTTAACCAGTTTAGACTGATACACTGACAAGCGCTTGTATGCGCTTTTGACCCCAAATTGAAAAAGTGATCAGCGTAAGCAGAAGTTATATTGCATGCAACATTTTGACATTTGCAACACCCATGAGTTTTCCCGTAGACTTGTGTAAAACATTTTACCTAAATATCTATTCTGAATTAGATACGGGCTTAAGAAGGGGCGATAAAGTACGCGCCAATTTAAACGGCACACCCTGTATATATATATAGAACGGAAAAGGGTGGCGGCGTGTCACTAACATACAAAAGCTCTGAGATATTCGACTTCGAGCTGCTTAATTCTGGGGACGAATTCATCGACCAGATCAGCTATCACATTTCTATATGTGACATTTCGGGTACAATTCGGGTACGTAGAACGCGTACAATACCACGTTAAAGAAATATCGTTGTGGTATATTTGTTGTGGAGGCAAAGGCATGAGTACAGTACGTTACTTTGGACATAACTAGGGTTACATACCTATACACAGAGGTTCACGAATTGACATATTTTGCAGTGAACGTCTATGTGGCTACAAAGAGTTGACTGATGCGTGCCGGATTGGTTACGTGAGCTCTGACTTCCGTTTGTTAGCTAGGTGTGATCTTTAGCTCCCTGCGTTCACACCTTTCGGTGGTTGGCCGGGTATAAAGGCCGCACATGTAGTAATGTTCGAAATTACTGCTTTTTTTGTGCAAGAAACCGAACAAGGCGGTGAGTTGAGTTGGAGGCATTGAGCGAGCGCAAATAGCGCTTGATGCCCTGAAGTAAACTCAAACAACAAGAGACGAGTGCTAAGAACCCTCTGTGGTCAACTGCTCCAAGACGTCTAAGCCTTGTGACCCCCTGGTACAATAGGTAGATAGATATGCTGGTAGATACAGCACAGGCCGGAGGCAAAAAGAGGGGTATAAGAGACACTACGGGTTTACGTTGCAGCATGCGAAGGTTGCAAACGCCCAGAAGCGTTAAAGTTAGGATGAACACATGCTAAGCCATAGATGATGTAGCGGTAAAGCAGGCTTGTTCCGCTGGCATCGTTGGCATTGAGTTCGTCGTCAATGACTCGCGCACCTGCGCGATTCCTCGTTTGGCCCAACCCTCATGCTCACAAGGGCAGGAGCTATAAATTTGCCCTTAGCAACGAGATTAAGTGCAGGAGTGAAGGAAGTCTTAGGCAGAGAAGGGTAGTTCGAGAGAGATAGGGAGAGGGTGAACGAAAGAAAGACGCGAGGCGGAATAGAGGCCACTTTGTTGGCTCGCTCTTTGTCTGGATACGGGCTGCTAATGTCTCTGATCAAGGCCCACTATTGGGCGAAGCAAGGAAAGAAGGAGCAAGAAAGAAGCCATTGAGGCACGTAATCGACTTCGAGTTTCTTTCAACGTTAGTCTAAAGGTTCCTTCGGACGACGGGCCGGGGCACCTGCGCAGGCCATGCCAGACAAAGTGACTCCGTGGGCCTGAAAACGACAATCGCTAGAACGGTGCTTGCGCAGATGTGAAGTCCTAAATCGTAGAGCGTAACAATATTTGACTATAACTTACTATTTAGACCAAGACTATACTTACTCTTTTTACGTGCTGAACTTTGTCACAGAGCGGTTTTTCAGATATTTATCTGTCGTCTTGAATAACGTCTAAACGCTAATAGAGAAAGCATAACGTGAGTAAGCATTCATATATAATTGCTTTTTCAATAAAAAAATCAGCTGTTATGCGGCACGAACCAGAAACTGGGGTTGTCAGCTCGGCGTTGCAATCTTTATCAAGCAGGCACTCTCTGTCTATTGGGACATGGAATCAGTGTCTAAGATTCGGCAGTAAATGTACATGGAGCTCTCAGTTCGTAAGTACCATGAGATTTCAACGCGTCCCATATAAAAGTGCAATATAGAAGCTTATCACGGCTGCGGTGCTGATAGTTAGTAGATTCAGTGCAACCTATTATTAAGCCTAATATTAGGATACAAAACAAGTGTCTGTTTTCTATTTTATCAAGTGGTAATAACAGACAAAAAAGAGTTTAAAATAACCTCTATCGCGTGGTAATAACAAACAAAAAATAGTATAAGATAATCACTATTGCGTGGTAATAAAACAAATTAGCCGACTTAATAATCTGCTCTAAATTATGCAGATTTAGCTTGAAAAAACAGCAAAACTATGAATTGATTTGTCGTTACTCAAAGCCATCCGTACACTTTGTGTGAGCGCTAAAAATGCTTTTGTGGGAACGAATGTCTGTCAACATGACAAGTTTATTAAAGGTAACACAGTATACATACAAGTTGGTATGCATTATGTATTTTGTGACAGCGTGTGACTTGCAGTGTTTGCTCTCAAGTATAAGAGGAACATCTTAGCAACAGTTGTGTCAGTCAATTTCAAAATTCTAATACAAGCTCTCAGCTGCAAGTTATTAGATTAAATTGCAACTTAAACCCGCTTAGTCGAGTAATATAGAACTTTCGGCTCGTGGTTTATCATATACGTAAAGGCTCTCCTATGAAATTTTTTACAATCCCCGGTAAACGCATTCAATACCGGAATCAACTTCGAAACAACACCTCGACGGAATTAATACAGCACAATACATATATTTTTTTAAATATTTAAGTTTAGCCATATTCATAAAGCCTTAGCTTTTCCACGGCAACTCCTACATGTATATTTATGTATATATTATTTAGTGCAAAACTGTATACGAGCATTAGCCTTACGGAACAGCTAAGTCATGTTCATTGTACCTGTTTTCAATAAAATGCACATACAAATATATACAAGAATCTACATATATTTATATATATACTAGGAGACAATTGTTTACACCACATTATGGGTTAAATATATATATATATATATATATATATATAAGACTCATCATGCAACCACTGTGCTGGGCGTTACTAGAGCCATCACACACATCCTGTTCGCGGCTGTTCATAAGCTGATCTGCCACTGTACCGCAGCAACCCCCGATATTGCGCTGCTGCTGCTGTTGCCACCATCGAGAACGACCAGCAAACTCATTAGCAACTACAAGAGCGGCTGCAACCGTGGCCGGCGGCTTGTCTGATGACTCTGACACAGCATGCGCAGAAGTCAGTCACTCCTACTTCTTAGCCTCTTAATGGACACCCATCGCGTTGCCTTCTATTTGCTCCCCATGCCTCTTCTATTTTGACCGATCGATGTCACCAGCGTCGCCCCTGTCCTGATGACCGCCCCGTCATCCGGCTACGTTACCCCAAACTGATACTATATCATCAACCGTTACCAAGTCGAACGTGATAAGGGTTAACACGCACTGGTTTGTTAGATAGGCCGTTGGCTGGGAGGAGAACCCCACTTGCGCAGTGTTCTTGCGCACCGGAGCTCAGCCAACTGCCAGCCAGCGCGCCCGAATGAAACAAAAAAACTGAACGCGAAGGCCAGCTCTCGCGTCACCATGTACATCCGCTTCGCTCCTTCAGCAGATAAGCAGACGGCATACAATTGACTTGTAATAGTCAGCTAAAGTCAGGTAAAGGTGCACTTGTGGTTGGTTGCTTTTGGCTGCAATTGGTCAGCCCATTTTCTTTCTGTATGCATCTAGTAAAACACGAGAAATCATGCGTTGTAAGTTCAGCGTTATCGACAGGACACTAAAGAAGCTAGGGCATCGGAAATGCTGATATAAGGCTGTATACTTTACGCTGCCAAGAGTAGATTTACGGAGTGTTAACGGTTAACTAAGAAGCAGGCGCTGAGGCAACCCCTTAACTCTCAACAGTAGCTAAATAGGTTTAGGGTACTTTCCGTTGTCAGCAAGGACGTCTGCATGTACATTCGTGCATGGATGCGCATACAATGAATGCACCCTTTTCAATATTTTTATTAATATACGCATCTCTATTACCTTTTGAAAATGTATGGACCATGACTCTGCTTATGCCAAGTGCAGATAAAATAAACATATGTTCTGCAGCTGATTTCTGTAATATATATATATATATATATATATATATATATATATATATATATATATATATATATATATATATATATATATATATATATATATATATATATATATATATATATGGCACATTACCAAGCATTTCTTCTATTTCTAGCGTAAACTGAACACTAAATGTTTGGTCCGTCTAACGTATGTGTTAAGATTCGGGCGGCAAGATATGGATAGCCGTGACGAAAGTTGCTTGTTGCGACCGCTTATCGTCGTAAGTTCCATTTCTGCTAACCGCAGCTAGCAATTGACCAGCTGGCGTAAGAATAGATACTATGACTGTAAGTTGTCCGACTGCAAGTATCCTAAGCAGAGACACGCTTGAATTGCGGCCACTGTTAACTAGCATGATTGATCTCGGTCTTTGTGGGGTGGGTTTTCAACGGCTCTAAGAAACAAATCAGAGCTTCGCGATCACTGCTCTATTTAGGCAGAACCGTAATTGAACGCTGCCGCTGTCATCTTGGCGCCGGCTGAAGAGGACTATGACGCCACGGCCCGAAATGCTTGGGCAGAACGTCAGTTCAGCTTTCTTGAGCGTGCATGTCGACGTAAACTGCAACACAGTACTGCCGTACAGTTCACGCTAGTTCGCAAAAGAAAAAGGAGAAGAAGATGGCAGAACCACGGCGACAGACGATAAACGAAGCGAGAGAGAGAAAAATATTAGAAGACAGAAAGCAATAGTGAGAGAAAGAGAGAGGAGAGGCAGGGGGCGCGAGTCGTGTCCCCCAAGGTCGACAGGGGTTCTAGCCTAGATTGGGTTAGGTAGTTACTTCGCGAGTTACAAAGAGGAGCTCGCCGGCGGTCGACCAAACTGACTTGGGCCGGGCCGAGAGAAGCTGAGACGGCAAGCTGTCGCCAGGCCAGGGACGCGCCGAGTACAGGTGCTACTGCGAGTCGTTGCCACCACCACAACCTTTACCACCACCACCACCCCACATCGACCATCAGCGACAGGTATGAAGGCTTATCTACCGGCTACCCCCCGCTGTGGGGTTGAGGTTGGGACGCTGACGTCGCCGCCCCCATCGTTCTGACGCTTTTCTTGCTGCTTTTGCTCGACTGGCACCTCATTTGACTGAGCAGGCAGCGTTAATTGGATAGCCACGAATATTATTCCGCTCAGCAGATGAATGGACATTATAAACACACACACACAGTCACTCACGCATATACACTTATATGCATCTCATCTAGCTACAGTTACCTACTACGGCCAAATTTGCTCATACGCAATGTCGCGTGAACGATACGACTTCTGCTGACGAAAGATGCTGATGTATGTATTATATATGTATCTGTACTTGTATGATCCAAACACTTTCCAAGACCTGCCTATCATAGCACAAATGACTATAAACTAACTTCGCCTTATGCTGACATCACTCAACAGGTTGCCTGCACAGTGCAGCGGTTGAGTTACATAGGTCCAACCAAAGTGTTTAGCGGCCATGCCTTTCAACGGCTTTCAAAGTCACCCAGTACATAGCGACACACCATTTGTATTCATCAATCGGTTCTGATGGATTCGCAGGTGTAGTTAGTTGAAACGGCAACAACACGTCCAATAACTAACTCGTTTAAGAATGCTCGAAGCGACGCCGACGATAATAATTAAGAAAATAGTTGCTGTAGTAGAGCTCAGGATTTTTCGAGGTGTTTTCGACTCGACGCCACTCAGTAAAATCGACAAGATATGCGTCTTAAATAGAAATCAAAGCAGTATACGTCAAGTAAAAACCAAACTATTATAGAATCATATTCGTCCTACCGCCCGAACCCTGCTGTCTTCAGACACGCGATTCGCCAAAGCACGAACCAAACACTCGTATTCCCCTCCCGGTTTTCAATATGAAGTAGAGGTCTTTCAACAACTGGCCGCCTTCAATCTTAATCAGATCGAAGGACCTTAGGCCCTTGAGGTCGTTAAAGCTTTCCATTTCACAAGTAGAGCCGTTTTGGTTAGCCTGGCGGCTCAACATCTCCGAGGCAAGGTCGGAGAGACACTTCCCTCTTCAGAACGCCTACTTTAGCATCACGCAACCTAGTATAGTTTTGTCTACAGTGGTCAATGATACTTAACTTCTGCCGATTTTTAGGGTGCAAGCCTAGCCGTCCTTAAAAAAAATTAATAAAAATTAATTAAACATATAGCGTGCGGACTAGCCTTCCACGGAACGACTTCTATGATTGCCATGGCGTGAATAGAAATGCCATTGTGGCAGCAAGCTCTTCTCATTGAGTTAGGCTTGCCATACGAGGAGGAGCAGAAGCCACCGTGCATGCTTGGCGCGTCTTTTTGAACCAGAGACAAAATGTTCGACGAAGTGCAAGGAGGTCCACTAGAGCCAGCATTGTCGTGGGAACTTCTGATCTGAGGTGTCACTTGTACTGAGTGACCCTCTTAACTACTGGTACCTTGGTGATGCAATTCTGGGTGGTCACGTGCACATCGCGGCAGCGGATCTGCAGGCCGTCGTATTACATTGTGAGGAGCCGGGAGGGCTGACACTCGGGAACGCTTGTGTGAGCGCTAATTGTGATGTGTTAGCCATTTAAGTCATATGTGTGTGTGTGCAGTCAATGAGAGCAGGAGAACACCATTCAAGCATTTCTCGGAATAATGCACGCGATGCAGGCTGATCTAGATTCTCTCAGCGCTCCCGTCATTTGTGGAGGAATCCCACAGATTCTTTCTTCGAACTGAAAAGCCCTTAAAAGGATCCGCTCGTACGGATTCGCGTACGTATATCGTAAGTTTACGGATATATTTGCTGCGGCCGATAATTGGTTCATCAATACAGCTACATACGACGCTGTCGTTGTTGTTATTGTCGTGGTTGTGACTACGCTTGTTGGTGTTGTTGTTGTTTCATACTATAATGCATTCACAGACTGCCCTCTGTCTATCGGGGCACACTCTTGTCTTTTCCAAAATTACACTACAAGTTACAAGACTACTGCTAGAGTTATCCTAGGTTCGTCGAGCCTGGTGGCGTGGTGCATTCGCGTGCGCCACGCGACCGGAGGAACCACACGGATGTGCACGGGCTCGAGTCCCACCGTTGTACATTTGCATTCATCAGGAAGCAATGCGAGAGCAGTCCCGTGCGTGACAGATGGTGGCTGAGGGTCAGCCCGACAAAAGTGGAGTTATCCTAAGCGAGGTGTTGATCATTTGTTTAGAAGGGAACGTATGGAAAGAAGCAAGCTTTTCTATAGGCTACTTGTTAGGTGTTAGAAGGGTACGGACTTTACCACATGCTCACTCATGATTGTGCTACTTATGGACGTCGATCCTGCGGTCAGCAAAATTCGCCGTACGTTTGGCAAATCTTGTGGCAGTCAGTGAGTGCGTTTCTGTTTGTATGCGTATGTGTTCAGTTCTGTGTGCGTTCGTCAAAAGGACGTCACCGCTATCAATCGTCAGCGCTACTCTTACAACGACAACCAGTACGAATTCTGCTCAGATATACAGCGACGTTTGCCGAGCTAGACGAGTAAACTATAATCGACAATAGATGGATGGAAAGGGTGCACCGTTTCGGTCATCAGTGTAGGGTATAGCCTATACACGTCTGGTCGCTGACGCTGAGGGGCGACTGCGATCTCGTCGGGACATGCAAAACAGGCAGACAAGCAGGGAGCTGGATAGGTGTGTAAGCAGCAATATGATGTTGTCGCGGTATACGGTCATGGCGCTAACATCGAGTACGTAAGGCTCTCTCTCTTTTCTCGAAACCAGCTTAGGAGGTGGTGATGGAAAAAGTAACTCGCTTAGGCAAATGGCCGTAACGATAATTTCCGACACGACCGAGAGGCAACATTGCTTCTCGTTGTTGAGAAGTTATGCTAGCCAAGCGTGTTCGAAAGCAGCACATCGTTACACTCGAGTGACACAGTCGGGTCTCTCGCCGACACGTCAAAGACGTTGCTGTGTGACGTGTTTTTCAAGTCGGATGTAAGGACGCGAACCTTAGAGGAGCTGCGTAGCTTACTATACTGTTATGCTCTGAGCGCCTGCAATAAATCGGGCCGTCCACTATCGCCTTAAAGCAATTTAATTTTGCAACCGTTTACTCCTCATTCAATCCCTTTAGATTGTAGGTTGCAAGTCAACGAATACTCACAAAATCTCAAAGGAAGCATACGTCAGTAAGAGCAATGAGATAGTTGACTAGCTACTAATGTGCTCGACCGCACGGTTAATCCTGGGTATGGGGAATTGTTTCTTGTGTTTAAACATGTCTGGGATATCTACGTAAAGCATTAAATATAGAGGATACAATTCGGCGATGAGTCCGGTGGCGTGGTGCATTCGCCTGCGCCTCGCGACCGGAGGAGACACATAGGTGCGCGGGTTTGAACCCCACCATTGCACGTTTGTATTTATGGGCACGTCCGTCTATGAAGCAATGCGAAAAGCAGTACCGTGGACGTTAAATCCTGGCCAAGGGTCAACCCGAAAAAAGATACAATTCGGTCGCGCATTTAAATTATGTAGTTATTTATTCCACGCTGGTACAATCATTTGTAGTTAAAAAGGCTTACATGAAAGTCAAACATTTGCAAGCAAAGCCGGATGTTCCAAAAAGGTCTAAAACATAGGTAAAACTCATTAAATTCTAGAATAAATATTGTTGGCAAGATTTACAAATTCTTCTCTCCGTCACTTTGAAGGAATCACCTAAAATGTAAACTCGGGAGAAAGTCTGATCGTTGTTGGTTGAAAAGAAAATATGTGTAATATATGTAAAATGTACAAAGCGCGGTATCGGGCTACCTTTGTCAAACCTGGAAGTCGCTGCTAAGATCAAAACTATTACAATTAGCATATTGCGATTTTCTGGAAATGGAAAATGTGATTGAAAAGGCAGACATTGTAGCGCACATAAAAAAATTGCCATTTCAGTGCACATTTATTTACAGATCAGCAGGCCTTTCTTTTGGAAAAAAAATGCCTTAACAATATGGTCAAGATGGCTTGCAGACAGCTCATTGTACGAGGTATTGAATGAATGTATTGTTTATTAACCAATATTTGGTTTATGCATATATGTGCTACAGCGCTCTTAAATAATTTTCATCAACGATATTGCTTTTGTACACTGTTGGAGATGATACAGATCACATAATTTGCCGCATAGGTTGCATTCACACTCGGTTGATATTTCATGCCACCCATTTCGTATACATATCTTCATATGAAATCCATGCATTGCAAACCCAGTAACGAAGTATCTGTTTCTACAACATGGGCTCTTCCAGTAACTTGTACGAGGTATTACAACTACCTTCAATAGCCACAAAGCCACCGCACTATCACTTGGCCCACCAAGCACCCAAAAATATTACAAAATAATGACCTTGACATTATCCAATGTGCTTACAGCCCTATTGTTTCGGGGGTTAACAGCGGTGTCCGTTGGCCTGGACTTGGCTTCCGCGTTTTCCTACCAGCCTGCAGTTTGGAAGCGCCCGCACTAGAATCGACTGTTCTACCCTGTCTTCTCATACACGCGATTCTAGAACCGCAGGTACACTTTGACTTGTGCTACACGGTGCCAACGCTTCGAAACATACAGTGTCTAGGTGCGCATTGCCAACCACAGTATTGCGGCTCTAAGTAACGCATTCGTGTTTACAAAGACGCCTGTGGCGAGGCCTACCTACGGTAATGCCTACTTGCGGCTGAAATAAACGATGCGTTTGATGCGTCGGACGATGCAACTTGTTACAGCAGCCACAGTTAAGTACGACGACACATTTACGAATGATAGAAACAAGGCACACTGGGCCAGCATACGAACAGTGGTAATAGTAGTAAGAACCAGTCGCATATTGTATGGGTATTCGATTATACTGTGGTTTGCACAGAATACAGAATGGCTGATGCGCGAAGCGCTTTCATGACTGCTAGCGAATTCGGCGTGTTTAGGTCGACCCACCTCTTTCAAAGCGTCATACCGAGCAGTAACATTTGTATGCACTGTCTAAGTAGTTAAATACCGATAGCATGTTACTGATCCGCGTGCAAGGCAACCGGTGCTGGATTTGCCTATACGTTGCGCAGCTACTGCCTCGTAAGCAACTCTCTTGTAGTTTAAGGAGTTGTGGTGGCGCTAGTGGTAATACCGCGTATGCTGTAGTGTTAATATGCTATCAACGCCGGATAATTCTAGACCATCGTTCGTCCCCTACGGGCTTGGAACTCACCGCGAGTTCCAGACAGACAGGGAACGGGGAATTGAACGGAGAACATCGATTCTACATGCTAAGCCTACCTCCCCCCCCCCTCCACCGTGATCTGTTAGGTGGAAAAGCGTCAGGGGATTTAATCGTTCCACAGAATGTACATGTACATTACGCTTATCCTTTTCGCAAACCTGCGGCGGCTGGCACCGCAAACCTGAGCCGTCCCAGCAGCCCAGGCGAACAGTCTGTCTGCTTCTATGTCATCGTGTAGGGTTATCCGATCTGCCTATGGTTCAGACATCCGCGGCCTACACCCAGCTTAACAAACAAAACGGCTGAGTTGGATAAACGCGCTCTTGTTCATACGCCTTGGAGTAGCTTTATTCTTGTCATTGATGGTGTTACATAAGCTGATCGCGGGCTTCTTTTGGTCAACACAATTGTCAAATCTTATTAGTCAAGCTGGACACATCGACAACGGTATAGGGATTGTGGGAAGAGTAAAGCAAACTACAGGCGTGGCCCAAGGAGACGGACTTAGCCCGTTGCTTTTTTCGGTACTATTGGGAGGGCTACCTAATCGGGTGAGGCAGGGGTGGACCCGAGAATGGGCAAATACATTAATGTATGCAGATGACATTGCGATCTATGGCAGGAGTTTATTTAGGGTTAAGCAGGGACTAGAACGGCTAATCGATTATATGGACGAGATGGGACTTAGTATTAACTGGCAGAAGACAGTAGCAGTTAAATTTCGAAGAGGAGGTCGATTGGCAAAAGACGATGTTCTTCGAGCCAGGGGTAATACAGTGAATTTTGTAAATAAATTTACCTATTTAGGGGTCACTATAACGTCAAATGGTAGCGGTTTTCGAAAACATATTGAAAGCAGAGTAGGAAAAGCCATTAGAGCGGCAGCAGCAATTAAAAACCCGCAAATGTTGTCAATACACACCGCGTCCGCCCTTTTCAAGATTAAAATAGAACCAATAGCAACATTTGGTGTATCACTTATATGGGAGAAATTAGGAGAGGCAGATTTTCAGTTACTAGATAGAGTTCGATTTTTCTTCATGAAGCGGGTTTTAGGGTTAGCTAACTCTTGTAGGAATAGAATAGTTTATATATTAGAAGGGGGGGCTCTAATGACACAAGAATTACAAGTAAAATGGGGTTTACCTAAGACGACGGCCTTCGTGGCCTACACTACGAAGTGGGGGGAAAAATTAAAGGAGATAGACATAGGAATATACACGACGATAGCGATGAGGAGTACAACCTGGCGAGCAGCCGGATATAAGAATAGGCATCTAACTACGGCATTTGCAGCCCACGGGTTCCATCACGTGTTATGCAGCACACAAGAATTCCACAATCCTCAGGAGTGTTGTAAGTGCGCGAGATGCTTAGGCCATTGTGATAGATACCACGCCGCAGCATGTCCAGCAGTGCAATCAATAGCTGAACTCGCAAGATGAGGGAAGATCCGATGACGCAGAAAAAACACTGATTCAGACTGATGTACTTACTTAAAAGTTACCCAACCTGGGTGTTAATAAACCATAATAATTAGTCAAGCTGGGCGCGACATTGTAAATTGCACCTCAAACGTTTAAAGAAAAGTATTACCTTTATAGAAAGTTATTTGTATCGAGATCCGTTTGATTTTTACTCAAATTGGCTAAAAATACGAACAATCTTCGGCTTGAAATCAGGAAAGCGCAATATTTTCGGTTAGTAAACGGTCGCCCTGCATCGAGCGGTTGAAGCGTACATTTCTGCAAAGGAAATGTCATCACGGATTTGACTTTGGACTTTGGATTAAGCGTACGGCCCCGACCTGTGTGTCCTAAAAAAAGCTCTACTCTTCAATTGAAAGTTGAATTAAATAACAAAAGGCTACAATTAAACATACCATTTAAAAAGCATTAGTTAACATGACAATTAAAAAGGCACTAACTCAAGGGAGACAAGAAACTGATGACTTGCCAATATCTCAGGCCACAGCTATAAATGAATATCGTGGAGGGAGATATTCTGGAGTGTCTCCGTAACGCAAGTTTTCGAGTTTCTTTAAGCCTAGTGATAAAACCAAGCTATTTCGGTCAGAACATGTGATCCCTAAGCAAATGCATATGACATACAAACAAGGTTTATTTCACGTTTCTAGAGATGTCCGAGAAGCATGGTTCGTGAAATATTGATTACGACCATCGCACCATATCCTGCCATGCTTTACCCACAAAGACTCACCTGGCGTCTGTAATAGGGTGCGTTTCGGAGGCCGGTGACTTCAAAATATCATATAGTAAGTACTGCCGCGAGCTTCAGTGCTTCTTCAACTATTTGCGCGCACCTGCTTCCTTTGATCCTGGCACCAGATCTCTCGTTTGCAGAGTCAGTCCCAGTCTTGTCACGCAGGCTGCTAGTGTGTACGAAGCGTTTCCGAAACCCTCTAGAACGAAAAGTAAACTAGTAGATTATTTGTAGGAGACGCTACAGAATACAAGCGTTTACTGAGCCTTTACGTATATTGTACACCAAAGCACGGCGTACAACTGCAATATTATAGGTGATGAGCGGGAAATAACAAAATTAAATGTACTGTAATCTGCCAACTACTCAATTTTCCTAAAAATGCATCTACTTACATAATATAACCAAGTCTGGAGGGTAGAAGAAATTTGAGTTTGGTGGATTGGGAGATCGAATGATACTTGCGTACGATGCATTTCCGAAACCTTCCAGAATAAAAAATAAACTAGAATACCCAAGGTCGAATAAGTTTTAAAAAAAATAATTAAAATACTTTCCAGCATACCGTGCAATTTTGGAAGCGTATACATACAGCGATAGAAACACAAGGCGAGGTGTATACTTATGGTTTTTTTTGTGTCGACCTTACCCGTTTTTGTACGACCGAATATCCTTTCGAGTGCATAGACACGAACGTTAAGGCAAAAACAGTTCTGGCCGCGTTCGACATTTTACTTTACTGAGTTATTCACCGCAATTTCATAGTTTCGTGCAATGCCGAAGGTCAATTTCTGCAAAAAATAGTTATTAGGCCTTTCACTTTAATTTTGCTGTTGGACACCACTGATTTCAAAATATCATATATAATACTTCATCTTCGAGGCTTTTCTTTAGCTTTTGCGTGTCTGCTCCCTTTGCTTACGGCACGAGGCCTTTTCTTCGCGGAAGTGGAATTTTTTTGGAAGTTTTTAAACATATTTATTTTCTATAGTATGTGTTCAGTACATAGTAGTCTCTAGGCGCTCGTAACGGGCCTCGAAGTCTATGACACCCGGAAAATGAGCACGTATACTACAATATTAATTCAGACACGGGCGATAGCCTCTTCTGCAAAATACCCTATATTGTTACAATTATTTTAATTGTGTAATTATTGAAATTTCAAGCATAATGAAGAATTACTGAATTTAAATAAATCCGAAGAATACAGTCCCATAACAAAAACAAAACTAATAATATTCGCCGCCAGTGTTTCTAAACGGTCTGTCTTTGAAGAAAAACTATGTAGCTTATACACGGCCGGACTTTGTGCAGCCAGCAATCTGCGACAAGTGTGTCTGCCAATCTAGGAGCTTCTGTCGAGATCTCGTTGGCTTAAAAAGCTCTACCAGCTATTAGTCTGGCTTACCCGGTTACATTTGGATAAACTCGAGTTGGTCGGAAGAGCCGCACCTAAGAATTAATTAAGATCATAGGTTTGCTCTGGTGGCCTGTGATCAAATGGCCGTGGAGCCGTGTGAAATTCTTCTAAACAACACGTTTCGCACATTCTAAACGCGTCGTTCAAGATGACTGTAGGATGGCTCAACAAAACCCAATGTAGAGGCAGTTTGTCGTTGGTAGACAGTTTTCGA